>CM077176.1:21450790-22050790 GCA_039654105.1 Coreius guichenoti
GAATAAATTATTTGAGTAGGATGAGTTGATCTGATTCATGAAACCTGTCTCAAAGATTAGTTCAGTCTGACTGGTTGAGTTTAAATCACAGACTCAATGATCCAGTCGAGTTGCATATTAAAGTCAGTTTTGGTCTGTTTCTCACACTTCAGAGGACTTATAGTGTATAGTTTTTATTATACGTTCATTGTCCTTTTTGGAGCTTGAAGGCTCCAGTACCCATAGACTTCAGAAATGAAATTGTTTCCCAGAAGAAGAAAAAAGTCACAGGTTTGGAATAAGTAGGTGAGTAAATGATGACAGAGGGTTCATTTTGGGGGGAACTATTCCTTTAAGTGTTGACAGTGTGTGTGTTTCAGGAATGTGTTTATAATTGACATAATATTACAGTATGTATATGCATGTGTTTATATTAGAGGTGGAAATATGCATGTGTTGATATTAGAGGTGTGTTGGGGGTGCATCGCTATCAAACAGGAGCTTGTGAAAATGGTCTTTTTTCATTCCAGAGAGGAATTTGGGATTTAACTGTATTTAAAAATAGGAAGTGGAATGCCTGGGAGGTCCCAGCATAACGATAGCAGTACCAGCTGGTGATTGGATCTGCCATGGATCTGTGAGAAAGGGAGGACGAGAGCAGGCGGGGGAAGGCGGGGGTTGTCTGTTGATGCTTCCATGGTGAGGGCAGCATTGCCAACCAATGTCAGTCGTGCCATCTCTGCTATATAGCCAGGTGGCATCAACCAACAACATGTCCTGGCATTAACTACTACACACCCCTTCCAACACACAAGGTGGTTTAATCAATGTCAAAGTCTACCTCCTCTACCCCATGATCTGCCCTCACCCATCTCTCCATCTGCTTCCTGTATGTGCTGGACCAATGGATTGAGGTTCCATCCACAACATTTGTGGGTGTCCAATATCAAAAATTTACCAATTCCAGAAGCTTGCTGTTCAGAAAACTTTCCTTACCATAGCCTTTAGTCAGAATACATGCCACATTTAACATCAAACCCTTAATTCTCATGGTTTTCATGGTTAAAGCTGAAGTGTGTAATTTCTTTGCCATTTTCAAATGAAATTGCAGAAATAATAACCTTTACCTCTCGTCTGTCATTTGTTGACAAACAGATAATCCAGCCCAACTCACAACTTTTTATTTTATTTTATTTTTTTATTTAATTTTTTATTTAATTTATTTTTTTTAGCATATGTTTCCTTAAAAATTTTCATGAAAGATGAAGGTCTGTTAGTTTATCACTATGTATTTTTAAATTGGTGCATATATAATAATATTTTATTATTACGTTAATATAACAATAAATACAATTATTTATTTTCATTTAGTGAAAAACTGTGTAGAAACATGCTTTATTTTAACTAGATTTTTTACTTTGTGTTAAACAACTAACAGCTGTTTGGTTGAAATGCTGTTTGGTCTAGCTGATCAAAAATCATTCCTTTAAGTCATTTCAGAGCATACAGATAAATGTCTAGATATTCTGAATATCATTACAATTATGAAAAATATTGATATGTTTTTGTGTATGCTTTTGTTTGTACCAGATTACATATGGCATCTACTGTGATTGGAACACTAATGAATGAACAGGCAAGATTGTGTGCTCTTTTCTTGGTCATTTTTCTGTTGGGCTTCCTCTCACTCTCTTGATCTTTCCATCTTTCTGTCTCTGGGAATGATAGTTTACAGTGTTGTACAGAGCTCTGGATGAAGTGACAGAGAGGGAGTGAGACAGCTGGACACTCATGGCTCCAAAGATCAGCTTACACAAACTTACTGGCATGTCTGGCTGCAGTCTCCCTCTCTTTCTGTCGCAACGTCTCTTTCGTTCCACTTCTCTTATTTGCTCGGATCATTGCTCTGTTTCAGTCAAACAAACTCCCTACACACATAGTGCTATGTGTTACGGTACGGAGTTGGCATCTTGTGTTAGTTTGTCCGGAGTGAAGCTCAAGCCTGACATCAAACACACAACTAAACAATGAAGTCATGAAAACAGGATGAAACTGCTCTGGGGCAGTAACCGTGAGCCCTCTTTACAAACACACACACATGCATTCAAATGAAAACACGTTTTAAAGGCATGACTCCTCAAGCCATGTCATTCATTTATAAAGAATGGAGCTGATTGCACATGGAAAAATCTAGAGGGTGCAGATTGAGTGACAGACAGGCAGAAACTGCCTCAACACCCTGCAACACCCTGCACCTCTCTCCCTCTGCACCCCCTGTTTTTTAAAGTCACAGATGGTTTTCTACTCTCTTTTCTTCTGTCACTCTGCTCTCTCTTCTTCATACCTGCCTGAACATGGACCCTGTGGACAGGGACCCCCCCTCTTCTGTGTTGTACACCCCCTCCTTCAGCAAACATACTAAAACCCACACTTTACCCAAGAGTAAGGACGCAGCCTGGGGCCGTGCAATCTTCTCCAGGTGTGTTCACTGTCGGAAAAGTTTAAGATGGAAGTCTTGTTTTGGAACATGGTACACAGTAGCTAGTTTCTAGCTGGTCTAAGTTGATTCAAGCTAGTTATTTGCTGGTTGACCGGCTACTATGTATAACAAAACTGCAAAACAAAATTACTAAAACTACAAGTAAAATGAAAACTCAAAATATTAAACTAAATGCTAATTAAAAATATTAATAAATACTATAATATACTATAAATAAACTAAAATAGCACTAATGACTATAGCTTTGACCAGCTAGAAACCATGTTCCAAAACACAGCTACTATTTAAAGGGATAGTTCACCCAAAAATGACAATTCTGTCATTAATTCCTCCCCCTCATGTCATTCCAAACCCGTAAGACCTTCGTTCATCTTCGGAACACAAATGAAGATATTTTTGATGAAATCCGAGAGCTCTCAGGCCCCTCCGTAGACAGCAATGTAATTAACACTTTCAAGGTCCAGAAAGGTAGTAAAAACATTGTTAAAATAGTCCATGTGACTCCAGTGGTTCAACCTTAATTTAATGAAGCGACAAGAATACTTTTTGTGTGCAAAAACAAACGAAAATAATGACTTTATTCAACAATTTCGTTCAACAGTGCAGCGCTCTCGAGATCTACGGCAGCCGATGCGGTTCACGTGAGCACCACGACGCATGCGTGGGAGCTGCGCTGTATTTTCAACGTAAACAGCGTAGGAGACTGGCACAGGCTAGAACGAAATTGTTGAATAAAGTCGTTATTTTTGTTTGTTTTTGTGCATAAAAAGTATTCTCGTCGCTGTCTACGGAGGGGCCTGAGAGCTCTCGGATTTCATCAAAAATATCTTCATTTGTGTTCCGAAGATGAACGAAGGTCTTACGGGTTTGGAATGACATGAGGGTGAGGAATTAATGACAGAATTGTCATTTTTGGGTGAACTAACCCTTTAAGTTAGATTCTCCAGTAGAGATTTAGTACCGATGTATGAAACATACATGCTGCATCTGTATGTTGTCTGAATTTGTCATTATGATCATTAATGTCTTTTAAATTATTACATATGTATGTAATCAAAGTATATATTGTTTTTTGCAAGCTAACTGCTCAACTTACTATCTAGCACACTGCTAGCCGATTAGCCTACTAGCCTATACTGCACGCAAATGTTCAGTTATACATTTTTATATGATTGTGTTCAGGCAATACAAACAGCTACCCCCTGGGGTCCTTGGCAAATTGTTCATGACACAGTAGCTCTTTAGGGATTTAGTAACAGGTGTAACAGAGCAGAGAAGGACTAGTTTCCATGACTGATACTTTCCTCTCATTCTTCCACACACTGTGGGGAGCTCCAGTCACCTCGACAGTGTGTGTGTGTGTGATGTTTAGAGGATAAACTGTGACATGCCTTTTCATGTCAGATGTGTGCGTATTTGCCTACCTCACCAGCCAGACAATGAATCACAGCACAGAAAAAAGACAGATTACATCACGCTCCTTTAATGTTTGTTTTTATCATGTTTTTCCAAATACTTCTCATATTTGAGCTCCGCGTCACATTTTTTTTACTTTTGAAATGTTATCATGTTTGCGTTTGTGAAAGGTTGTCCATTCTTCATAATTTAAGAAGGATTTGCACCCACTGATAGTGTTTTTTATTTGCATGCACTATCTGCACAGTAGCACTATTCAGTATTGTGCAAATCAGGTAACACGGCACAAGAATTTGTTTTTGAGCTGAAATACTGCGTGTGAAAGTGGCACAACTCTATAGCATCTTTACTCTTTCGATTTTCCTTGTTTCTGAATTGCAAAAGAAACAATGGGACACAGAGGAGGCAGCAGTAGCCTCTGTTCTTATCGCTCTCTTTCACCCAAGGTTCCAGCTCACTGCCCTCCTTTACGGCTCTCTCCTCCTCTTATCTCCACATGCCCAAGGTTCTGTCCGTCCTGCCAGAACAGTTAAAGCTGAGCAGCCTGTTCAATTTCATCCATTTGTTCATAGGTTTTTCCTCATTGTTTTCATTTTAGAATCAGATCTCACTCCCACTGTTGCTAGAAGCCGTAGTTTTAACATGGCTGCATTACACAATGACTTTCAAGGGGGTTTGCTTTAGGGGGTTGGAGGGCTGACGTTTCGGATAGCTGCCCCTAAACATAAAAATAACTTTGTTTAAGCTTTTACTCTTCTGAACTTTCAGATCTGTATATTTACATTTTTATTATTTTATATAAGTCTGGTTTGTGATCTTACATTTGTAGGTTTTTTTCAGCATTATTCAGCATTTCAGCATATCAGTATTTGATAAATACAAAGCTTCAGGTCAATAACACTCAAGATAATCATCATGAGTCAGCTGTGTGATAAACGTATTTAAATGTATACAATTTAACTTTAACAAAAGAGCAGGTTTGTTTGTTGTTGTCCAGACTGGATTTTTAAGCTATATTTTAAGATCACCCCTACTTTTCAGTGTTGATGTCCATTGAGAGATTTAAGCTTTATTTCCTGGAGTCAAATGTGCAAAGCCTCCCCCTCTCTCTCGCTTTCTCTCATTCACTTCCTCGCTCCCTGTCCAGCTGAATTCTGATTAAAGTGATAATTTGTCACCTGCCGCCCTAATGATAAACATCATGTTTTTTTGATCTGGCAATGCTGGTTCTTCCTTCACGTCTTTGTTCTCTCTTTACTCTGTCTTTAAACTTATCTGCTTCTCAGCAGACCATGAACTCCCCAGCCTGTCTCCTCCCCTCTGTCCTCTTCATGCCCGTGTTTATAAGTCTATTTTGAAGGCGCGTGGATGTATCGGAAGGTCTATCAGTGTGACAAGCAGTATTGTATCTGTATGTTTGTGTCTTCATTGAGGCAGTAAAGAATTAGTATTCCAGCTGACCTTGAAAGTCTGACGTCTGATTATTGTTCTGTCCTTGTTTGTCATTGTCTTTGGTATGAGCAAAAAAGATGTACATTTCATTATTACATGCTAAACTGGAATACTTGATTCTGACTGAACAATTGCAGCATCATGCAGTCAAATATTTGTGTATTTTGATATTAACCTGCTCATTTAACCATTGTACGTGACCAACTAAATTTTTACCCTGTGCTTTTGTATGTAACCTCAATATTAAGTCAAAGACCTTCAGGATCATACAAGACCCCAGCCATGATAGATCCGTATTATTTTTAAGGGAAGGTAGGTAAATCAAGGAGTTTACCATGTTTTTCAGTAGGTAATGGAATGTTACGAGTCAGATCTGAGGGGCGGATATGGAGATGAAGATGTGTTTACTGACAACAGCATTAATGGAAGACGGCGTAAGCGAACAAGCAGCGTCCCATAAATAGAGGAACCCTTTTGTATGATCATAAAAAGAGAGAAAGATGCAATAATACGTACATCCGATCCTTATATCCTATCCGCAGCCTTAAGGAACCCTTGTCTCCACATCCGACGTTGAGTGACAGATTTTGAACCGCCATGAGAGTATGTGTGTGCGATTATCTCAGTATGGGATGGTGTCATGGATTCCATGTGTGGGCCTCAGCAGGATGTTTTATTCCACCTCCCTTATTTTTTGCGTGTGTGTACTGACACTCCATTTTCATCTCCATTTTTGTTTTTACAGACTTTTCTGGCTCTTCTCATTAATTATAGCGCTCTATCCCTGACGCTCTCCACCTCCCCCTCATTCTATCTCTCCTCTCTTTAGTTCCTGGCTCCTGCAGGTTGAGACGTGTAATGTCTAATGCAGATAAGGACGATTTTTCAGTTCACCCTGCAGATCTCAATCTGTACCGCAGCTCGCCCAGGCTGAGCTCTGCTCTGTTGTTAAACTTTTACAGTGCTTTTACTATTCACTAAAATGTAGGTGTTTTACTGCTAGTTTTGGAGGGGACATCTTTAAAATTCCATGTAATGGATTTAAACCCTGTAGCTGAGAGTATTACAGTTGTACTAGTAGCTGACGTCATAATCAAATTAGGCAAAATGTCTAAGAAATTAGCATGCAGGGGATGGGCAATGCAATGCACAGACCTTATGATGGGTGTTCAAAGCCTGCAGAAATCTGTGCGACTTCATGTGGAGTCACAGCTTCCATGTGGATCTATTCATAACAGTATCTATTCATTGACTGTTCCATGTTTATCACTCACAGATTTTATAGATCACTCATTACTTTGTCCCATGTCATGATACATTGCTCTTCATTAAGCTTCTTATGTTACTAATTTGAACTAATTTCATGAGACTTTTTTTTCTTATCCTAAATATAAGTCGACTTGAAACATTGTTCAGCACCCATTTTATTTTTATGATCTGATGTATTTCTGAGTGAGACAGGACATATATATATATATATATATATATATATATATACTGATGTATCTTCAGAGTGAGGTAGGATATTCGCAGAGAAAAAAAAAACAGGGTGGGACTTGGTTAAATCTTGAAAAATGTTGGCTTCATATTCAAAATTACAGCAAAGTGGTTGGAGTGGAGGAGTCAAAAAAATAAGCAAGATATTTGTTGTTAGCGAAAATGTGGAGCAAGTTTTTAATTTTTAATTACATATTAAAGCATTTGTATTGATGCATATAAGACCAGACATGTCTAAATTGCATCAAATGTGATTTCATGCTGATTTTAATGAAGGTTTTTGTAACATTAAATCAGTCATGTGGGGTGTTAAATGGCTTGGAGTTCATGATCTGTCTCTTCTGTGATGTCTTAACTCTGATCTCTGCTTTATAACCTCCAGCAGTGTCAGATTGAACCTAATGCAATCAATAAGAACAGACCTGTGCATGACCTGACCCCACCCTAGACCCCGCCGCCCATCTCAATCCTCCTTCCCGCCTCTGTCCATCTAAGGGGACACACCCTCCCCATATATCTCTGTCCCCTTAGTGACTGTCCTACGAAGACAATTACCCCCTGCTTGTAACCTTGTTGACATTCCATTGTTGTCCTCTCCGCCCTTCAAATTTAGGGCTTTTCCCAGTGGATACAAAGCAGGAAGCATTTATTTTTTCTGATTTCTTATGTATGTATAGATATAGCCGACCCCTTTTCGTGAAAGGGCAAGTGGACGTGCTGGTTGAGTATGTGTGTGTTAACAGACTGATAGATGCCAGGTGTCTCATAATTGGACAGATTAGGTTTGAATATCCCACACAGATACACAGGGGAAATGCTTTGGTGGGCAACGCATGTGCCTACACTCCTCTATCTGTTTAACTCTGTCTCAGTGCTATCGTCCTATCCGTTAACATCAATATGAATGGAATTCAAACTTCTATACATATATGCAGTGTGTGGAATGCTGCTGCTCACATGACAGAACCCAGAACTGATGCAGGTAATAAAAGCGTGACACTCCTACTGTCCCAGAGCAGATAATGCAAAAACACACTATAGAGAAATGTGATTACGTGTAACGTGAGTGTGTTATCTCATGTGTGCGCATTACAGATGAGGCAAGACGTTAAAATGAAAGGCCTTTCTGGCACTCAACACGTACACAAACGCAAAGTAGTTTTTGTGTTGTGTCGGTAATCAGACTATATTAGTGGAGTGAATCTGCCATTTCCCTTGTCCACTAAAAGCATTCTGTAATCAGTTCACTTAAACTTCGCTCCAGGTTTTCCATTTCCTCTTCCTCGCTCGCTTTGTGTTAGTTCCTCCATAAAGTTATTTCAGGATGTTTTTTTATTGTTGTTGTTTTATCAAATATCATTGGCACCAGAAGTATTAACTGATATCATCTTTGTGCAATTTCCGTACATTTGTGAGAATGATGCATTAGTATGGTTATGAAACTGCTCCATTAACACAATTTAACCTGTAGTAAATTTTTGCTGATGTGCAATTGTATTATTGACTGTTAATGTGTTAAGCTTATGATGGAGAGGTTACAAAACAATTTTAGAGTGAGAGAAAACACAGGCATCGACATTTCATCATTACATGGCACTTTGGAATACTTGATTCTGATTAGTCAATCGCAGCATCCGTGACCATTAAACTGTATATTTCAGCGTTATATATTTTTCCCAAATATTTTATAAATAAATAAATATATACAGATAATTAATAATTATGTAACATTTAATATTGTATTTAATTTGTATTTTAATATTGCATTTATTTGCTCAGTTTCGTCGTAGCAATCTGTGGTCTCTTCTCACAGAAACAAATCATTTAATGCAGTGGTTCCCTAGTTTTTCTGCTGGGTCCCCCTTGTGTAGAGAAACATATTTTCAAGCTGCCCACCTACATGCACCTATATAAAGACACTTTCAGATATGCATGTCCTTATCTATATGATATCCTATATGATTTGTTTGAAACATTGTAATTAATACAGTACTACAACTTCTCAACTTAATATATAATGCATAATAAGTGGGATAATTTTACAGTGGGGACTTGTAGAGGTTTCTTTTGCATAACGATCTGCTGACTGTTCACTATCCCTTTGCCTTTGCCATGCCCTGCTTTTCATAACTCCCCCCCCACCCCCCCCCCCCCCCCACGCCACCAGTTTGGGAACCATTGATTTAATGTAAACTCATACTCATATTTTGTCACTATATATTGTTTAATTTATATTTTGTTACTTCGACTTCAGGCAAAACCGCACAACTCTGCCTTCACTCCTCACCGCTCACGTGCACTGTTGCCAATATTTAGCATAATTAAGTTCAGTTCACAACAAATTGAATTTCCTGCTGAAATGAATAAAGGTCTGCAAGTTCCCCTCTGTGTCTGTGTGTGGTTGTGTGTTTTAGCGTCCTCTGTGCTAGGTGACCCTCTGTTTTAATCAATCAAAGTGGCTCACAAGACCTTGACAGCTTGGCACGGAGAGGATGAACAGCAAGGCAGAGAGTACAGTAGAAAGATGAGGAATGATGTGAATCTGTGCTGTAATTGCACAGGAGAGAAGTGGAATCATTAAAGGTAGAGTGCGCTGCGCTAACGGGGATAAGATGGATAAGCCGGCCATGAGCTGCATCGATCCCCATGTCATACTCTCTGACTTGTTTACACACTCAATGCTCTGAGTTACAGAGCTAGAGACACAAACCCCAAGCGCCTGTAAGACCGTGACTCGTTACCCTCCACTTACTCATGGTCATTCAAGCATTATAAAGCTAATCCGTCCTAATAGGGAAAAGAGAGAGAGTGAAACAGAGGGCTTGATATAGTAGTGAAGGAGAGCAAGCAAAATGGAGGGATAAAATGGAAGAGTGGTTTTATACTAGAGGCTTAGTGCTGTGTTTTTGCTTTGAGACACTGATAACCTGTACAGAGAGTCCCGGGTGATGATGGCATGTCATGTTTTGTCTCGCCAGTCTAAACCCAGCCATAATCATACATAAATCCCCTCCAAACACTGAAATACACTGATAAAAATCATGCAGGAAAGGAGAATAACAAGGAAATTTGCAAAAAAAAAAGTGCAATGGTACGGTATTATCATGTTTTTTGACATAGTGGTACCATAATAATATCATGATGTTATTACGGTACGACCCAGCAACCTGTAATCCATATTTAATTTAGTTAATCTCATTTGCGTATAGACGTGAACTTTCTAAGGTGAGGAGATAATGCTTATTTTGCTATCCTAAATGCATGATTATACGGTTGATTGAGTTGTATTATTTTCATTTAGAGTTCATCTTATAGACCCTATAAGAAAACCTAAAATTAGGCATCAAAACATTATAATGTACAGCAAATTAAAATACTTAAATTATCTGAACGAAATATTGGCCATTTCAGACTAATGGCAATAAAAAATGGCAGTAAAAAAATACAGAAATATTATGATTCTGATATGGTCCCAATATAGGCTATTGTACATTCCTACTGAAGTCCCTTGGTTTTACCATCTGATACTATCACTCTACCATAGTACCACCACAGTACTTTTTTGCAAAGGGAATAGAAAAACCCTTCAGATCTGCAACTGAACAGTGAGTGAAACAGTGGAGAGGAAAGATGAAAGAGTGTGTTGAAAGTTTGTGTGTGTGTATGTGTGTGATTCTGACCTTTAGCCCCCAGTTTGCTGTTAGCACTGTCAACATTGTAAACAAACTCACTTTATACCGGAGACAGGCTCAGAGAAAAAATAAGAGAGAGGCAGAAGCAGCGGGAAGAAAAGAAAATCTGGAGGGAGAGAGACGTGAGGCTGAGAAAAAGTGAGAGAGATTGGAGTGGATGGGAGAGGAGGCGGGCAGGTGCAGGACTGACTGTAATAACATTGTGCAGGAAACAGCAGGACACAAGCAAACCCTGACCTGCTCCTCTTCTCTCGCTCTGTCCTTCACCCTCTCACTCCCCTTATCAGCCCTCTGTCCTCCCTTCTTCCACTCTTGAAACTCTCCCTCAGATTCTGCTTTACTCCATCAGAGCTGAGATTTACACGGACCAGTGCGTCTCACTATCTTTTCCTAACACACACACAGACTGCGGTCACAACAGCGGCGGGGCCTCTGGTAAGTGGACCTCATGAGATCTTCCCCGGTGTTCGCTTTCCCTGTTTTCACGGGACCGGTTTGACAAGACTCCTCTTATTGTATTTCACCATGGAGACGTGGAATGTTACGATAACAGTCTCCTTTAATCCTATCGGATTAACACCGTATCATTTGATTAAATTTTTGCTCATGGGTGAAGCTGTTAATATATGCATTGCAGATGTAATTATGCATAGTCATTCGCTGTTTATCACTCGGCCCACAACAGATGCTTTTTTTCTTACATCCTGCCCTCATTTCCTTCTCTTCCCATTCTCACCAACCTGGAAACAGGAAAGGAAAACTACACCAGCTTAACTATATGCCGGTTGACAGGAAAGCAGGCCCGGGGATGTACAGTCAAACATCAGCAGCCTCAGGGATTGGAGTCACTCTCCCTCCCTCCCTCTTCTCCTCTCTGCTGCCAAACCGAAGCTCATTAGAGGAAAAGGGATTCCTGACTAAATAGAATGGGGCTCCTGCCAGACTGGGTGAAAGATGAGGGAGAGAAAAAAAGAGAGAGAAGTGTGTAGAAGTGAGGAAAAATATTAATTAAAATTATCTCATTTATCCATCCATTCTCTAAACTGCTTATCCTCTGTATCCTTATCTTAATCAATCAATCAAAAAAAAAAAGTTTCACACGGTTCATTAGTAATTAATTGTGTGCAGTCTGTTAGATTTAGATTTTGAAATTTTACACCGTAAACCTTGGGTTAACAAACTTATTTGCGTGTTTATGAGGTTTAACAACATAGATCGGGCAAATACAGCATGCAACAAGCACACAACCTGTTTATAGCTGCTTTATTTGTGGAAATGTCATCACTTCAGTTAATATGTTTTGACATTTTTTACAGGTTCCCTCAGATGCTGAAACGAAACACAGCGCATGAAAGTTTCTCTGCAGAGCTCATGAATATTTAATGAGACAGGCATTGTATCGTTTATGATTGGCTGTCTAACATTCTAGAGCCGCATTGTTTCGCGCTGTACGGTTTTGACACAGCAATTCAGCAGGGCTTCATACCCCAGGGTTAGAAATGGTGCCAACCTCCTTTCAAAATGACAAATGTGAAACGTTACTGAACCCAGTGTTAAAACTGGCCTGGTAACTGTGAGTTAAAACAAAATCTCCTTAAATCTTTAATTTTACTGAAAAATATTTCTTGCTCTAATTAGATTCATTTTCAGTTCTTCCTGTTAGAATAACCAAAGAAGGGAGTGGAAATGTGGGCTGAAATTTGCAGTTTGCTTTGTTTGTAGGATCCTGTTACTTCCTCAGTTTACAGTAAAGCTACAGTAAAGTTTACTTGACCGTTGCGTACATATATGGAGTTTGTGTCCCAGCCACCCGCAAAGTCACCCCCCCCCCCACCCCTCATTAGCCCCTCCAAAAGTCAACCGCACCATTGTCCAGCTGATAAAGCACCTGAGTGTGAGAAATGTGGAGCTTAAGGAGGGTGAAAGAAAGAGGGAAAGAGCAGACAAAAGGAGAAGTGTTAACTGAAGTCAGGAGACTAGCATTAAAGCTGACATGGGCAGCAGAGGGCTGGAGGAGGGGAGCATGTATTTGTGTGTGGCCTGGCTGAAAGCAGACATTCATTTGAACTTAAGTTCATAATGACCAGAAAACAAAGAGAGAGGAACTAGTAGAAAATGAGATCTCTTTGTTTAAAATTTTTCTCCTGGATATTAAAAGGTCAAGCATTCACTTGACCTCTCAAACTTATATAGTATATGTATCTGATTATTTTACAATAGTCAAGTCAAGTCACCTTTATTTATACAGTGCTTTATACAGTATAGATTGTTTCAATACAGCTTTACAGTGATAACAGGAAAATGATTCAATGTTGCAGAAAGAGTTCATTTCCACTGTACAGCAGCTCTAAAATAAAATTGTGTCGTTGTTCAGCAATAAACATAATATATTGTTTCTTTACTTCCACTACCATTCAAAAGTTTGGGATCAGTGAGATTAAAAAAATATATATATTATAAACTTTAAATCAATAGTTGTATGTTTTTAATCAGATTACCTCTTTCACAATGCTTTATTCACAATTGCAGTTTATTCCCTCAATAAAGATGTGAAGTACACTTAGTAATTTATCTTTTTTCTTTCATTTAATTTTTGTAATTACCTATGGGAAAAAAAAAATGAATTGGAAACATTTCCAGACTCAACTCAAGATGGCAGGCACTATTGCACTATTGTATTTTAATACTTGTCTCGTTTATTTATATGTTTTTAATTTATAAATAATTATATAAAAATACACAATTAGCCAAACATCAGTAATTTTAATAAATAAAATAATTAATAATAATTAAATCATTTCAATTATTTTTATAGAATTAGAATTATAAAATAGAATTATAGAATTATAAAATAGAATTAGAATTATAGAAATAGAATTATTTTTACATTTCAATTATTTTTATAAAGTCTGAGACAAATACTTCCATGAGAGGAATAATTGACAGATATCCGGAACCTCAGTGGACATAATTGGCAGTGTTATGGGTTCATATTTATTTTCATTCCTCAGAAACGTATTTCCTGCTGGAACAAAGCTCTGTTGATTTGTTCTCATTTAAGCCAGGATAACCCTTTTTCCTTCTGGTTATCTACACCCTAAACATAGCGCTCTGTCTGCTCAATATTTATAAATGCAACTTACTATCATCCCTCGGAGAAAACCATGCTGCACAAAGGGAATGTTGGGACACAGAAAGAGAGAGATGGAGTAGAGAAGTGAAGTGGCTCTGGATGGAGAGAGAGAGAGTGTTAGGGGGCAACGCTCGCTGTCCTAACCCTTTTAGCGAGATTAACTCGAGCCGTAATGTCTCTCTCACATGGCCCTACTATTTATCTTCTGACTCAGCTCTCTCTCTCTCTCCCTTTTTTCCTTATCCTTCCATCTCAATAATGAGTTTCGGTAGTACGGCAGAGCCTGCATTGTGGATGCGGCAGCTGTAGGATTAAAACACACCAGCAGCATGGCAGCTCTCATGCAGTAACTGTCAGCGCTAATACACCCAACACAACCCCTTCATCCACTCCCACCCCACTGCTGTCAATCAAGTTATTTGTTTTATTGCTCCCTGCCTCCATTTTCAGTTTTTATTCCACCTCTTTCTCTCTTAGAGCTCTCCTGTTTAATTCACTTCATTTTAGATGTCCATTACTGGCTGTTCCACCATTAACTGCTATCTAGCCCGACTGATTGCTCTGCCAAACAATGCATATATCTGGCTCCTGCTAAAGATGCTCATTTTTAGCAAAAATGAATGGGGGAGTGCATACATGCACTCAATTTGAGCATTTAGACTCCTTCCATTTAGACATCTCTGTCTCTTTTTATATTTCCCATTTGCATCCATCCATCTTTGGGATTTTTGCACTCTCCGCTCTCAAATGTAACCGCCCAACCCCCAACGAGTACCCCACCTCCCTCCCCAGAATTATTCTCACGTTGGTCTCTACTCTGGGAGCCGAAGTTAGGAATACGGGGCTGTAATTGCACCGCCTGGGGGCCGGTGAGGTGATCGGGAGAGTGGGAGTTGTCCCTCAGCATTAAATATTAACTTTTTTTTTCATCTCTGCCTCTTTGCTGACATGCCCTAATAAGAATCCCATCTCTTCATTTTTGTCAATGTCATGTGAGGTTCATTCCAGTTCCTTAGAGGCGATTTCAAATTGAGTTTCCCGAAACAGGTCATTTGAAACTTTCAAGATGGGTCCTAATATTGTGCTCCGTCTCTTCTTGTTGACCACATAGTGAACTATGATCAGATTAAGTGACATACATCATATATACTGATATCATTTGTGTCATTTCGGCGAACAGATATGCTTCTATATTTAGGCTTGCAGTGCAAGCTTACATATCTAAGATTTGGATATTTTCCTCTTGTAGGAAAAGTTACTAAGTAAAAAAAGAATAAAACATAAGCTGTGTTGGCTGCAGAGGATATATTTTGTCTGAATTATTAATTCAGGGATTTGCAGCAAAACCTTCTTAGACAAAATGCACCAGCCTAACTAACCAGACTATAAATTATAGATGCAGAACAGTGTATTGGATAGCTTTTAATATAGCCCCTACATAGATTTAGCATAGGATGATGAAGTGCATGCTTAATAACACCCATCTTTTATTAATTTATCATACAGATCATCGTAATGTGATCTTCACATTGCTCCATTTTATGTATAAATGTAGTTTCCAATGTTTCTTGCTTCTTTCTCTCAAGTTATGTGTAGTTGTTAGTGCTGGCCCTCAGATTGAATGTGTTTGACTCATGATGCCATTGTCAGGACGACGGTAATAGCGGGGTGGAATGCCTGCAGCACAAAAGACCAAGCATGAACTGACCTTGTAGCCCACTTCCCACTGTTTATCCTCAGACATCAAGAGACTGACACTATTTACCTATTTATAGGAAAACTAGAGTGTCCTGGGTTTACATGTCAAAGCATATCATCAGGAGAGAGAAAATAATAATTTTGGTTGACTTAGTCAATATGAAATCATGTTTTTGTTTTGTTTTTCTAATGTACATGCTTCCTTTTATTGTGCAAAAAAACAATATGTGTACATCAGACATGTTTGATGTCGTCCAAATGAATGGAATCAAAGAGTCTGTGCCCATCATACACTATGAAATTTTTTGGCAAATTTATCAAACTCTGACTGCTGAAAATCTGTGGACTAGCTATGACTTTCACAATTAGCGCTGACTCAAATTGGTCAAAAATCTGTATAAAAGTTGTGTGGTGTATTCCAGCCTTTAGGAAATCTTGTAATTTGTAATCAGCACATAATAACTTTCTCTTCTTCTGACTTTCCTTTTCTTCAAATGTAACTTAAGCCACACGGGCTATTAAATAATGTTTGCTAATAGCAAAATAGTTACTCAAGCATGGTTTTAGCTCCATTTTGGTATGTAATGCCAACCTTTCACAATCCAGTCAGTTCTCAACCAATACGGAACGAGATGGAAGTCATGCCTACATTTTTTTTCCCTCACTGAATTTTCTAGTAAATTTAGTTCTTTAACAAGCGTTAACATTGGTGTTCTTTGCTTACTTTAAGTACTGATACCACGCTGCACTGACTTCTGTCAAAGTCGAGCAGCAGCATGATTGTCTTTGGCTACGTCAACATTAATCCGGATACATTTGAAAACTGTTTTCGTTTCAAAACTCTCTCTGTCCACACTAGCATTTTCAAGCGTTTTCCTAAAGTTTCCCATCCACACTGAAACGTCGGAAAATGTTAAATTCACCTTACTGTGTATGCGTAAAACCTTATAAAGGTCATTGAGATGACACAGGCGGAACAGAGATCATAAAGTTATCACGCTATTCATCTGGCAGGATCATTTTATTTAGCAAAATCTCTCACTATTCACTGATGCGTCCAGGTCACTCTCAGTCGCCATTATATGTTTGGTCTAAAACGCAACTGCTCTCATGTTTTGCTGCTGTAAATTTTCTGTCATCTTTGCAGGACTGTGATATGAAATCTTTAGAAACAGTGTGAAATAAGTAAATTGCACATAACAGGCACAATACCGGTATAAACATAGATATCTATCGGTTCAATATGTGTCACATGACTAAACATGAATCATTGTTTTCAAATACCTACGTTTTCACAGTCCACACTACAGCGCGAAAACAACGTTTTCAAATGTATCCACTTGGGAATGCATTTTCAAAAAGCTGAGTTTTCGCTGGACAGTGGAGACGGAAGGCCAAAACGAAGAGAAAAAGATGTGTTTTCAAATAAAAACGTATTAGTGTGGACAAGGCCTTTGAGTTTTATGTAAATTACACTGATACTAGTGAGTTCTAGAGAGTTCTAGATACCAATGTTTGCGCTCGTTTTTTTTGTCTTTGTCTTTCTGTCTTGTTCCTTTAGACCTATTCTGCTTCTTTGACTCGACCGATTCTCCCCTTATTGCCGCTGCTAAAGCTCAATAGTATCTCTGTTCCATTGTCTGATTTTTGCTCTTCATGTCATTTTGCATCAGTTTTAAGGCTAGTGTATCTACAGAGGTGGTGTATATCAATGAGCTTGAGGAGTCTCTCCTTTATTTAGTGAAACACGGTGGGTCACGTCATTTCAGCATGGTGAAATACATTGAGGGGAATGACCCACATCATACATAATTAAAACACGTTTGAAAGGAAACCATTATAGTACAGTCTTATGGGACTGTACACTATTCAAATGACTCTTTACAAAAACTTTTTTTTTTTTTTAAATTAGCACCAAACCAAACTAATGAATGCAATTCACAGCAACTTTAACCAAGTAAAGGTGAGAAAGAGGAACAGAGAATGAGAGGAAAGTCCCTGAAGTGCAGAGGAGTGTGTAAGGCTAGTGAATGATGTCAAGTATGGCTGAATGTTTAACAACCAATAGCATGCCTAAATCATAACAGCATGACTGTAAATATATACTATACACCGCGTGCAGAATTATTAGGCACGTTGATTTTCTGATCATATTTTTTTCCAGGCACATTTTACCAATTCCAAACCACATTAATCTTAATAACTACTATTATTTTGTATTTAATCATTTATAAGCGATATATAATTGTTCATGAAGGTTGGAAATGAAAAACACCTTATATTCAGGTGTGCAGAATTATTAGGCACATTTTCTTTTACAGATAAAATGAGCCAAACAAGAGATTTAACTCAGACTGAAAAGTCAAAAATTATTAAATGCCCATGAGAAGGATGCAATTCTAATGCAATACTAGAAATTACAGTTAAGGCATGACCACTGGACAGTGAAATGCTCATTGGGTCAGCAGGGTCAGACAAAAACAGGTGGCGAAGAAAAGACACATGTTAACTGAAGAATTAAGGTGAAGAATTAAGTGTGAAACCATCAGGAACCCTTTAGTCTCCAGCGCCACCATTTTCCAGAACTGCGACCTACCTGGAGTCTCCAGAAGTGCAAGGTGTCAGGATCACAGAGACTTAAGTTAGGTAAAGAATCCTAAAAAATGACCCCCACTTCATTAGAATCACAAGCTGAAGTGTTGTAAAATACATGAAGACTGGTTTTTATAGGCTTTATAGACAGATAGGTTGAGAGTGACTCTTGAAGGACCAGCACCACATCCTCTTGTACCACTGTTTGAAGAATTCATCTTCCAGAATCTGGCAGTAAGTTTTGGGAGTTCATTTTTAGTCCATCTCCTATCCTGAAGTCCATTTTGCAGAGATGGACTAAAGATGAACTCCCTTAAATGAACTTAAGTCTCTGAGATCCTGACACCTTGCACTTCTGGAGACTCCAGGTAGGTCGCAGTTCTGGAAAATGGTGACGCTGGAGACTAAAGGGTTCCTGATGGCTTCACACTTAATTCTTCACCTTAATTCTTCATTCTTTTGCAGTTAACGTGTCTTTTCTTCGCCACCTGTTTTTGTCTGACCCATTGAGCATTTCACTGTCCAGTGGTCATGCCTTAACTGTAATTTCTAGTATTGCATTAGAATTGCATCCTTCTCATGGGCATTTAATAAATTTCGACTTTTCAGTCTGAGTTAAATCTCTTTTTTGGCTCATTTTATCTGTAAAAGAAAATGTGCCTAATAATTCTGCACACCTGAATATAAGGTGTTTTTCATTTCCAGCCTTCATGAACAATTATATATCACTTATAAATGATTAAATACAAAATTAATAGTAGTTATTAAGATTAATGTGGTTTGGAATTGGTAAAATGTGCCTGGAAAAAAAATATGATCAGAAAATCAACGTGCCTAATAATTCTGCACGCGGTGTAGTGTCATTTGTCACAGGTCCGCAGTCCCAAAAGGAAAACAGAACGGCAGGGAAGAAATGCATGAGGCGGAGGAATGTAGCGCTCAGCAGGAGCCAAAAGATAAATTCCCACGCTCTTTTGATGTCCTGTTTTAGCAGAAGACTCTGACCACACACACAGACAGTCTGTAAACCTCAGTCAGTTAAACCTAAATGCTTAAGGTAAATATTCAGTCCTTAGTCTTATGTCAGTGAAAGTGTAAGTGCGGTCTAACCAGGGGAAGATGTGCTTCAGATGTGACCACTTTCTGGTTTATGGCAGTCATGCGCTTAACTCAAACAGGAATGATCAATTAAGTTGAGTAAAGTGTATTGATCATGAGGAATGTCTTCGTTTGATGTCTATGATTGGCTCACACACTTCACAAAACGTACCGAGATGCAAGTTCTGACTAGGGTGACTCAATTCACAAGTTTCAATTTGTCTCAGTTTGTTGGTGTAATAGGTGACTGTAGGAGAAATATCTGGCTTTGTTTCTAAGTGTTGCTAAGCTACGATCAACCTATGGACTAAACAGAGTTCAGCTGTTCAATTTTCCGTTCTGTGTTTTTGCTTTTAGCAATTTCCTGCTACCTTTGTCATATTATTACTCAACTCCAGTTTCACTTCTTAAACTTTCTTTCACTTATTTCTCTTTCTTTCTCCTGCTCCTGAGTCTGTCTTTTTCTGCTCACCCTGATCTCTTATCTTTGCCTTGTGACTGAGGGTTTGTGTGCCAGTGTGTGTGTGTCAAAGTCAGTGAGAGAGCCAGCAGCTGCTGTTGGTGCTCTTGCACCTGTTCTTGTCTCATCATGGCAGTGATGACTGATGTCATGCCTTACATGGACCCATCATGCCCCTCTCCACCCTCCACATCCATTAAACACACACACACACCCATGCTCACAGCAGGCCTTCTTTATCTACAGTTTGCTCATTTTGTATTTGGCAGCTTATTTGAAGATGTCAGGAAGGAAGTTCTAAATATGCCACCCATTTCCTGTTCTGAAGTTGCTGTTTTCTTTAGTGTTTTGTGATTAGCTTTACACTTCATATTTTTCTGATGTCTTGTGAGTCTTTAGCCTGCATGCTGAATATGATTACATGAATTTGGTTTTGTTTTTACCATCATTGTTTTAAGCCTGCATGGTTTCTTGAAATGTTAAATGGCTTGTGCTTTCATGCATTCTTGCTTATTTACACTGTTAAAGAGTTGGATTCTCATGCTAAACATGGCTAAAATAAAAAAATAAAAAAACGAGTTGGACGTATGACGTATTGTAGACGTAGAGTATTTCTGTGCCAAATACACCTTCAGGATTCAAATAAGTTTTGGAAAGTTTTTTTTCGAGTATGACTTCATAAAGGGCGGAATTGCTTGTATGGGCACTTCTCCCGGATGAGCGCGAGCGCGTGCGCCATGTTGTGTGTGTGTGTGTGTGTGTTATGAATCCTTACAATAACTTTTTGTGTCAAAAGGACTGAAATTTAAGTCTTGACATATGCTGTCAACATCCGCAGAAGTGAATGTCATCCAACTGTAACTACTGACATTGAGGCAACACTGATACTTTCCCTTCCCACTCACTGCTGTTCCCCCATCGGCAGTCTTGCTACCCTGTTGCCATAGCAATAATGTTCAGCACAACATAATCGCTGAAAATTACAGCTCTCCATAAAAATCAGCAAGGTTCACACTTTTTCTGTTTGCGTGCTGTACATGCGCGTGGGTGTATATTTTCTCATGAATATTCATGTTGTTTGTGTCTGAATGCATTTCTGTTTATATCATTTAAATATAAGCATCTGTTTTGCTTGGGTTAGTATCCAGAAGGAAGCCATAGTTTTTTTTTGACTTCTGTTAAAGTTAATTAATATTCTATATGCGTTGAAGAGCAATTATTACCACAGTTTTATTTAAACCAGAACTTATTTAAGAATTTAAAAGCATGAATCTCAGTATATTTTATAGATTTCCACTTAAAACAAGAAAAATAGTTGTCCATGGGATTCTCTGAAATTCTTCTATGATAATATCTTATGCAGTTTCTCAAGTGAATTTATCCTGTTAACTATTTTTAGATATATTCACCAGTAAACAAAAAATGATTTTCCCCCAGTGATTGATTTCAGCCTGTGTTTGGTGTCATTTGCGTTCGCTGGTTGTGTCAGATGCATATAGGCAGTTTTCATACAGAACCTTTGGAATAAATGAAACCGCTCAGCTGTGCTCGCCCATTGTCACATACAGTTAGACAGACATTTCCATCCATTCATTCTGTTCTGAACAGGATTTGCTTCAGGAGGTTATTTTGAGGACAGGATATAATAAAGGTTGTCAGAATAAAATGAAAAGCGTGAAAGGTCACGTTTTATTTTTATAATATCAGTAAAAGTGGCCAAGCAGATATAGAAATACTGAGTGAAGATACTTTCAGAGCACTGGCAGCAATGGTTGTATGTTTATGTGGCAGTTGTTGGTTTTGTTTCCAACCACACACACACCACATCTCAGATGCACTCTCATAAGACTATTCTCTCTCACAGTTCACAACCTCTGTGTAGAGCATCCAAACACACTACTAAACTAGTCTATTGATAATTCATAGTTTTCACTGAACCACAACATAGCTTTAAGGAGTGAGATGTTTTTTGACGTAATGGCCATTTTGAAATGATAAAGGAGGAATAAGATTTGCGAGGCAACTGTTGCGAGCAAGACTCAAACATATGAGCACCAATCGAAGCATGTGCAATAACCACTGCTCCTGTTGCTTGAGCCCTCAGAGAACAGACAGATGATGTACCAATGACAGGGTGTTAATGGAAAATAGAGTTTACATTTGAAGCTGTTGGCAATGAGGGAGAGATCACCTTTCCAGTTTCCACCTGTCAGACTGTGTGTTTGTCTGCATGAGTGTACAGTATGTCCGCCCAGTGGAAAGGTACTGTATACACATCATTCATTTGTATAATACATCAGTCCCTCTGTGTGTGCATGTGTTGACACCAGAAAATGTATAAAAGGAGGTTATAAAATAGAGGGCAGGGCACATTGTTAGATTACAAAATGGTACTGAGTTTGCCCACTATAATTTATCCATAGTACTATGTACTTAAATGTACACTTTTTGCATATATTACTATTTGCACTTGGTTTAAAACAGTTGCTATTTGTAGTACACTTGGTACAAACAGTATTCATCACTACAGTATTGTAAATAGCCTCTGCCTCTTAAAATATATTATGAAATAATATTTAAAACATATTACACAAATAATATTTTAAAGTCGGCATGAAACAGATATTGCAATTGAGGGGGAGGGATGTTCATTTTTTTAAATTAAAGATTAGAGGGCACTTTCATTTAAAAAAATGATGTAACATTCCATTAAACAAATAATAATGGTCAATTCTCATTTCATGGTGAATTTAAATAACAATAATGGTTGATTGAATTATTGAATGATTCCTTCACAAGTCACTTCTTTCGTTCCTAAATGAATCGATAGTTTGAATAAACGATTCAGTGAGTTTTTTATAAGCAACGCATAGCAACCTGTAGAAACAGTCACTGAAAAATAACCACCACTAATATACAAACTTATATTCTTGCCTGGAACGCGCAAACACAGACAAGCAGATTGATAGAAACAGTGAAAAGTCAGTGCTGTTGAACTGTATACCTGATAACTGAGCCAATCAAATTCAAGGACAAGAACTGTTATATAATAAGAGAGGTATAAGATAAGTAGTAAAAAGACAGACATTGAAAGTTGAAGTGGAGAGGCAGCTGGCTCTTTTCACAGTGGCGTCTGTTCTTCCACTGTGTGTGAGTGTGTAAAGGATAGCATTCAGCTAACACATTGGGGCAGAACTTCAGGGGTACAACAGAAGTCTTTGACAGTGGCAGCTCTCCGTCTCTCTGAAGGTGACTGGCCCAGTTCTGTCTGTAACTGTCTCGCCAGCAATTGCCAGTACTGAAATTATCCATCTGTCTCAAAACTGCCTTGAGTTTTCAGAATGCAGTGTGCCGACCTGATGCGCTTCATAAATACTGAATGTTGAGGGTGTGTGTGTGTGTATGTATGGTCTCCTCTCAGTGTGAGTGTCTGTCGATGTGTCTGCTGCTCACAGTCAGAAAGTCTCCTGTCCATCTGCTTCTCTCGCTGCTCATCATGCGTGCTGTCTTTCTTTCTTTAAATCCGATTATCTTTACCACTCGCACCCACCCACACGTGCCCTTGACCGCACCCCATCCAGCCCCTGCTGAGGGGGAGATTGAACAGAGGAGGCACTAATTGCCCCTTAATTGCCCCTCTGTCTGTCCAGCTGCTCCCCTAAGCAGAAAATAAGAGTGGACAAGTAGTATTGATCAGACAAGAGTAGTGAGAAGAATAAAAGAGAGAGGGTGGAATGGGGTGAGTTTTAAACAGGCATATTATATAAGGGGATAGATCACCTAAAAATGAAATTTCTTTCAACATTTACACACCTTTATGTTATTCCAAACCTGTATGACTTTCTTTCTACTGTGTAACAAAAAAAGGTATTAAAAAAGTTAGGAAAAGATACGATATTTTGAAGAATGATTGTGTTTTTTCGTCTGTACAATGAAAGTAAGTGGATTTTTTTGGGATAACAATCACCATAGAAGGTATCGCAATATTCAATATTATTATAGTTAACTAGAACTGAAACTAAAACCAAAGCTTGCTCGGATGTCATCTGGCTGTTTTCCTTATGTTGTCATTCATAGTGCTTCATCAGACAACAATTAACATCTTCAAGGTTCAACGTGTAATTTCTGTGTCTTTAGCAGCACCAAAAAGAGACCGCAAATATAAACATTGTTTCCACACAGGTTTCCAAAGCATATACCATCCCTTACATGGGACGTCTGCCGCTTTAAATACTCGAGCTCTTTAAAGCGGGACGGATTCTGATTGGCTGTCAGTGTTTTTAGCTAGTAAAAATCATTCTGAAAGTGATTCCAATGATATCGTTCCTGTGTTGTAATTGTTATAATGTTGGTGTGAACTTCCATATTCTCAAAGAATTATAACGATTATTAAAACTTTATAGTTATCATTGTAGTTATCGTCTTTGGTGTGAGCGTTCTTTAATGTTGGTGACCACTTGTGACCTAGCGATGGCCTCACTCTTGGATCACTCTTTACTCACATGGATATTACAAAACTGTCTATGATGCATTACGTCACCACTGCAAGGACTGCAAAGGCTGGCATTTGGTACAGGGCCAGATAGAAACCTTTGACCCACTATAACATACTGAGATCTCTGAAGCGTTCTGTCAACCACAAGAGGAATGTCACACACACACACACACACACACACACACTTGTACGGTACTCTGAACTTTATTAGCACAAATAACTACTACAAGCTTGTAGCGAATATACACAAATAATTTGTATTATGACAGCCCATTTTATTCTTGTTGAGTGCTAATGCAGATTTCTTCAACTTCTGGATCTGACTGGTGTGTTTTGGTTCATGTGTTGTGCTGATTCAGTTTTAAAGGGAAAGTTCAGCCTCTCTTTGTTTCACTGTTTCTGTAGAGCTCAGTATGTGAAGTTGCTCTCTTCTCTCAGACAGCGTGTATAAGAGTGATCATGAGCTGTTTGTTTGGGTTCTGTGCTCCGGGTGGGGGTCATGCGAATCTGCTGGCGTGCGTGTCTATGTGTGTTGTCTATTAGCCAGAGGGATCTAGGGAAGAGGGAGGATCTTAGAAGAGATTATTGTCTGTCTGGATGCCACACTACTCCTGTGATCTTTCTAAACAAGGCAACTCCATGGCCATTTTACATACACACAAAACAAATCTTAATCCAGGTTCCATTCTAGATTGCACACCAAAAAGTATTCAGAGTTTGGGAGTGTTTTGAAAAACATAAATTATTTAGAGTAAAGTATTCTGGTGGGTAACTAAATCATTTCACCACACTATTGTTCTGCCTTTTAGCGATATTCAATATTTATGGGTGTGTGTTTTTCAATCAGATGAACTATTACTTCCACCAAGAATTCAAAATGTTTATTACATGAAGTGAAGTATCTAGTTAATAAATGATTAAGGCATGCTTTCTTTTCAGAAAGTTTAATTATTTTCCTTTATAAGCACCATGTACTACTACTCAAAGGTTTGGTGCCAATAAGATTTATTTTTTGTTTGTTTTAAAGACATACTTTTATTCAGCAAGGATGCATTCAGTTGATCAAAAGTGCAGTAGACATTAAAATGTAATAAAATATTTTTGAAAAATATATCATGGTTTCCACAAAAATATTAAGCAGCACAACTGTTCGACATTGAAAATAAGAAATGTTTCTTGAGCATCAAATACTGGAGTAATGATGCTGAAAATTCAGGTTTGCATCACAGGAATAAATTACATTTTAAAATATATTAAAATAGAAAATTATTTAAAAAAAAATTACATTATTTAACAATATTAGTGTATATATATATATATTTTTTTTTTAACCAAAAAATTGAGTCTTGGTGAGAAAAAAATAAAAAAAATATTAAAAACTTTTAAACCTGACCCTAAAATTTTGAACAGTTGTGAAACAATAAACAGCAATTAGAAAATAACAAGAATAAGATCTTTTAATGGGTTTATGGGATATGCGCTTATATAACAAAAAACAGCAATCAGATTCATTTTTATTAAAACAGAAAATTTGAAAAGATTCACTAAAATGAATACAATTTCTACACCATTTTTGCTATTGAAGGTTAAAACGGATCTAAAGTATCTTTTACAGCTATTATATTATGTTTTTCAGGAAACTTAATGGAGAAATTAAAACCGCATTAAAATATATTAAATATTCAGAATGTTGCTTAGTTTTATATTGCCTTCAAAATCATTGTAAAAATATTGTGGATTATAAAATATATCACCCAGCCCTACTGTGGAGTCCTACTACCCGATTTCATGAGAGCAAAGGGTTATCGGCAGTCTTTTTTCTTGCTCTCTCTTGCACCTGGTTCTGTGCAGCTGGGCTTCATGTTTGGAGGCAGCAGGAACACAATGGCTGTTTCAGTCTCACAGCGTGTGGATCATTTCTCACTGCGTGTGACTCCGAGGCTGCTGCAGTGAAAAGCCGTCTGGCAAATGATTATGAGTGTTGTTCACTGCCGCCCATCCAGCCCTCGATCCTTCCCATCAAAACAAAAAAAGTCAAATTCTCAGTTACAATAGACATCATTGCTATCACACAAGTAATTTTTGGTCTATTTTTCCTTCTCTTTACAGTATGTTTGGCTTCTGTGAAGGTCACTGTGACCCCAAAGGTGGAAGTGATTAAAGGAGAGACCGCCAAACTGCCCTGCAGCTACACCACCTCTGCATTGGTCTCTACGATTGTGGTCCAGTGGTTCATTGTGAGTACATGAATGATTTTATATTATTACAATATATCACTTTTTTCATTTAATCTCTTTCACTTGTTTTGCTTTTCTTATTTTATACACTGACATTTAACATTTAAATTAATCATGTTTTCACATTGTACTTAAAAAACTGTATGTAATTACAGCTGAATTTATTTTGTTTCTTGTAATTACATCTATAATTATACTGTTGACCCTTCCCTTAACCCTTAACCCACCCTTAAACCTAGCCATACCACCAAACCTGTCCCTAACCTTAACTTTACCCGTATCCCACCTCAACAGCAAGTGTTTTGCAATACAACATACAAACAATACATTGTACCTAGCAATATTTCCTTTTTGATGTAAGTACATAGTACAAACCCGATTCCAAAAAAGTTGGGACACTGTACAAATTGTGAATAAAAACAATGCAATGACGTGGAAGTTTCAAATTTCAATATTTTATTCAGAATACAACATAGATGACATATCAAATGTTTAAACTGAGAAAATGTATAATTTTAAGGGAAAAATAAGTTGATTTTAAATTTCATGGCATCAACACATCTCAAAAAAGTTGGGACAAGGCCATGTTTACCACTGTGTGGCATCCCCTCTTCTTTTTATAACAGTCTGCAAACGTCTGGGGACTGAGGAGACAAGTTGCTCAAGTTTAGGAATCGGAATGTTGTCCCATTCTTGTCTAATACAGGCTTCTAGTTGCTCAACTGTCTTAGGTCTTCTTTGTCGCATCTTCCTCTTTATGATGCGCCAAATGTTTTCTATGGGTGAAAGATCTGGACTGCAGGCTGGCCATTTCAGTACCCGGATCCTTCTTCTACGCAGCCATGATGTTGTAATTGATGCATTATGTGGTCTGGCATTGCCATGTTGGAAAATGCAAGGTCTTCCCTGAAAGAGACGATGTCTGGATGGGAGCATATGTTGTTCTAGAACTTGGATATACCTTTCAGCATTGATGGTGCCTTTCCAGATGTGTAAGCTGCCCATGCCACACACACTCATGCAACCCCATACCATCAGAGATGCAGGCTTCTGAACTGAGCACTGATAACAACTTGGGTTGTCCTTGTCCTCTTTAGTCCGGATGACATGGCGTCCCAGTTTTTCCAAAAAGAACTTCAAATTTTGATTCGTCTGACCACAGAACAGTTTTCCACTTTGCCACAGTCCATTTTAAATGAGCCTTGGCCCAGAGAAAACGCCTGCGCTTCTGGACCATGTTTAGATATGGCTTCTTTTTTGACCTATAGAGTTTTAGCCGGCAACGGCAAATGGCACGGTGGATTGTTTTCACCGACAATGTTTTCTGGAAGTATTCCTGAGCCCATGTTGTGATTTCCATTACAGTAGCATTCCTGTATGTGATGCAGTGCCGTCTAAGGGCCCGAAGATCACGGGCATCCAGTATGGTTTTCCGGCCTTGACCCTTACGCACAGAGATTGTTCCAGATTCTCTGACTCTTTGGATGATATTATGCACTGTAGATGATGATAACTTCAAACTCTTTGCAATTTTTCTCTGAGAAACTCCTTTCTGATATTGCTCCACTATTTTTCGCCGCAGCATTGGGGGAATTGGTGATCCTCTGCCCATCTTGACTTCTGAGAGACACTGCCACTCTGAGAGGCTCTTTGTATACCCAATCATGTTGCCAATTGACCTAATAAGTTGCAAATTGGTCCTCCAGCTGTTCCTTATATGTACATTTAACTTTTCCGGCCTCTTATTGCTACCTGTCCCAACTTTTTTGGAATGTGTAGCTCTCATAAAATCCAAAATGAGCCAATATTTGGCATGACATTTCAAAATGTCTCACTTTCAACATTTGATATGTTATCTATATTCTATTGTGAATAAAATATAAGTTTTTAAGATTTGTAAATTATTGCATTCCTTTTTTATTCACAATTTGTACAGTGTCCCAACTTTTTTGGAATCGGGTTTGTAGTTAAAGATTCCTAATGACCGAATGCTGTACTACATTGATGAATTTGTGTTTCCATCATCCTCAGGAAGTTGCAGGTGCAAGAAAGCAAATCGCTTACCAGTCTTCCCAAGATTTTGGTGTTGATGCTGGCACAGCGTGGACAGATCGCTTAATCATGGGAGAGGACTTGTCCCTCTCCATCTCCCCAGTCATGGTGGACGATGAGAGAAGCTTCTACTGCCAAGTGACCGCAGGGCCTATGGGGGTGTCTGACGCTGAGACACAGGTCAAGGTTTTCTGTAAGTCTGACGACTGAAAACGAATGCATATCATATTTCTTCCGTCCTTATTAGCTTAGCCTGCTTGGTTTGAGCGCTTGTCCACTCCTCTAACAATTTCCATAAACTAAATGGGACATATGGCCAGCCACTTTTACCCCTATTCATTAGTCTTGGGTGTTGTTTGTGAGTTGGCCCAGGGTCAATTATGGCCGTACAGATTGCATTTGACACTATTGATTAATAGAGTGATTGCACTTGTCATGTTTGATGGATGTCATTTTAAGGGTTATGAGTGCCAAAGAACTCTATGTGCATTGAGAACTGTGTTAATGACCACTGACCTAAGAGCAGAGCTGCTTGTCCTTGCCTCGCTGATCCCAGATCAGATGCAAAACGCTGGGAGTCAGATCTTATACTGAGAAAACATAATTAAGGGAGGAACATCTAATCAGTGATGGGATGAGATGTGTTTTCTGTAGAGTCTTCATGATTGAATGACTGGCACAAATATAAGATGTAAACCTTAGAGCTAGATATTATAATCATGTTTCTTGTGTATCAAATAATACATAAACTAAAATCGATGTTAGTATGAACTGACTTTTTTGTCAGAACTGCAACTGTCAGAATTTGACAACTGTAAAATTCACAGTAAAAAAAAACATTGTCTTATTTTTCTGTAAAAATATTGAAACATTCGTAAAACAACAAGATACATTGACTTACACGTTTAATACAGTACCATTCAAAAGTTTTTTTTTTTTAAAGAAATTAACTTTTATTCAGCAAAGATGCATTAAATTGATCAAAAGTGACAGTGAATTGTAAATACATTTATAATGTTACAAAAGATTTCTATTTCAAATATATGCTATTTTGAATTTTCCATTCTTCAAAGAATTCTGAATGTATTTTACAGTTTTGTGTATATAAATGTATATAAATATTTTAATATGATTAACAAATAAATCTTCTCATTTAAAAATGTTACTTTAAAAAATATATTTATATTTAATTGCTATTAGCTATGAGATGGCACCCATTTCATAGAATGAACTTTGAGATTACTGTAAAAGGTGGCATAACACTGTATGTATATTATATATTATAGACCTCAGTCAGGGTTCATGGCATATTTATCACAATTTATGGCATATTTAATTTATCACAGTTTATAGATTTTTTTTTTTATTATTCTTTTGCGTCCCTAATTGGCCTGCATTAGATGGTATTGAACTTTCAGCCCCCTGCTCAGCGATTCATTATTTCTTTAGAGACCTCCCCCAGCTGTGTGTGATGGGGGTCACTTTATGAAAAACTAGACAATTGTTTGTGTGTAGGAGGGCGTAGGCTGCGAATAGTGTGTGTGTGTGTGTGTGTGTAGACCAGAGAAAACAGCAGAACAGGTTCTTTGTTCATTTTCCATCCCAGACTGCATGAAGTGAGAGAGGCAGTAATGGCTGTAATAATTGTGAACGAGAGCAGTGGGACTGGAAAACAATGGCATCTCCTCCCAGGAGACGAATGCTGCTGCCTGCATCATGGCTAATGGCTGCACCAGAGGGACATGTCCTTATGCAGAGAGAGAAAGAGACATCTATCTCTATGCAAACTGTTCTCTGTGCTTGGTCTTTTCAAGTGTCTTTTAAAAGTATTTTGAGAAAGATTAAGACATGAGGGCGATGCTTTGGTGACTGAAAAATCATGTGGAAGAAGAGAGACCGACAGAAACTAAGTGCTCTTGGAAGAATGGCATGACTGTTAATGTTATTAAAAATGATTCAGTTTATTTTTGTACCAGATGACAGCTGGGAGAAGTGATATGGTGACCTTGTGTGTGAATTGGTGGGTAGGGGAGTGGTTACAGCCTGATTCGGAAAGGGAGCTAGTGTTAATGCATCTTCATGTATGCTTTCTAACATATTTAGCAATTTCCATTTGCGAAATTTAGCGGCAAATTCAATAAAGTTTTTGCACAAGGTATTTCAGTGCAAAAACATGATTTTTATTCACCAACTAGCTCCAATCCATGTTTTACCTGGCAAAATCATTTAAACTGAGTGAATTTTATTCTTTTCGACACAAACACACCTTTGCATGCAAATTAGGTTCATTATATTGTGCCATATTCACAAAACTCAGCACAATTTGCCTGGCACATTTAACATTACAGTATTACCGCCCACAGATAGCAGTTGGTAAACTGAATTTTATTTAAAAGAGATGTTTGTGTATATTTCTATTGATCGTGGCAGCAGTTATTCATTAAAATAATGATAAAAGATGAAGAAGAAAATTATAACTGGGCATCCTGGGCATATATGGTTTAGCGTACATTTTAAAGAGCCACTTATCAGCTGTCATGATTCTTTCATTGAAATCCCCCTCAATGTGTTGGTATTTATATTGCCAATTGCAGTGGGTATTTGCATGTAATTAGTTTAGGAAACCATATCTCAGAGTTGATTTATGTTATTAATGTAAATGAACTTCCCTTTTCCTCTCACAGTTGCTCCAGAGAAGCCAATGATAACAGGCAATAATCAGGCCATCACTGTCAGTCATGACACTACATCCTCCTCTGAGGTGAGTCTCGTGGAGATGTATTTAGCTACATATGATAGCTTTGAGTCTTGAAATATGTACGTTTATTTTGTGCAGCCTTACAATGACAATGAAAAGCTTGTCAAAAATCTTATAACAACATCTAGCATGTCGAATTTCTGTGTGGTATGTTTGTTTAGGTGGGCAAGTGCACCAGCAGGAACGCTTATCCCCAGCCTCGTATTATCTGGTTTAAAGACGACACTCCGCTGCCTGATGAGAAGAGCCAAAAGGAAAGTAAGTGCAGAATCTGAAAAGTGATAAGAATAAGTCAGCTCTTTAAAGCCCTTTAAATTCTCGTTCCCGCCCGTTGCAGTATTACTAGAATCATAGTGGGGTCCAAAAATTTGGGGTTCAAATGGGGGACTTATATACACTACTATTCAAAAGTTTGGGGTCATTTGTTTAAAAAAAAAAATTATACTTTTATTCAGCAAAGATGCATTAAATTGATCAAAAGTGACAGCAAAAACATATACGTTGTAACAAACAAGTCTGTCAAATAAATGCAGTGCTTTTTAACTTTCTATTAATCAAAGAATCCTGGAAAAAATGCATCAGAGTTTCCACAAAAAATTAAGTAGCACAATTTTTTTCAACATTGATAATAATAAGAAATGTTTCTTGAGCACCAAATCAGCAAATTAGAATGATTTCTGAAGGATCATGTGACACTGATGACTGGAATAATAATGCAGAAAATTACATTTTAAAATATAAAAATAGAAAACAGTTATTTTAAATAGTAATATGATTTAACAATTTTACTGTTTATACTGTATTTTTATCAAATAAATGTCAGCCTTGATGAGCATAAGAGACTTCTTTCCAAAACATAAAAAAAATGTACCGACCCTAAACTTGTGATCAATATACACTCACCTAAAGGATTATTAGGAACACCATACTAATACTGTGTTTGACCCCCTTTCGCCTTCAGAACTGCCTTAATTCTACGTGGCATTGATTCAACAAGGTGCTGAAAGCATTCTTTAGAAATGTTGGCCCATATTGATAGCATAGCATCTTGCAGTTGATGGAGATTTGTGGGATGCACATCCAGGGCACGAAGCTCCCGTTCCACCACATCCCAAAGATGCTCTATTGGGTTGAGATCTGGTGACTGTGGGGGCCATTTTAGTACAGTGAACTCATTGTCATGTTCAAGAAACCAATTTGAAATGATTCGAGCTTTGTGACATGGTGCATTATCCTGCTGGAAGTAGCCATCAGAGGATGGGTACATGGTGGTCATAAAGGGATGGACATGGTCAGAAACAATGCTCAGGTAGGCCGTGGCATTTAAACGATGCCCAATTGGCACTAAGGGGCCTAAAGTGTGCCAAGAAAACATCCCCCACACCATTACACCACCACCACCAGCCTGCACAGTGGTAACAAGGCATGATGGATCCATGTTCTCATTCTGTTTACGCCAAATTCTGACTCTACCATCTGAATGTCTCAACAGAAATCGAGACTCATCAGACCAGGCAACATTTTTCCAGTCTTCAACTGTCCAATTTTGGTGAGCTCGTGCAAATTGTAGCCTCTTTTTCCTATTTGTAGTGGAGATGAGTGGTACCCGGTGGGGTCTTCTGCTGTTGTAGCCCATCCACCTCAAGGTTGTGCGTGTTGTGGCTTCACAAATGCTTTGCTGCATACCTCGGTTGTAACGAGTGGTTATTTCAGTCAAAGTTGCTCTTCTATCAGCTTGAATCAGTCGGCCCATTCTCCTCTGACCTCTAGCATCAACAAGGCATTTTCGCCCACAGGACTGCCGCATACTGGATGTTTTTCCCTTTTCACACCATTCTTTGTAAACTCTAGAAATGGTTGTGCGTGAAAATCCCAGTAACTGAGCAGATTGTGAAATACTCAGACCAGCCCGTCTGGCACCAACAACCATGCCACGCTCAAAATTGCTTAAATCACCTTTCTTTCCCATTCTGACATTCAGTTTGGAGTTCAGGAGATTGTCTTGACCAGGACCACACCCCTAAATGCATTGAAGCAACTGCCATGTGATTGGTTGATTAGATAATTGCATTAATGAGAAATTGAACAGGTGTTCCTAATAATCCTTTAGGTGAGTGTATATAAAATATATGTTTAAAAAAAGTTTTTTTTAATATATATATATATATATGAATTCAAATTTATTAAATACCTTTCAGCATATATACTATTTTTTAAATTAGCATAATAGCATTCCGCTACTCCTGCCACACTTTTAGATCTCTTACTGTAAAGTTAATCTTGTTCCTCTCTTTTTTACAGAAACATATATGATACCTAGTTTGGTGAAGGAAGCCTCAGGCCTGTACACCATGACCAGCACACTGTACATGCAGCCAGTTAAAGCCGATGCTAAATCAGTCTTCCACTGCACGGTGGAGTACAGCATGCCAGGCAACCAGATCAAACAGGAGAGCTCTGATAAATTCAACCTATCATTGCTCTGTGAGTCAGACACACACACACTTACAAAGAAACAGTAACCCGTGCTGCATGCGTCAACTATACGCTTCAAACTCCTCATCCTGTGCTCTCCTCCAATCAGATTCGACAGAAAATGTGTACTTCATAGTGAAGAATCAGGGGCCAATCAAAGAGGGGGATGATGTGGAGATGGAGTGTAAGACTGATGGAAACCCTCAGCCAGAGTTTGAGTTTTCTATAGAGGTGAGAGAGGACATGTATGCTAAACCACAACCAAATGATCTAGTATATTATTCTCACTCACGTATTTACTCACTCACTTGTAAGGGCTCAACAGTGAAAGGATCGAAAGGCACATTACATATGAAGAGTGTCACTCGAAATGATTCTGGAACCTATATGTGTGAAGCTCTGGACTTTGATGCCTTACCAGATGTCGAACTTACCAAAACTCTAAACTTAAACGTGCACTGTAAGTACCAATCCCAAACACTATAATAAATACAGAAGTGGGCAAGTTACTAAATGACATGCATAACTGATTCTTTGTTAAACTTCATTCTTCATTACCATCGCTAATTCAGACAAGCTTTACAGAACATCTCAGGAATAAAAAAAGAGATTTCCAAGAATAGTGTGATATCAGTAAAATGTGTTCATGAAGTGGTAAAAAATGGTCTGGAATGAATCATGACATTTTATCTGTTGTTTCTCTTTAAAGAAGTATTAAAATTACGCACTAACTTCATTAAAAACTGTGACTGCAAATCAAAATCAAGGCAAACGCTTATTATTTTTATGTTTTTTGTTATTTTTGTATTATTTTATACAGTCTGCTATTATAGTATTTATTAATATTTTGATTTAGATTTTATTTTCATATTTTTAGTTTTCATTTTAATTTTAGATTAAGTTTTTCTAATTTTTTTAAGTGCTTTTCATTTTTATTATATAATTCCATTTGGTTTTAATTTAATTTCAGTTTTAATTTTAGTACTTGAACATACACTTAGTTGCCTAAGTATTATTTCTGTTTCTCTAATTTTCATTTATGTTACGTTTTCATCTTATATTTATTTTATTTCAGCTTTATTTCAATTGTTAAAAAAAATATTTTTAATAGCTTTTTTTTTATTTCCTTTACAATAACATCACTGATTCCCAACATCAACTGAAAAGAGCATCATTTGAAAGCACTTACAAGGGAACACAGCTGTTTCTACTAATGTTTCTACAACACATTCATTCTGTTACTGCGAACACTTTAGTTGCTATCAACACTATAGTCACCTCAAACAATTACAGTTTTTTTTCAACCATTACAATACAATATCTTTTTACAATATCTTTGGATAAAATAGTGTTTAACTTTCCAAACACAGAAGGTTTGGAGCTCTCCTGATTCTGAAACACCCAGATCCTCTCTATATTAGATACATTAGAAAAGAGCAAAAGCTTGTCTGAGAAAATGGCAAATGGCAACAGTTGTTAGGGTTGGTCAGTAATGTTTGAGGGTGGGGCTTAGAAAAGAAGTTGTTAAGTTCATTCAAGTTCGTTCAACTACATTCATTCTTTTGTCGCTCTGTCAGATATTGACCCTGTTGCAGTGACTCCAGAAGGCCCCTTGGTGGTTTCTAAAGGAGATACTGTGGAGCTTCAGTGTAAGACCAAGTCCTCTGATGCCCACACCCTGCAGTGGAAAAAGGCAAGTATAGATTTCAACAAGCCTCCATCCCCTCTCCAATTGTTCCCAGAGTACCTCACTTTTCTCTATATTTATCTATGTTTCTTTCTCTGATGTTCTTTTAGCCATAATGATGCTATGTTGTGTCTGCCTTTGGAGGTCCTTTCAGTTTGCTTTTTGTCATTTTGGCAGATAGTGTTAAACCCAAATTTAAACCCCATTTCACCCAAAAATGAAGATTCTGTCATCATTTGCTTACCTTCATGTTATTCCAAACCTATAAGACTTTGGTTAATCTTTGAAACGCAAATTAAAATAGTTTTAATGAAACCTGAGATGTTTCTGTCCTCAACTGAAAGTCCAGGTAAACAAAACTTAAAAGATCCAAAAAGTTCATGTCATAAAATTAATCCATATGACTCAAAAGGTTTAATCTAAATCTTATGAAGAGAAACTTGCTTGCGTTACACAAAAGGTCATATATAAAGCGATCTTATCTCTTCACAAGACTTGGATTAAACTGCTCGATTCATATAGATTCAATTTACGACACCTGTATGACATTCTTGGATCTAAGTTTTGGTTACCTGGACTTTCAATGGAGAGATAGAAATCTCTGATTTCATAAAAAAAATCTTAATTTTTGTTTCGAAGAAGAACCAAAGTCTTATGGGTTTGGAACGACATAAAGTTGAGAATTATTTTCTTTTTTTTCATATTATATGGCTGTACACTTTTTGGCTAATGGAAATAGTGGGTTATACTAGATCTCATCTGAATTAACATCTCATTTCATCTCACTGTATACCATAGGACTCAACGACGTTGTCGAACACGGGTGTGTTGACTATCCAGTCAGTGACTTTGGCTAACGCTGGGGTGTATATATGTGTCGGAGCTGTACCTTCAGTGCCGGGTCTCCAAAAACAAGCCAATGTCACCCTTAACGTCAGAGGTACTAAGTGCATACACAGACACATACAGCTTTATTGTGGTTGATCAGTGCAAAGTGTCAATATAAGCTGTCATCAATGTCAAAGCAGCTTGCATTCAAGAGATAGAACACTACTATGGGCTGTCAACAGTCGATGCTTGTTATACCAGTTGGTTTCCGTTGTGTGGACATGTTTAGATACAGGTAGCAGTTCAATGTCAGAAGGAAACAGCTTCAGTGAAGAGTGTTTGTTTGAAAATACTGTTTATGTTAGAGTAACTTGCAGCGAGATTAATGTGAGAATATTAAAATGTTGGTCAGGCCAGTGTCATGGCTGACCAGTCGAGCTCAATAGTAAGTAAAACACCATTCAAAATTTCCATATCAAAACTGATATGAAACAACATTATAAAACATTTAAAGACAAAACTACAATGAGCTCTTATGTTGTCGAACGATGGTACAGTACCATTCAAAAGTTTGGGGTCAAAAGTTTGATTCAAAATACAGTAAATACTGTAATATTGTGAAATATTATTACAATTTAAAAATAACTGTTTTCTATATTAATATATTTTAAAATGTAATTTATTCCTGTGATGGCAAAACTGAATTTGGCAGCATTACTCCAGTCTTCAGTGTCACATGATCCTTCAGAAATCATTCTAATTTGCTGGTTTGATGCTCAAGAAACATTACTTATTATCAATGTTGAAAACAGTTTTGCTGCTTAATATTTTGTGTAAACATTTTTTTCAGGATTCTTTGATGACTAGAAAGTTAAAAAGAACAGCTTTTATTTGAAATATAAATCTTTTGTGACATTATAAATGTCTTTATGATTCACTTTTAAATAATTTCTTTATAAAACCCCAAACTTTTTAATGGCAGTGTGTATGTTTCTGTAGAAGTCACCTATAATCCTGAAGTCTCTGTTATCATGGAAATAGGAACAGATGCTGCGTTCACGTCCTCCTCACAAATTCCTTCTTACGTGTATGTAAATCATAATTACGATATGATGTGCGCTTAAGTGAGTCATTTTTCTTAATTTCATATTTATCAAGGTCTTTTCCCCCAAAAAAAGTCTTTTTACCTCTAATTCTCCATAATGAAGAGTAAAGGATGCACATTAGGTGTGTAATTGATGCTGATCTACGTGTTTTATCATTTTTGTGCTGCCAGCCTGCCACGGAGGATGATGAGAAATGTGTGGGTTTTCTGACAGCAAACAAAATGCTTACAAACTAAATGGCACTGTCAACATTCACATTTACAGCTAATTATGATCCATAACAATTTGCTTCCGCTATACAAATTTAATTTATACACCCCGAACTCAGGGTGTAAAAAAAGTAACAAATTTCCCAGACTTTAATTAAGCCGCTTATGTGTGTACTTGTAAATACATTTATTCTGATAAGAATTATAGTGAGTCCAAGCTATCTTAGCTAGATAATAAACTCATCCGTTTTCTAATCCTCATAGACTTTTTGCTCGGATCAGTTTAATTTGGTTCAAGGCAACTTCCTGAAATGCCTGTGGTGAAAATGAATGGGAGATATATTTCCAAGGCCACTAACAATGTGAGCAGTTACTGTTGAACTAATTCCTATAATAAAACTCTAACACGAGTTGTTAAACACTTTGTCGTCCTGCAGTATGTGACATATACAGTAACACTAGGCAGTGTGTCATTTATCCTATCTGTGCAACCAGGAAAACTTTCATTCTATAGCTGATTTCCTGGTTTTGTTCCTTATGCCTTCATGGTATTTAGAGTATTCAGGGGTGTAGTTCACAACTTCCTCGTTTCCATGAAAGGATGGTGAGGAATTTACAGTGTGGTCCATAAATTCTCCACTGGTACTGAGCACATGAAATATGATGTCATGGCTATTGCATAGGATGTAGCTATACTGTTTTCAGAGCCATGGATAGATGGATAATAGCCCTAGTGTCGGAGTCTACTCCAGCACAGAAATTGACTCTAGTTGTCGACTCCGTTGCTGTGTCTGAAATCGCTCACTCGTGCATAAGAGAGCTGAAGCTGTCGCAGAAACAACATCACAGCCACATAGTTTTATCCTGTAGCCACATGTAGCTTACGTACAATAAAAATGTTGTTGTAATTATATACATACCTCCGTGTTAGCTTTGTGGCTTCATCGGTTTTATATAATTTGGTTTGCCGTGGTATCCTAAATTGTGTTAATTACAAAAAAACATAACTTAATAAATATACATTATTGTATGTATTTTTTTTATAATCTTGAAATCTCCTGTCCTAACAGCTTTTTTGTGCTATTGCAAGAGATGACAACACATTTATCGCCCTCGCCCAAACATTTGGATGAATTAGATGAGTTAATTGAAGAATACATTATCTTTGCTCTCGTTTATTTAATGCTGAAAAAATATTTGACCAAGGCTTTTTCTCGTGAATTTTACCACTTTAAAATTTGGTAGTATTGGCAACTTCTAGGAAAGGCATCATTTCAAGGTAATGTCAACTCTAAACTGGACTCATTTAGCCAGTCACGCTAGAAGTGTGTTGTTTTAATAAAGGTAGTTTTAGGCTTCGTGTCGGAAAATAAGAATAGCCTAGATTATAATGACGTAAATCTTGTATTCTCATATTTAAAGTATTTAAAGTAAATTGATTCCGAGAGTCGATTCCAACGACTTCTACGGTGGGAGTCAGGAATAACCTTTGGACTGCCATGGACTGAATCCTCAATAAAAAGCAGATGTCAAATTTGTTACGGTGATCTTGTGTGGTAGGTTTAATTTAATGCCTCTTAAGGGCTGACAAAGATATCAAGGAATTTACAATTCAAAGACAGGCTAAAGGCAAATGAAATCAAAGATTGGTGGCTTATAATAAACACATGCTTTTGTTTTGAAGGTAAACCTGAGATTGAAGCTTCAGTGAATGGTCTGGTTGCTAAGGAGGGAGAGATGGTCACTCTCAACTGCTCTGCTCTTGGCTATCCTGCTCCACAGTTCAGCTGGAACCCTTCTGGCAAACAGGTGCGTGTGTGTGCTCAAAAAATAGATTAGGTTTGAGCTTGATCTTTACATCATTGAAAACTGTATTCATTGTATTTTGTAATGTTATTCATCTGTCTGTTTGTCTGGGTGTAGTCAGTGACAGTAATGGGGAATAAGGTGATCAGCATGGTCACTCTTGAGGCCACAGCCGCGGTTCTGACGGATGGTGTGATTTGTGAAGCATACAATAAGCATGGAAGAGACAGCAGGAACTTCAAGGTGTCCACCAAATCAGGTAAGTGCTTCCTACTCATACAAACTGAGGCAATGTTAAGATTGGAATGCTATACTGGGTTAAAAACAACCTCATTGGCAACCCAGCACTGGGTAAATATCAGACAGAAACTTCCAGTTTTATCTAGTTTGGTAGGCCTATATATAAACCAGCAGCAGGGTTGCACAAATAGAACCCCAGCATATGCTGTATACTGCCTTCTGGTATGAAGAGATATACATTTCAGACAGTGCACAGTCACATGACCTTATTTTTGTATGGTTAATTCAGCATGTAGCAACCAGATATCTCAGTTACATATGAATACTGTTATCATGAATTTTTATCCCATTTTGTGTAAGATTTTTTGGAAATCTGCTGAAATAAGTCGAGAAGGTCTCAAAAATCATGGTTCATTAAGTTCATTTAATACACTGATAACTGAAGGTAAAGTGCCCAGTGGATTGTGGGATATCATATCTTATGCATGCAGTGTGCTCTGACTGTATACTGCACTTTTTGGAAAATGTAATTGGTCATCCTGAACTGATATATAATTTTTAGAGGGTGGGATTATGGGCAAAGAGTTCAGCATCACTATATAAAAAGACTATGTTCATAAATATTAAATAACGTGCACTGATGTTGCTTGGTCAAATCTCAGGTCATGTTACCTAATTGATATTCATGAGCCAAACCATTCACCTTGATAGTATGTATAAAATGATGACCTGCGCAGATGTGCTTGAGTTGCATGGCCTTGTAGACACTTCAGAATCATGTCCATTTTATGCTCTACCGATCAAAACGTTTTCGAAATAAGTCTCTTATTATGCCCACAAGGCTGCATTTATTTGATAAAAATGCTGTAAAAACAGGCATTTTTTAAATATTATTACAATTTAAAGGGGTCATGAACTGGCTTTAATTTTTTTATACTGTTGTCTGAGGTCAACTTGTTCGCGTGGTTTTTACATTCAAAAACATCATAATGAATAAGTAATAGGCTATTTTCTACCCTGGTTTTGAGCCTCTCTCCTGGAACTCTCGGTTTTTATGGGCGTGCCGCACTGAAGACTTGGAAGTAAATGCCCACTGTTATGATTGGATACCAGTTTTGCATAATAATGAGTTTCGACCCCAGTCAGTACATGTGGGGAATTGTTTTGAAAACTTCCAATGTGGAGAAACGGCAAACGGAATGATCCGCCCACAGGGCTCGCAAAATGTCTTAATCAAACAAACACAATTATTTATCTCTCATCCATATGAATGTTATTTTTTATTACTTGGCCCGCCCGATCGGTGAATATATCCGCGAACAGCGCATCACTAACACACACACACAAGCCAAGTACGTGCATCAGCAAAACTTCACTGCATACAAATCAGCATGTTCAAAACTTCTCCAACATAATCAGTAGATATCAAACGATCTGTAACAATGCAATACTATCACACACACACACACACACACACACACATATATATATATATATATATATATATATATATATATATATATACTCATTTTTTACTCACATAAGTGTGTTGCACCATTCCTGTCGGATCCAATATAGAAGGCACAGCATTGTGTTTTAATCTTAATATGTCTGCAAATCCAGTCTCGACCTGTGTCTTGTTTACAAACGATTCCGCGGTGAAATGAAGCAAACAAACGCGCAATGTCTTCCCCACGTGAGCTGGAACTTCATTAAAAATAAAGTTCAACCACACATTCCTAATATTAGAATCCGAAGGAAGCTTATGCAGCGACTGTGTTCTTCCACAACCAGGCACAGCGAAAAATCTTGCTATCTTCGCTATAAAAGCTTTTCTTTGACTAACAAGGAAGTTTTCAGCTCCGAAACTTACAGAATATTCTCATATCACAAACTTTTATATATCAAAGGCTGAATGAAAAGTTGATTTCTCAATTCATGACCCCTTTAAAATAGCTGTTTTCTGATTATTATTTTTTTTTAATATATATATATATATATATATTATAAATGTTAATATTATTTCTGTGATGGCAAAGCTGAATTTTCAGCATCATTACTCCAGTCTTCAGTGTCACATGATCCTTCAGAAAACATTCTAATATGCTGATTTGATGCTCAAGAGAGTTTGCATATTAATGCTGAAAACAGTTGTGCTGCTTAATATTTTTGAGAGAATCGTGATTCCCCCCCCCCCCCCCCCCGCCCCCCAGGATTTTGTCCCCCCCCCCTTTTTTTTTTGAATATCATGTATTTGAAATAGAAATCTAGAAATGATCCCAAACTATGTTGTATTTACTAGATATTAGTAGATATTTTTTACATCACAAATCCAGATTGACCTTTCTGTAGACCTTTGAAATTTCAACAATTTAACTTTAAGATACAATTTGAAACAACAAATGCAAATCGTTTTAATAAATAGTATGCAGTATGCAATTCCGAACATACCTTGTGTCTCAACACACCCAGATTTATGTGTAAAATATTAGCTGTTCTCTAAACCTCATTCTTTTATTTCTTCTGTGCAGATGCAGACAAAGTCCCCGATGCCAATGCCGCTAACCGAGGTAGACACTTGTCCCAGCTCTCTCTGCTCCTCCTCTCCCTCTCAGGACTCTTTCTTGTACACACTCCGTAATCTAACTCTTCAGCTCTTTACACTGTATATTATGTATTGTTACCAAACACTGTGTATATTGTATATTGTATTACGTATGTGATCTTTGTATGATGTCTGTCCTCTATTTTGTTGATGCTGCACCTTTAACTTTTCCCTTATTTGGGACAATAAAGGATTCTGTTCTATTTTACCTTCCTCTCTTTCCTTCCTCTCTGTGTCTGGGGTGTTTGTCTCTTAAATACCAATGTCCTTTCCTTCCATCCTTGGGCGTGCTGTCAAATGTTTAGCTTGTGCGGTCACTTTAGAGTGTGTGTGTGTTCGTCTTCATCTCATTGATGGGCCTCGTTATGTGTGTGTATGTGGGTTAATGCTGGAGTGTTTTTTTTTGTACGTGTGCTGTTCAATGGGACTCAACTTTCTCTTTCCCATAATGCTGCTCGAAGGAAACCCCGTGTTTAAAACAGGTCTGTACAACCCCTGCTGATTTTCTGTCTGTGAATGAAACGGTGTGTGTATGTTTGCGATTGTCTGTTTGCTTACAGCTGTGAGATTGTGTATGTGTGTGTTTGTATATCATTTCTCAATCTGTGACCTTATTTATCACAGATTACTTTATGGGTCTCGCATTTACTGTCGACAAAATAACAATTGCTTATTGTTCTGGTTTACTTCCTCCCCACCCTCCTCAACACACCCCCTTTCTGTCCCCCTTTCTCTTCCTCTCCCACCCAGAAGTATTACTTCTTCACACTCACCAATAACCATCAACTTCTCACCAACTCTCTTCTCGTTCGTTCTTCTCAGCGGAGAAACAGCAGGGGGGTTCGAGTGTGGTCGTGATCGCCGTGGTGGTGTGCGTTCTGCTGCTTCTCATCCTGGTGGCTCTGCTCTTCTTCCTCAGTAAGAAGGGCAAGCTGAGCTGTGGGAAAAAAGACAAGAAGGATGTGTAAGTAAACCATGATAACCAACATTTGCAAACCACATGTCCACATATTCATTCTCTTCTTTATGTGTCCTTCCTCCTTGCAGGGCATCTGGGGACGTGAAAGGTGGTATTGTGGTGGAGATGAAGTCCAATGAGAAAGAAGAGGCTGGTCTGTTAAACAAACCTCATGCAGAACAGGTGAGGGGTCAAAGACTAAATTTAGCACAGTGGTTCTGTCTTGATTCAGAACTGATATATCATATCACACACATGGTTGTGTTAAACTTGTGCTCTATAAATAAAACTTGACTTGACACACACACACACACACACACACACACACACACACACACACACACACACACACACACACGTCTGGTTCGCTATCTTTGTGGGGACTCTCCATAGACATAATGGTTTTTATACTGTACAAACTGTATATTCTATCCCCTTACACTAACCCTACCCCTAAACCTACCCATTAGACAAAACTTACTGCATTTTTACATTTTCAAAAAACTCATTCTGTATGATTTATAAGCTTGTTTCCTCATGGGGACCTCAATTTAGGTCCCCACGGTGACACGAGTCCCCATCGGGATAGAAAAACATGAACACACACGCACGGTGTCCATGTTATTGTTATTTTTAGTATTATACTGTTTAAGTATTAATGTTTTGAATAATCTTTTTTTAATTATTTATATTTTCAGTTTTCATTTTAAAATGAGTTTAGGTTTTAATAATTAAGTACTTTTGTGTCATGTTTCGTTTTTTAATATTTTTATATACCTCAATTTATTTTATTTTTACTTAGTTGCCAAGGTTCAGTTAGTTGCCAACATTTCTAATTTACTTTAAAAAAAAAAAAAAAAAAACTAAATCTAATATTTATATTTTATTTCAGCTTTGTCAATTAATAATAAATATAATTTAAAAATGTTTAATAGTTTTAATTGACTATACCAATTTAAATATATTAATATTAGCCTGAACTGCATAGCATGAACATTTTTTTTTTAGAATTATTTGACTAATAATTCACTGCATCAGTGTCACCTTTAAGAATTGTATTATTTTAGGCAGCTTGATGGCCTGTACCAACAGCATGCATTCATTAACAACCTTTCCTCTTTCACAGTGTTAAAACAAAGAAGATACGAGACAAATAAGAACAAGATCTCCAGAGACATAGAAGATGATGTGGTGGAATTAGGAGAATTCCTCTGATGGAGGAGAAGAGAGAAGATGGAGGACAGAGAAGATGAATTCATTTTGGCTGTACAGTTTTTTGTTTTTTAAGCGGGGGTGTGGGGTTGGGGGGGTTGTAGGAGGGGCTATGATGTTGAACTGAGGGTGGGTTTCAGTTTAGAAGTGGGAGGGGCAATAAATGTAAATCTGGCATTATTTTGATAAGGGTGCCTACTGTGTCCTGATTGTGTAATCAAGCCAATCTTTGTCCAATCAGAATGACTGGGCAGTACAACTCTATGGAATAAAGCGTGACTTAATGCAGGTCAGTGTTTATCTACCCAAAACAAATCAGAAAAGTCACTGTGGACACTGGATGTTGCTCTTCATACTGTGCTGCACCCTGGTTATGTTGATTAGTTCATGTTGCTGAATAGTGCAGTACAGCCTCTTTTTGCATTACACACTGCACTCACTTACTGTGTACATTTTTGATTGTGAACTGCACACATGCCATTATCCCGAGTAGTAGACCCTACAGACTACTATACGTTTTGGTCATGATCTGCATGGAGCATATATGGATGTGGTGAAATGATCAAACTCTGTTTTTCATTATCAGCCTATGTATAGTCAAACATTTATGTTTTTGCCCATATTTTAGACCATGTCCTAAATTACACACTATAATGTCCTACACCTATGTTTTGAGCTAAAACCAAAAGCCTGTGGTGAGGCAAAGAAAGAAAGTGTGTGAGAATCCCTCTCAAACCATATATCTGAATGCACAGACACATTTAGATCAAGTCTGAGAGTTGTGGAAGTGGTTCAGAACTACACAACTAACTCAATAATCTCATTTCCTCTGTACTGCACTGAATTTCACTCGACAGCTCGAACATGTTCAAAGACTTTAACCTAACCTTGTAATTATTAAACATGGGTTAGTAATGGGACAGGTCAGGCCTATCTTCTGGTTTTTGTCTTTTAAAATGGCTCCTGACGGGGATAAGCATTCATTAGTTTATATATTCTCATTTTAACTTTTCTTTTTGAATAATTAAAGTGCTAAAAAGCGATTGGAAAATATCTACTTAATGAGCACAAATCTAAATGCACATGCTGTCTCAATATACTTTTCTTTTTTCTTTTACCAATGCTATTAATATCACTAGGTTGGCATTATTTATATATTTAGAGAAACATATCAAATTAAACACCTTCAGCCTTTTTTAAAAAAACTTAAAAGTTGTTGCTCTGTGTTTAGTTGAGTTCTGTCATCATTTACTCACCATCATGTCATTCCAAACCTAATGTCTTTCTTCTGTGGAACACAAAAGAAGATATTATGAAGAAGTTTTTGTCCATAATTAAAGTTAGTGGAGTCCAAACAACGCTGGATCCCATTGATTTTCATTATATGGACAAAAAAAAAAAAAAAAACTGAATCTAATGTAGGTTTGCAATTACATGAGGGTGAGTAAATTATATTAATTTTCACCTTTAAATTCTGAGAGTAAGGAACAGTTGAGGGACAGGGTCAGAATTTTTCCACTGTTGTTACAGAGTGATAATCTTTTTTTGTTATTTATCAATATTGATATTCATTGCAGCTTTCATTTTAAAAAAAAAAACCAAAATATGAACATGGGGTGTAAAAATTATTTCTTTAAGCTCGTATGTGATGTTCCAGGGTTTTGTGTTTTGCATATATATGTATTTTGTATCTTTCTCAGTAATAATAGCACACTGTTGTTCAGATGGCACAGCTGGAACATTCTAGAATCACTATGTTGTTGGAACACCCTGTCATTTTTTTCCCAGGCCCTAATGTTAAACAAAGCCATGAGCCTTGTTATTTGCTTCAAATAACAGATTTACAATCTGCTGTTCTTTGAGTCACCTAGGGATAGATTTTTTTTTTTATTTTTTATTTTTTTTAATAACATTTACGCAATTTCTCAATATGGCCATAGATACAGCACAAACATACTTTTCTGTACCAACAAAACAGTGATTCTAGACTCTCTAAGTAGCAGGTTAAGTACAATTGAATGCGGTTAAAGAGGACTGAGGAGAAATGAGATTGGTAGAGGGTGGAAAAGGGTTTTGTTTGGATATAACAAACATTATTTTTTTTTACCTGCTGAGTCTTTGTGTTTAGTTGAGTGTTAATGAATCAGTATGCATTAATTGTCCATTAGACACATGGAACATGAGCTAATACATCTCTGAACATCTCAAACACTGGAAAAAGTATGATGGCCAGTTTGTAAAGGCTTCTGTCTCAGACTCCTCATGGAATATATTTTACTTTTTATCTTAATGCTATTTTTCACATTTATTGTTATCATTTTGCAAAATGTAGTCATATGTTCTGTCAATGCAATGTGTGATTTAGAATTATGGTCAATATTTGCATACCAAGATATTTGAACACCAATTTTTTAGAATATTGTGAAAAAAAATAAGTTTTTCTTAAAGAGGGTATAGGTTACATGTCTTAACTACTGAATGATTTTGCAAATTTCGCTGGTATTGCAAGAAAGAAGAATGCTGTTTTGAATACTTTCTACTGTATATTTTGTGGTACGCATTTGTGAACTTTGTAGCTTGTCTTCTTCTGATTGGAACTGTGTAGAGTTTATACTGCCAAAAAAAAACAACAACAACAACAACAAATCCCAAACTGTCTCATGTTTTGTGTCCAAAAAGTTCTAAAATTGCTGTAACCCTGAGGTAGCATAGATTAAATGGCTGAATCAGTTGAATATGTTAAACATTGTTTCTCATCTTAACATTCATCTCAAGCTTCCCTTTGTTCCTTTGGTTTCAGTATTTATTATTTACTTCTAATGATAGTCTGGATTTAAGAGGCTTTAATCTTTTGTAACCGTCAGGTAAGTATATCATGTATGATCTTGTTAATCTTTAAATAATGCGAAACCCCCTTAAGGGATTTCTACATGTAAAGACACCTTGGAGGACATATACACGCTTCCGTAATTGAATGACATTTAACTATGATCATTACATTATGTAATCTGATAGGCGTGAGGTTTGGTTATTTCATCTTTGTGAGAATAAACTGTCGTAATTTAGTGAAATGCAGCTATAGGAACCTTGCTGAGGATTGTGTTCACACTTGCAATTGAGTGTGGAGCGACACGATTAGAACACTGCTTATCTTATACTGCTAAAAAACAAAACAAATTTGTGAATATGAAATTTAAATTGTAGAACAAAACATGAAAGTCTCCAACTGTAGTAATGACAAGTTGACTGACACATTTAGGCTTATCACTTAAGGTATGGTCACTTTAACAGAATTTTGCAGGCAAAAAAAGGTCATTGTCTATTGTCAAGAGGGTAGCGATATTAAGTCCTGCTCACAGAATTCTGTGTCAAACTAAGCAGCATTCTGATGGTCAACGTGGCCAACTTGAGTTGAACCTATTGCGAAATCTGCATTAGGAAATATTTCTTACTCATTCGAAATTCACAGTAAGGAGGATTCCTATTAAAGTGATTTGATTTCACCCATGAAAATGTGCAGAACAACGGTAAATGTGACAGGACCTTTACTTAAGCAATTTAACCCCCATTCCCTGATAGTAATAGGAGTTACTAGATCAGTGGGCGAGGCCATAAACAGAGGGCCGTTTTCCACTGCGTTACCTGATTTGCCAACGTCACAGTGTGGGTAGGGTTTAGGGGTGGGGTCGGGTGAAGGGGATCATTTTCATTGCATGATTTATAAACACCCATCAGTTTGACAACACCCACAAATTTAGAAACACCCACTTTTGTTCCGCAGAGACCCCATACTCCCTGACGGAGGGAACGGAGACGTTACGTCAGAACTGAACTGACAAATTGGGATCTCATCTGAGAGCCCAATCACCTTCGAGTGGTAACAGAACAAGCCGGACATTGGCAAGTGAGATTTGCATTGCTAACCACTCCCCATGCCACTGGTATATAAGGAAGCGTGCAGCACTCACTCATTTAAGCTTTTGCTTCGGAGCCGACTGTTTCTTAAGAAGATTCTGCTCTGCATTCATCTACCGTGTGGTATAGAGTACCAGGAAGAAGTTCAGTGTGTTGGGGTGATGGTGCGTCAGCGGTGGTCGTCAAATGTAGTAAACGCACAAAACGCAGGTGTAGTGTACTAAAAGTACCTTGATGATGTACTAGATAAATACACACCCTTAAGATAGTTATATCTTGAAATGTAGAGAGCTACCTACAGTGTATTTGGACAGCTGACACAGCCAATATGTCATCAAACCTTCACCTACAGCCTTGTTCATCCTTGTCTCGGCATGCAAGGTGTCTGTCAAGATACTGAAATTCCTCTTGTGTTGAAATGTGCATGTAAGGGAATCATTTCTAAATAGTAGTCCTACATACAGCCAGATACATCCTCAGGTGTGATTAACTTTCTTCGCATGTGCTGTCCACTTGAGTTTGGGGAATGAGACACATATAGATTTAAGAAGCATCTGCAGATCCCTCTTAAATCATTGATTCTGACAGCTCATTCACCTGTCAGACTATCAGCACAGGAACAAATGCATGTTAATGCAGTTTGATATTGAAATGAAAATACAGACAGAAAATGGAAATTGAAATCATAATTGTTTGCAGATAAGAAAAGATGTTTATTAGATAAAGAAACAACATGTTCCAACAGGCTGCAGTTGATACATCTTCTCAAGTCATTTTAGATTGACAGATATTCTTAGGGATGGAATTAGGGAGGATGCTTGGAGAATTACGTGAATAATGAGAGAGAGAGAGAGAGAGAGAGAGAGAGAGAGAGAGAGAGAGAGAGAGAGAGAGAGAGAGAGAGAGAGAGAGAGAGAGAGAGAGAGAGAGAGAGAATGAGAATGTGAGTGGGTCAGCTATATCAGATGCTCTCAAGCTCATTGCTGTGCATTTCATTTAGTGAATGGAGACTAATGGAGACTTCATCTAGTGAATGGTGTCTGAATCTATTCCATTGATTTAATGATGATTCCCCCCTCTTAAAAGCCAGTCCTCTCTGTACTTCTTGGTTGTATGTGAGTGAGTAATTAAAGATACACTATGTACTTTTTGGCCCTCTAGCGATTAAAAAACAAAACTGCATGCATTTTGCGGAACAACATTGTTTTGGTTGTGCTTCGGCTTTGTGTGACTGTGCGGATAATTATGGTTCTTTCTCAAAAAAAGAGAGTGATTATCCTACTCATAAAACATTCACTACTAGGCTTAAGAGATATAACCAGTTTAGATGGAAAGGATCTGAAGCTGACAAGCCGAAGACGTTAAACTCATTAATAGACACTGTACTTACTTGAAAATAAATTCCAGCACAGCGCTACAACAACCCATAATGAAATGACCCTTCACTATAGATAATGCTTTACAATGAACTCTGTTAGGACTATATATGGCAATTTATCTGTTCAATAAAATACCCTACTCACCTGCTGAGTAATAAAAACACCATCTCTGCATCGCCTTTAACATTTCAAATCCCCCAGTTGTCGCCATCTTCGAAAAGCCAAGCCAATGTTGATTCTAGTTTTATTACGAACTCTGTCGTGTTCTCTTTTTGCCAGCAGACTCTCCTCTGTTTGGTGTTTTTTTTTAACGGCTGATTTCCCGGAGGTGTGAGATTTAGCGTGCTCTATGCCAACCTGTTACAAGCACGCCAGGCTCCACCCTATCCCAATCACAGCGCACGCCCTCTCCTGAATACTGATCACACGCACCTGCATCCCATCATCACTGCAATCACTGCCAGCATTTAAGCACCACGCTCACATTCAGTCACCGTCTGGTCTCGTTTGCACATAGCCACGCTTATGCTTACCTCAAGGACTCTCCTTCAATACTTACCTGTTCTCCATCGTGTCTTCAAGTCTCCAGTGTGTCTCCTCGTCTTGTCTCCAGTCTCCAGCATCTCCAGCGTACTACTTCGGTAGTATTGTAATTGTACTTTAGTTGTATTATGTAGTGCAGTACACCGCAGTTACAAACCCGATTCCAAAAAAGTTGGGACACTGTACAAATTGTGAATAAAAAAGGAATGCAATAATTTACAAATCTTATAAACTTATATTTTATTCACAATAGAATATAGATAACATATCAAATGTTGAAAGTGAGACATTTTGAAATGTCATGCCAAATATTGGCTCATTTTGGATTTCATGAGAGCTACACATTCCAAAAAAGTTGGGACAGGTAGCAATAAGAGGCCGGAAAAGTTAAATGTACATATAAGGAACAGCTGGAGGACCAATTTGCAACTTATTAGGTCAATTGGCAACATGATTGGGTATAAAAAGAGCCTCTCAGAGTGGCAGTGTCTCTCATAAGTCAAGATGGGCAGAGGATCACCAATTCCCCCAATGCTGCGGCGAAAAATAGTGGAGCAATATCAGAAAGGAGTTTCTCAGAGAAAAAAAGGCAAAGAGTTTGAAGTTATCATCATCTACAGTGCATAATATCATCCAAAGATTCAGAGAATCTGGAACAATCTCTGTGCGTAAGGGTCAAGTCCGGAAAACCATACTGGATGCCTGTGATCTTCCGGCCCTTAGACGGCACTGCATCACATACAGGAATGCTACTGTAATGGAAATCACAACATGGGCTCAGGAATACTTCCAGAAAACATTGTCGGTGAACACAATCCACCGTGCCATTCGCCGTTGCCGGCTAAAACTCTATAGGTCAAAAAAGAAGCCATATCTAAACATGATCCAGAAGTGCAGGTGTTTTCTCTGGGCCAAGGCTCATTTAAAATGGACTGTGTCAAAGTGGAAAACTGTTCTGTGGTCAGACGAATCAAAATTTGAAGTTCTTTTTGGAAAACTGGGACGCCATGTCATCTGGACTAAAGAGGACAAGGACAACCCAAGTTGTTATCAGCGCTCAGTTCAGAAGCCTGCATCTCTGATGGTATGGGGTTGCATGAGTGTGTGTGGCATGGGCAGCTTACACATCTGGAAAGGCACCATCAATGCTGAAAGGTATATCCAAGTTCTAGAACAACATATGCTCCCATCCAGACGTCGTCTCTTTCAGGGAAGACCTTGCATTTTCCAACATGACAATGCCAGACCACATACTGCATCAATTACAACATCATGGCTGCGTAGAAGAAGGATCCGGGTACTGAAATGGCCAGCCTGCAGTCCAGATCTTTCACCCATAGAAAACATTTGGCGCATCATAAAGAGGAAGATGCGACAAAGAAGACCTAAGACAGTTGAGCGACTAGAAGCCTGTATTAGACAAGAATGGGACAACATTCCTATTCCTAAACTTGAGCAACTTGTCTCCTCAGTCCCCAGACGTTTGCAGACTGTTATAAAAAGAAGAGGGGATGCCACACAGTGGTAAACATGGCCTTGTCCCAACTTTTTTGAGATGTGTTGATGCCATGAAATTTAAAATCAACTTATTTTTCCCTTAAAATTATACATTTTCTAAGTTTAAACATTTGATATGTCATCTATGTTGTATTCTGAATAAAATATTGAAATTTGAAACTTCCACATCATTGCATTCTGTTTTTATTCACAATTTGTACAGTGTCCCAACCTTTTTGGAATCGGGTTTGTATATTGCAGTATTATTGTAGTACTACTTCAGCTGTATTGCAGTACTACCGCGGTTATATTGCAGTATTATTGTAGTACTACTTCAGCTGTACTGCAGTACTACCGCGGTTATATTGCAGTATTATTGTAGTACTACTTCAGCTGTATTGCAGTACTACCGCGGTTATATTGCAGTATTATTGTAGTACTACTTCAGCTGTATTGCAGTACTACCGTGGTTATATTGCAGTGTTATTGTAGTACTACTTCTGCTGTATTGCAGTACTACCGTGGTTATATTGCAGTATTATTGTAGTACTACTTCTGCTGTATTGCAGTACTACCGTGGTTATATTGCAGTGTTATTGTAGTACTACTTCTGCTGTATTGCAGTACTACCGTGGTTATATTGCAGTATTATTGTAGTACTATTTCAGCTGTATTGCAGTTGTATTTTATTAGTACTTTAGATGTATTGCAGTAAAACTGCAATATTGCAGTTTTTTCGTGTCCAAAAAACTGCATTTTTCTACATGTAACAAAAACTGCAGTATTACGTCAAAAAAAACTGCAGTATTTTTTTTGTAAGGGCACTGAGCAAGGACACCGGCAAGCACTTAAGCATTGCACTTTTTTCCATCCTCATTTCTACAGCTTGGTCACATTCTGTTTCTGTATTTTTTTTTTTACCTTTCTTAACTATGTGCTCCCAAACCCCTACCATTACTAACACTCATACATTGCGTGTTACATGCTGGAGGCAGCGCAATCCTAACAACTGTAAACAAAGCAGATTTCATTACATCAATTATTAGTCATTCAGGCCCCAAACTCATGGCGCTGACTGAGACCTGGATCAGACTAGAGGACACTGTCTCCACTAATTTATTTTTTTCCCACACCCTTCACCTGAATAGGATGGGTGGGGGTACTGGTCTGCTCAACTCCAATGAGTGGCAATTTAATCCTTTACCATCTCTGTGTGACAATAGCTCCTTTGAATTGAATGCAATTACTATCACCCACCCCATTAAAATCCATTTTGTAGTTGTTTATCGTCCCCCAGGTCAGGTAACTTCTTGGAGAAGTTGTATGTGTTACTCTTATCCTTCCCTGAGGATGGCAGTCTTCTGGTAGTACTTGGAAACTTCAACATCCACCTAGAAAAACCTCAGGCTGCTGACTTCCACACTCTGCTTGCCTCGTTTGACCTCAAGCGAGCGTCTACTGTGAGTGGTTACTTACAAATCAGGTGTGACTATTTATACATGCTACTGCTCCACTGATCATACACTGGTTACTCCACTGCACTCCTTAGATCACTTCCTTTTTACTCTTAACCTCAACCTGGCTCCTGACAAAACACACACTCCTCCACAGGTCACCTTTCGGCATAACCTGTGCTCACATCCTTTATATGGTCTCATCCTCACCTGCTCTGCTCTCGGATATTGAAGCTTTGAGACTGGCAAGAGCAGCTTCCAAACCATCAGTACTCGTCTTGCTAGATCTGTCTGCTGCTTTTGACAACAGTTAACCACCAGATCCTCCTGTCAACCCTAATTGACAAAGGGCATCACAGGAACCACACTCCAGTATTTCAAGTCTTACCATTCAGGTAGGTCTTTCAGGTTGTCTTGGAGGGGTGAGGTATCTAAGTTGCAACACCTAGCTACTGGGGTGCCTCAGGGCTCAGTGCTTGGACCACTTCTCTTCTCCATCTACATGTCATCACTAGGACCTGTCATTCAGAAACATGGCTTTTCCTATCACTGCTATGCTGATGCTACACAGCGCTCTCATTCCAGCCAGATGATCCAATGGTAGCTGCTCGCATTTCAGCCTGCCTGATAAACATTTCTGGCTGGATGAAGGACCACCACTTTCACCTCAACTTTACAAAGACAGAACTGCTTGTGGTCTCAGCCAACCCAACACTTTATAACAATTTCTCCATTCAGCTAGGTTTGTCAAAAAATCTCCATCCAGGACAGCCAGCAACCTTGGAGTTGTGATTGATCAGTTAAACTTCACAGACCACATTGCTAGAACTGCCCGGTCCTGCAGATTTGCCTTATACAACATTAGGAAGATCACTATCTAAGACCCTTACTATCCGAGCATGCTACACAACTCCTTGTCCAAGCTCTTGTTCTATCCAGAATGGACTATTGTAATGCTCTTTTGGCAGACCTTCCAGCATGTACTGTCAAACCTCTGTAACTGATCCAGAATGCAGCAGCGAGAGGGGTCTTTAACACCTTTTTTACACCTCTCTTCATCAAATTGCACTGGTTGCCAATAGCCGCTCACATCAAATTCAAGGCACTGATGTTTGCCTACAGAGCAACCACTGGCTCTGCACCCCTATACCTAAATTTACTACTTCAGACTTATGTGCTCTTCAGAAGCTTGCATTCTGCAAGTGAATAGCGCCTTGTGGTGCCATCCCAAAGAGGCACAAAATCACTTTCACAAACCTTTACCTTGACTGTTCCCTGCTGGCAGAATGACCTGCCTAAATCAACCTGAGCAGCTGAGTCTTTAGCCATCTTTTTCGTCAACACATGACATACCATTAATACTAAGACTTACTATTCTATTCTATTTTATTTCCATTTTATCTATTTATTTAAAAAGCTGGTAAAACTTTATTTTAAGGTGACGTAGTTACACGTTACTACATGTACTTAGTATAGTAATAACAGTAAATTAGGCATAATTACAAGTAACTAACTCTAAACCAAACCCTAAACTTTTTGCCCTATTATTGGTCTGATTGCTTCAATTGTTCTCATCATTTGTAAGTCACTTTGGATAAAAGTGTGTGCTAAATGATTAATGTAAATGTTAAATGTAATTTTAGTACTTCAACTTAAACTTATTTGTTTTTGTTAGTTGTCAAGACAACATAATTTTTGTTTAAGTTTTTCATGTAACATTTATATTTTTCATCAGTTTTAATTCATTTAGTTTTAGTTTTAGCTAACTATAGCAACACTGCCTGAAACTGAATTATGCCACTTAAAGGTAATTTTTACCTCGTTAAAAAAACAAGTATGATGAATATGAGTACTTATGGTAAAAATTTGTGATGACAATTTCACATGACCAGCTGAATACTACTGACTTTATCTCATTAACAGCCCTGTTACTAGAAACTTTGCATCCCTCTGCTCTGCTTTTCCATTGTTTTCCATGTAAACGTGCTAGACGGATGTGTTTGACGGTTGCACTCGTGTATTGCTTGCAGCATCTTGTGCATGGCACAGCATTTTAAACATGCAGCTCTCAAGTTAAAAGAAGTTAAACTTTTTTAAAAAAGTTTTTTGTTCCACTGCAAATGTGTTCTGTGTGAATTGCCCCTAAAAAATGTTAAAGTGTTTCTGTGGAACTGAGGGTAGCTGTACGATCTGCCTGGACATGCCGTCAGTCTGTGCTGTCCTGCTGTTATGTCAATCAGCACATGTGTCTGAGAGAGTTCTGTCTCACATAGGCATATAAAGTAGTGCTTGGTATGACAGAGAAAAAAACTGCGTAACATTTACATTTTTGAACAAGGTATGTTTTCTTGGAAACATTCAGCTCTTCCAGGCAAAGAACATCAAGATGCAAATATCAAGATATTACTAAATTACTGGTATGTCTTTACAGTTCTTCCCACACACTGAGGGCTGTGTTCTAATGAGCTTTCATACTCCTTCCACTGACCCATATTTTCTTACCCATAGTCCCTTTCAGTCATCGGAGGGAGCTTTGTGGCTTGATTTCATTGGGATTTCTCCTAAACTGCTAATTGCACATCTGTGCATGTGTGCGCATATTATATGTTGCATGTACACTTAATTTACTCCTTAATGACGCAGTGAGCGAGACCTCCTCAGTTTGTCGTTATCCTCGGCCCTCCATTACATCCCCTGCTGTGTTCGGGTTCAGAGCAGAATCTTATCAAACCAGCCTTGAAGATTAGCAAAATTATCTTGCTTTGCTACTTCAAGTGAGACATTTTTTTTTTATATATTAGCTCCTTTTGTTATGAGTTTATTCTGTTTTAATTAGAGTCTGTGACTGATGAGAAGAAATTTCAGTGACACCCGAACCAGCAGGCGAAATGTGTGTATTATGGTTGTCAGTATTTGGGAGGGAATTTCTCATGCTTTAAAGGAGAGATAGCAGAAAAGCCTTGACATTACTCACATAGCTGAACCCTCTCTGTTTATCAGTACTACTCAGGCTTTAGTCTACCGCCGAGCACTCGGGGTGACCGGTCTGGCTCTCAAGAGTGAATGTGTTCCTTCAAGTACATTACAGGGAGATTTGTTTTAGGATATCTCTACTTCCATTAAAAATTATGTGTAGGGTACGTTTTTGCACATGTGGGTTTTTATAAAATGGGAGTGTGAATGAATGAATCTTTGAGTGATTTTCTATATCCCCTTGTTTAGTTTGCACACACTGGTAGTGCCTAGTTACAGGTCTGGTTAGTTTCTTCTCCTCACTCATGGAGAGTAATGGTAAACCTCTGAGTAGTGTCTGTGAATATTTTTACTAAAACAAGCAGTATCAACATTCTTTTTGTCTTGTGGGTTTACATTGTGCATTGCAAAGACAACCTCTTTGGAGTAACCTCTGGTTAAGTGGTTTACTTTAGAGCCTAATAATGATATCTCATCAGTCTCAGGTCAATCAACCATTGGTATTAACATCCATCCCACTGTTTACACATGTTATTAACATGTGTCTCAAATGTGTTTCCAGGGACCACATATATAATTCACAACATCAGCTGAGCTTATGTACGTAAGGGTCAAGGTCAAGGTTTGGCTCATTAGCCTTTGCTGGTAAATGTTGTAACTACATCATCTGGTTCCAAAAAACATCTTTCTCCATTGACAGTCATTCAAAATTAGCTTGAGTTTCAATGGAAACTTTAACAACAGAGGCTGACAAATGGATCTATCTATCTATCTATCTATCTATCTATCTATCTATCTATCTATCTATCTATCTATCTATCTATCTATCTATCTATCTATCTATCTATCTATCTATCTATCTGTCTGTCTGTCTGTCTGTCTGTCTGTCTGTCTGTCTGTCTGTCTGTCTGTCTGTCTGTCTGTCTGTCTGTCTGTCTATCTATCTATCTATCTATCTATCTATCTATCTATCTATCTATCTATCTATCTGTCTGTCTATCTGTCTGTCTGTCGTACTTATATTAAAGATATCTGAATAACTTTGTTCATGACAGGTAAAGCCTTTTCTCTGTTACTCAGGCTGTGTTCCGCCTCAGGGTTTTGTTTGCAATGCGGTCCAAAGTGCTTTTACTGTAAGATCTGAATTCCTGTAAGTGCCATTATAAACAGCTGATGACAGGTATTGTCAGTTATTTTGCACATTTTCATGTAGGGGAGACTGGGTATAGTTGTAACACGGGGAGAGTTGTAAAACTACCATTTCCACGAATCACGGATAAGATAGGAGTCATATGACAGTTTCAGTTTCCTCTGGCTTCCTTTACGATCCCACATGGAGGTTTTCCAGTCTGTGTTGCTATATCTCCTGAAGCTACAGCAGAAAATCTAATTCTGAGGTAAGAAAGTAAAAAAAAAATAACAAGATAATATTTTTCTTAGTACTTCTACCGTTGTAGATAATGTTGTATGAGTTATATCAGGTCAAAGTGTAGTTTCTCTAGTAAAGAATGGTGTTTCAACCTCCTGCTAATTTCAAAGCACCATGCTAATACAGCTAGCTAAACAATGAGTGACAGTGGCGGGGTAGGTTGTAACACGTGTTTTGAAACAACCATCCACTTACATACAGCTAAGAACATTTTTGTGATTTTAATAATTCTACAGAATGCCTATGTTTATGTTAATTTGCTCTTGCTCTCTCACACACACACACACACATACACACACACACACACCCATATGAATGTGCACGTACAGACATGCACAAACAAACGCACACATGTGCATGCACAAACACACACAATATGCACATACACTCCCCATATTCACACATATTTTATTGTTGCAGCCATTCATTTAAAATAAAACTGTTGTTGTGGCATATCACTTGGAGTATCCTTAGTTTTTGTGGATTTTGTCTACCTGTTACAACTTACCCCAGTATGTGTTACAACCTATCCCAGTAGTGGGGTAGGTTGTAACAAAGGACCAATTAGTATTTGTCATCATCTCACAAAGTCTGTGATATAGCTGGAGAAATTTAAATTGTTGCCATTTGTAGTAGACGAATGTGGGTACTTTGCCTAAAAGTTTCAGATGTGTAGCTAAAAAAAGGGGTAGTTTTAGGTGCTGAAGAAAAAAGTGTTACAACCATACCCGGTCTCCCCTACTGTATGTGTGCATGTGTGTGTAAATGACCTGCGAAGTATATCTAATCGCTCCTGCCTTTTTCTTGAACACATGTTTTGTTATGTTAAGTGTCTTGAAAATATTCTGGGTAATTTATGTTGTAATGCTGTAAAAAGTGTGTGACAGTTTTGTTTGTCCTCAGGCTACAAGTTCCCTTCAGCATTCTTTTATGATGTGTACTAGACAAACACACAGGTGTTGTGCATAGGAAATTCTGGGTCTTTTGAACACACTGGATGTGTGCACACGTCTCACGTCTATAGTACTGCCAGTCATGCCTTTTAGCAATGTATTCTCAGATTCACACACATGAGTGCAGCTTGTTCTACACAATTCTCTGTAATTTTGTCTCATCAGAGGTTGCCTCAGCTTAAGGAAACATGCTATTTAAAATGCAGTGGCAAAAATGAATTCATCAATATAGTTCCCCATATTCACTGGCAGTGGTTCAAATAAATTGAAAAAGAAAATGGTTTTAAACAAGAAAGAAGGAGAGTTTTATTTGTATTTAAAATTGGCTTTATAGACAAAATTTGTCTCTTGCTTTTGGTATGCAGTAAAATGGTGTTGATTAAGTAGGTGGTAGATAAATATGTATCTGTGTGGCAGCAGGAGACAGAGTGCTACTATCACAGTGGTCGATTTGAGACGTGAGGCCGCTGTTTTCATTACAGTTCCTCTTCAGCTACATTTATGGTAAAACCGTTTGATCTCTCTGAATCCCACCAGCAAAAAGCCAATTGAATGCAAAAACAGCAAGACTGAGTAGTTTAAAATTCCACTCGATACAGTGGTGAGCCTTTATTTTCCATTAGATTACTCATGCAGTTTTGTGATATTGTACATTTTTGATGTCTGAAAAAAGAAATCATAATTAGGCCTTATGTAAATATTAAGTTATAAATGTTTTTGATAAACTTTTTTTTATTTCATTTTTACAATATAAGTGGTTTTAATCGCTGTGTTTTATCAATATTTTTAAAGTAAAAAAAAAAATGCAGTCTTGTCTTCTAATTGTGTTCTGGGTTTCAGTGTTATTTTAGTATTATTTATATAGTATGTATTAATATTTAGAATTAACTTCTATTTTACATATATTTAGTTTTAATTTTAATATTCATAGTAATTTTAGTAGGCCTACTTTAGTACATTATTTCAGTTAGTTGCAAGACAACACTTCTAATTTCTGTTTTTCATGTAAAAAAAAAACATTTATTTATGTTTTAATTGATTTAATATTTTATGTTTTATTTCAATTAACGAAAACTATTTTTAATAGTATTAGTTAAGAAAAACTACACTGTGGGGGCGTGATCATATGATCTCTCTTTTTTTATCGCTGACGGAAGTCTGTCACCATATTACTGATCACATTCATCATCACTGTCAGCTGTGTATCGTTTATCACCTCGTTTTGTCTGTGTATTTAAGTCATGTGTTTTCAGTTCTCTGTTGTCCGGTCTCGTTCAAGTATGGTTGTGTTTTGCGTGATGTCTGAATGTGGATTCAACCTGTGGATATTATTAACTAATGCTATTTGATCTGTTCTTCTTCGTATGCAGCTCAACCGTGACCGTAGGAGATGCAAAATTTGATAGAAAACACTTTTATTTGAAAAAATAAAAAAATAATTAATTGCCACTATAAACAAGAGATGGTGACAGAGGAGCATTTATAGGCTCATAATAGCCATTTCCAATAATATTTTTTCCACACGTTACGATTTTGAATAAATTATAAAATCACTAGGTTTTGTCGTTTTATGTTTGAATGACTAAATTAATGCTAGGCCTGACTATTTAAGTGACTATATTCTGATTATAAACTAAGTATTACACTGTTGATGCTGTTAAAGCTACCTTGGGACTTTGACGATACCGGCACACCAACAAGTGACATTTCACCGGAAGTTTTGCAGCTGAATTATATCATTGCGGAAGTTCTTAAGAACGTTCTGTGCATGGTCAATTGTGCTGTAATCTGAAATATTCAGAAAGGTAGACATGACTTTTATTTTAGCCAATTAACTTAAAAGCCAAAGGCAGGGTAGGATTTGCTTCTAAAAATGTTTTTATGCTAGTTGAAAGTCTCTTCACATCCCGATAGCAATCACTAAGTTAAGTGGTCTAAATGTATTTATTTGTATTTATATCGTCTGTGTAGGACCATAAAATGTTCGTCCAATCATTGACCTCTTTCCGAGGGCTACGATAGGATGTCCTACCTGCCTGTCAACGTATATGTTTTTACATACCCTCGCGCACCCTGTTTGTGCAGACATCATACGTCATCAGCACGTTTCATGTTGCCTTCACATGCTATTGGAATTATTGTATATACTAGTTTGCTAAACTAGTATAAATTGGACATGAACGCCCTCTCAAGTCAAAATTTAAATGCCTTGAGCTCGTAATCACGACTTGAGAAGTGGGAAGTAGAAAATTTCTGATAGCACATGAAGTCAGCATTAGACAGACGTCAACGCGAGCACCGCAACTGAAACAGCAGCCACCTTTTACAGTTTCTCCTGAACCAAAACAACGAGCTTATGCTGTGTTCACACCATAACTACAGTAATTTGTAAGAGATGGAAACCCGTGACGTTATCCTCGGAGTGGTTCGTGACTCGAATTTATGCATGTCAACACTATCAACGCCAAAGTGAATCTGCAGCAGTCAGGTGATAGGCCTACAGGTCAGTGCTCTTTAAGTTGTTTATGTTCATTATTATTGTAATGTTATGTGCTTCGAGACATGAGGTAGTTTAACACCATCTCTTGTGATGCTTTTGTTTGCTCTCTGCTGTATGCGACACGTTCATGTGTTTTGAAGGAGGTGTGGCTTTGGAGACGCTCTGAAGAGACGGTGGGATCTTATGCTTTCAAAGTTAGCTTGCTATTGCTAGCCTCTCTGAAAATCGCCTGCCCTACCTTTAAAAAAAAAGCAAAAACAAAAAGCCATTTTAGATTATCAGCATAAAAGACAAACGAGCGTGATGCATTATCCACTTATCACCAAACATATTATGTTGGTAAACCTTGAGCTTGAATGAATGCTGTTATAATGAAACACAGGTGTCCTTTTATCTCAACACATTTGAGATCAATATGGTAGCTGTTGAAGACTCTAGATCACTCAGTCTGTATTAAAAGCCCTTCAATGAAACCATTAGAACAGAGAATCAGCACTCACTTAGCGGCCTGGGGAAACAATGGAGGAGGGAGAGGTGGCATGGAGCAAATGACCACAGAGAGTTTACACAGCCACATGATAAACAGAGGTGGGTGCACACTCTATTTGCTATGCAAAAGAGGGCAAAAGAATCCAGCACCATTTATTAGTCACTGTTGCAACCATTTAACTTGCTGTAAGTCTAAAATGAGGCATGTGTAATTAGACAGAATGGGAATACATATACAGTGTAGCTGATTTTAGGGGAAATGAGACGAGAGCAGATGGAGAGAGAAGGTAAAGTGAGATGAAAAAGCACTTACTGAGATACAGCAGAATGTTTTATGAGAGTATTTACACACTCTTTTAGTTTGAAATGGCAAAGCCAAATAGAAAGAAAAGACCATTTATACTGCAGAAGCATTTGCTCTACATGCAAAGCACTTTAGAAATCTGTTGCTAATGTGCTTCAATTTATTGTTAAAGACCAGACACGAGAGAGATGCATGGAAAAAGAGAAGTAGAAAGCATGCAGTGTGTGGGGTCTGTTGAATGATGTCCATCACTAGCAGGGGAATGTGCGTCCTGGTACAGTAATAAGTCTGCTTTCCATCTCTATTTTAGCATGAAATTCAGATAAACAGAGCGTAATTTCATTTAATGTGTGAGAGATTGTTCAATAACATGTTTAAAAAACAAGTGCTGTATAAGTCTGTGTAAATGTTAATAAACGACAGATGTTATGCAGGTGGATTAGAGCAATGGAAAAAAGAAAGGGGTACAAGATGGTTTTACAGAAATAAACAGACACAACCGAAACAAAGATAAAAACAAAATGAGTTAATTTTTCTTATACCCCATTGACAATTTTGGGGGTTTATTTAGGTATCACTGAACAAAATTTAGTTTTAAACATTTTATATTTTATTAAACATTTTTTTAAGAAAAGAAAATCTTAAAACTTAATTTATTACAAAAATACTAAGGTTATTTTTAAGCTTATTGTTTGTTATTGACAATTGTTTTAACAATACATAAAAAAAGAGAAAGAATGTTTAGATGTGTTTAGACAGATTTTTTTTTTTACTGGAAAACAAGAAATAATAAGACAATAATTATTTGCAGTGAATTTGACTGCTGAAACAGATGCACCTATTGAAAGACAGATATGAGGAAAGGATGGGGTAGGCCAAGAGGGATCTGTTGTGATGGGTGATGGGTGGAGAAGAATGAGGTAGTGAGAGAAAGAAAACAAGAGAGATAGATGACAGTGGAGGAAAGACAGATGGTGGAGTGACTCCAGATTTGGTAGAAGTATTAATGGACACAGCTGTCACTTCTCTCTCTCTCTCTCTCTCTCTCTCTCTCTCTCTCTCTGTGTGTGTGTGTGAGAGTGAGCGAGTGAGCAAGCGCAAGAGAGACGTGCATGAATATTAGACACTCCTAAGTTGAGAATTTGAAACATTTGATTTTCATTCTCTTTCTCTCTCCCACTTTATCCCTGTTTCCCTCTTCAGTGTTTGATGAATCCATGTAGCAACTGAAAAGAAGAAATCAAGAGGTCAAGAAGTTTTGCCAGTAAAAAAAAACAAAAAAGCCTCTTTCTCCATTGACTGCCATTCAGAAGTAGCCATGTGCTCTGACTAAAGTCTATTTACTAAGACTAAGTGTATTTAATTATATTATATTAGATGTTTAACCAGTGGCCATTTTGTTTATTTATTTTAAAGCCACAATATGTAATTTTTCACCGCTAGAGGTAGCTTATTCAAAACAAAGGCACAGATTGATGACGCCTGGAGTTCGCTGAGCTTTTATTATGCCGCAGATGACCGTTTCCACTTCTTCCGGTCATGCGTATGTGAGGTAACACAGCGCTGTTTATCATATAAGATACATTTGAGTGTGTTGAAAGTTATGTTATAATGCTTCTCCGTGCATTCGCTAGATCGAGCTAGATCGATATTTGGCAAACATGGTACTAGCGGTAAATCAAGAAAACAAGATTCAAACAATAAGACTAACTGTGTTGAGCTATATAACAATGGTTAGTTTTCTGTCGATGAATGTCTCCAAACACTTGCTCACCTGTCTAATAAAACACGTAATATATTAAAGCGTCTTTTGTGTTTCCATGGTTTCTACAAAATAAAACCAGAAATCGAGGGTAACGCGGGTATGATGTCATTGATAGGCGACGTACGGACATGGCCCGTTTCCTGGTTAAAATTGCTTATTTATCTGGATTTAAACATTCTTGGAAACATTTGGGATAATGTAAGTACACAAGTCGACAAAATATATAATATTTATTTTATATATATATATATATATATATATATATATTTTTTTTTTTTTTAATTATTTAATACATTTAATAAATATTATTAATTTATTATGAACATGAATGCTAACAGACAGAGGTATTATAGAACAGTGGTTCTCAACAAGGGTGTCGGGGCCCGCTATGGGGGCCTCAGCAAACATCCAAGGAGACCTCAAGATGACTTAAAAGGATTTAAAACACAAAGAAGTTTTAAAATGAGGTAAAACAGCTAAAAAGAAAGGTATTTCTTATTGCAATGCACCCCTCAACAGCATTTTTTTCTTTCTTTTTTCTTTGAAGAACCAGGGTTTCTACAGCCTTGGAAAACTTAGATATATGATATATAGCCTCATTTTTAAAAGTGTGATCTAGACCTAAAAAATATAATGGGGGCCTTGGAATCATAAAACAATAATATACATCTTCTGCCATCTAGTGCTGATAAAGGAAACTGCACAGATTTGTTCAAACATGCATAGGTCATGCAATTAACACTGGCCACAATTTTTAGCGAGCTCATTAAAACCAAAGATTAATACAACATCAAGACCCCCCCCTCATCTCTCTCTCTCTCTCTCTCTCAGTGTGTGTGTATGTGCAGCATTAATGGCTTTTATCAAAGTGAATTAGGCATGAAGGATAGAAAACCTGAGGTATCCCAGTGGACTGCACATCAATGGAAAAACAGAGAAATGTAAAACACCCGCTCAACACCTGAGAGCAGAAAATTAGCCTGGAGACACTCTTCCAGATAAAGAACCTATTAAAGAAAGGACACATTAGCATAATTTTATTGTTTGATATTTCTGGTTATTATATATATATTTTTCAGGTGTCTGCAACGAAACAAGTTTATTTATACAATCACAGAGCCACAGATAATCTCAGCTTCTCAGAGAAAGAAAGTGATAGAGAGATTGATGAAGACAGAGAGAAGGGAGGAAGAGGGGAGATCTGTAAAATTCATTTCCCACAAGGCAACACTCATCTGAAGAGTACTGGAATTGGAAATATAAGAAATTTGTGTAACTAAATATAATAATAATATATAATGTTTGATGCTTTCTTAAATTTGTAATTGACGTCAATATTGTTGTTCTTTTTTATAGTAACCACATCTTGATCCACATGTTGAGCCATCTCGAATAAAAGCAACTAATCGAACCTTGTGCATTCTAATCAATGCCACACAGTGATTATACTATTTAACCAGTTCTCATTAAACTTTATTTCAGTGCTGTATTATGCATGCCAAGCCAGTAGTTGGCAATGTCAATTTGTAAATTCTTCGACAGGGCCTATAGACTGAACACATAGTACACATGTGCATGACGTCACCGTTTCCACAAATTCGAAAAAGGTTCAGTACAGTACAGTTCAGTACGATTCGGGACGCTAAACCCTGCATTTTCACCGCCAATAGCACCCTTACTTGATAGGCGTGGTATAGCTATCAACGTCATTCTCGCGTGAAGAAGAAAGCAACACAGTAAACAACAATGGAGGACATACAGCAGATCTTGTTCTTGCTTCTCAGCATGTGGCTGTTGTCACAAGAAGGAGACACGCTTTGTTTGAGCCAATTGGCTGCAGGCTGCAAGGAAAAACACAGCCGAAAAGCATGTGCAAGTGATGATTCTCTGTCAGCCAATCAACGTTCTGCAGTGAGTCTAGCTCCACCCTTTAGTACCTGACTACTGTGCTAGGTACTCCAGCGGAAGGGTGCCAAAAAAGTGGTACGGTACGGTTCGGAATTAGGGTACCATTCACAACTTCTGACAATGGAAATGGCAAAAATTGCATACCGTACTGAACTGTACTGAACCGTACCGAACTGTACTGCTCGGTGGAAATGAGCCATAAAACTCGTTTTCAAAAATTTGTGTTTTCTGGCCCCCAAAACGCCGTTGTCATGTAAATGGATGGCCAAAATGCATAAAAAGTTTTTAGTTGAAAACGGTGTCATGTAAATGCCCTCTGTAGTATACAGTTCAAAATTAAGAGTAAATAATTGGACAGCCTTTGGTTGTCAAAAATTAGTTTATGTCTTCGTTATTGTGGTTGAGCACCTGTGTTATCCTGAGGGGAACCTTAAGGGTCATGATCATATCAGTCTTCCCTAATTCATCACTGTGACCTGAGGTCTAGAATCAGACACCGAGCAGCCATTAAAGAGTTTCACCATCTGGGCTGAATGTGAGGTTAGGTGAGTAATAAATGTTACATCGGCTGTTTCCAAATGGGGTGTGCGTGCGTGCGTGCGTGCATGCATGTGTGTGTGTGACCAAATGTCCCCACAAGTATAGTAAAACCTGAGATCACCTACATTGTGGGGACCAGTCATCGGTCACCAGGAGGGAAATGGATTAATAAACATGCTAAATGAAGTTTTTTTGAAAATCTAAAAATGCAGAAAGTGTTCTGTGATGTGTAGGTTTAGGGGTAGGGTTAGTGTAAGGGGATAGAATATAAAGTTTGTACAGTATAAAAATCATTACGTCTATGGAGAGTCACACCACAAAGATAGCGAAACTGTGTGTGTACTTAACCATATTTGGGGGGTAAAGTAAAGTTTTTTATATATATATATATATGTGTGTGTGTGTGTGTGTGTGTGTGTGTGTGTATGTGTGTGTGTGTGTTTCTAGTAGTGTTTGGGAATAGGTTAGGCTGGTATTTATAACTAGCTGTATATAAAACAATAGAAGTCTATTAAATGCCCTCATTAAGTAAACGTGTGTGTCTGTCTGTCTGTCCTGGTAAACCGGTCCATACATTATGGGGACAAAATGTCCCTACAGAGATGGCAATATCCATTATTTTCATTATCCTTATCCATTTTTTGGGTCCCCATCATTGGAAAAACAGCTTATAAATCATACTAAGTGATGTTTTTTGAAATGTAAAAATGCAGAAAGTTTTCTGTAGTGGCTAGGTTTAGGGTTAGGGGAGAGAATATACAGTTTGTACAGTATAAAAATCGTTATGTACTGTATATGGAATGTCCCCATAAAACATGAAAACCCAACGTGTGTGTGTGTGTGTTCGCTGCTTGCATTTGTCATATTTCTATACTCCTCCTAATTGTGAATCCTAAGAAAAATCAATCTATTTTAAAAGTTAATGTGTTAAAAGATTATGTTTTTTTAAAGGGGAAGGCTCAGTATAATATATTTATTATCTTTACCAGCAGTTTGTAAACTGAATAAATATAAATAATGAGTAAAAAATAACATGTCAAAAGGGATTAAATAGTGCGAATCGACATCATTGTTAACTTTTTGCTGCCTTTGCCCCCCTTTTTATACTATGTGAAGGCCAGGCGATAGTTTTGCCAACAAGATGGTAAATAACAGTTAATAATTGATCGTCACTGTTGCACAATTTTATCAGAGTACATTCACGTTTGTTTTTCTTTATTAGGCTTAGTCAATGAAATCTGTTTATAATCTATTAGTTAAACAGATTTAGGCATATTATCAACAGAATTAGATTATAACACACTTGTATTTTGACATTTTAATTGTGAACGGAGATATGAAATAAATTCTCACTCAGCAGAAATTAGTGATGATAGTTTATTGTATTTTCAGTGTGACAGGTGGCTAAACAGGGAGGTTGTTGTTTTGAATCCCTGTCAGAAATATTTTCGTCTGAATTCAGCTGTTGCCCTGGAGCAAATTACATTGCCTGCTGTGTGCCACGGCGACCCTTTCCTCTCTGCCACTGGCTCTGTTTGTGCAAACCTGGTGATTATAAATATTTAAACCTAAAATGAGTATGTATAGAGAGCATGACTACAGGGTTGTAGTGTTCATATGGGGTGAAACATAAAGAAATAGTACTGTCATTACTTACTCTCCCTCATGTTGTGCCAAACTCTTTTGTTTTTCCCCCCCTTTTTTTCTCTACAGTTGATAATAATCCTTTGATCCCTCTAAAAATACTTATATTTGCAGACACCATGGAAATTAATCCAATTACAAGTAATTCTTCATGGCCGTGTTTAAACTTGTAAATTTTGTAGCACTTATGCTTCCAAATGATTGGTAATTAGAGTGTTCATAGTTTAGATCTGTTTGGCATTACTTACGGAAAAGGCCAACAAGCAAAGAAAGTGACTTGATTTTTTACAAATATGGAGTTTATTGCAGTGTTAATGCTCATGGACACAGAACCACTAAAAGCTGATATCATACAAGGATTTATTTAATCTATACAGATAAACAATGAAAAGGTCAATGATTATGTTTTAACCTAGACGCATGTTAGAGGGCACCAGGTAACAGTCAGTAGCGTAGAGTCTCTGATCTTAATCCAAAAACAGCTTGTGGTTGAGCATTAGACCTGATTTTACCCCGGTACTTCACATCATACTTTTCCACTGATGTGTGTCAGGGTGCTTTGTGCTTTTGCAGAATAGTTGACAGGGTAACTGGCCATTGGGAGATAAGAGTTCAAAAGTCATGCTTTCACCCCAGACTGGGCCATCTTCTTGCGGGATGCATGTAATTGTGATTCTCAGGACCAGAAACAGATGGAAACAGAAAAACAGAGCAGTGTTGAGGTGTGATACTATGTGACTTAAGAGCTGTCTTGAGGGTACAAAATGTGGTACATCTGGTCGTTGAAGATGCCGGCGTAGGTGCTGACGGCACGAACTGTGTCGTCATACAAGTTTCTTGATGAGGAAGGAAAGAAAATGTCAGAACAAAATGGATAATGAGTCATGAACATTAAAATCTCTTTATTGACCATGTAGCTGTGTCTAAAAGCCCAGAGGAGTTGATAAAGGGAATGTTTGTAAGTACGGACTAGGGCAGGGGTGGGCACTTCCAGTCCTGGAGGGCCACTGTCCTGCAGAGTTTAGCTCCAACCCTAATCAAGCACACCTGAACCAGCTAATCAATGTCTTCAGGATTACTGGAAGGCTACAGGCAGGTGAGATCTATCAGGGTTGGAGCTAAACTCTGCAGGACAGTGGCCCTTCAGGACTGGAAGTGCCCATCCCTGGACTAGGGTAACATATCAAATTTGACTTACTTGGCTTTTTCTTCCAGCTTGTAGCCCTTGAGGGTCTCTACATAGCCGCTGGCAGTGCCAACGCTCTGGTCGTAGTAGGACTTCAGGGTGTCCACCACAGTGGCAATGGTTCCCTTCTCCTCCTCCTCTGCCTGCCTGGGCACACGGAAGCTCTCCGCTCCTGCGGGTGGTGAGAGAAAGTTTGGGAGATAAGTCATTATATCTTCACATTTCATTGTCATTTTACACAACTAGCAGCAAATCGGACATAATAATAATCTAATTGTGTGTTTTTAAGAGTGTGTGTACGTACCCAGAGCAAGGAAAGCAACGAGGACTGTTATCACCAGTAGCTTGTTCATAATGCCAGGTAGGTCTGAGGGATTCAGTAAAGCACTGGTCAGATAATGACAGCATAAGAATGAAAATATAAATATGACCGCAAGAGGGCAGTATTTTATCCCAATCTAAACTCAATTAAGTCATCAAAAAGCTATATAAAAGCATAAATATGCTGTTATACTAGATAGTCTTGTGTTGCTGAACATTGCAAGGCAGTTTTAGCAGTATAGAAACAATTATTTATTTTTATTTATTTTATTTTACTTTTGCTTTAGTTTTTTATATACGAAAGCATTTGCTAATGAAACTAGACAGACATCATAAAAATGCAAAAGTCATGTTGTACTCTGGAAATGCATGTGTTTTTTATATTTGCAATAACATTAAAGCTTTTTTCACACAAAATGCTTTAATATTCCCCATACAGTCCTCTATACAGTCCTCTAGTCCTCTTATGTCATGTGTATTTTAGGAATTCAGCAGGTTTATGGATTCATAGGTGCTAAGTATCATAAAATCTGTCCTATTATCTGAACATTTTTATAATGCCCTTTAATACAAGAGGGAAAATATGGCTGTACTCACAGTTACTCCTCTGCTGAAAGTGTGTCAGATCGGTTAGCGGCAAAAACTCTTTGGCCTATCTTATATATATATGGGTGCAGATTTATTGACCTGATAACCCAAGTGCCAAAGTGCAACCGTCTCAGATAAATGTTATGTGAATGTGTGTGTGTGTGTGTGTGTGTGTGTGTGTGTGTGTGTGTGTGTGTGTGTGTGTGTGTGTGTGTGTGTGTGTGTTATGTAGAGCTGTGCTTTTTTGCTGGGGTTTGTTGTAAGATAAGAAAGACTAAAATGAGATTACCTGTTAAAAAGATATGGCTCTTCACATAAAGAGACAAACTGACTGATCACTTTATACAAACGTGCTGGCTTTGATCAACAGTCAGACATTTAAGAATAAGGAAAGCTCATGGCTGAGCTCTTTTAATATGATAATACATGATAGCGTCTTTTATATTCTGTGCCCCGTCCACCAGCAGACAGATAAATGCTCACAGGCTCTTGTCTTGCGTAATTGAACTTCAACACGTTTCCAAATAAAGTCCTAAGTCTGTTTCACCATAGACACGTCAGCCTGTTAAGGCTAATCCAGGTTATTTGTGTAAAAGTGTGATTGTATCTGCAATTCTGCATTCAAGGTGGGATGTTTTCGAGTTTATGAAATCAATTTCCTCACAAACATGAATAGGGTTGTATAATATCATGCTGTGGAAATGTTGTGATATTCTTCAACAACATGGAAAGTCCTACTTAAACTGATAGTTGTGTTTTGGAATATGGTAGCTGCTTTCTAGCTGTTCATTCACTGGTCCAAGTGGTTAGATCATATTGGACAAGCAACAAACAAGCTGCCAGTTGGCCATACTATTGGAGGCAGTCAAGCTTTTGTTTGGAACATTGTGGCTGGTCAACCAGCTAATAACCAGCTATCATATTCCAAAATATAGCTACAAAGCTATGAGCTAAAGCAGGATTTCTAAGGCAGACACCAGCTGTTTTGTTTTTAGTTTTAGTTTTGGTGGAAGGATTCAGGTGTTCATGAATGTGATCATTAAACAAGAGGACTCAAGTCACGATAACCATGGCAGCAGGACAGATAGTGAGAAATCACAATGAGGTTTTGCCATTTCGGTGAACTTTAATTATAATCCAGTGACACTTTTGTTCCTTAGAGGGATACTAGGTGTTCTGTGTTGATTAAAAATGCCCAAAACCCATATAATAATAAATAGTTGATAGTATCCTATTGTGTGTTTATGAGAGAGAGCGAAAGAGAGGGGGAAATGCATGTGTTACACAATATACCCAGTTATGAACCTCAGCAGGTGGTTACCATTGAGAGCTTTGGTTTTGACTGCCACACTTGTTGCACACTTGCGGGCATTATTACATAAACCCCCCCAAAAAACAGCAAAACGGGCAGAGCTTCAGTCGGTCAGATCGTTCCCTATAGCCATCTTAACCCTTTTAATGCATTTAAAGCTGTATACACCTGTTGCATTCCCAAAAAAAGTAAGCTTATAAAAACGTAATATTTTTCAACTTAAACCAGTGTTTAAAGTTTTGAATGTTTCCATGTTTTTACTATGCTATTACTACATTTACACCCTTATTACTAATACATACTTAAAAATGAACAATTATTGGAAGTCAGACATGCCTTCTCATATGATAAATGTATGGAACTCATGTCAAATATTGCTAGTTATGAACGTGTGATATTTAGAGCCTCAGGACATCATGATTTGTTTATGAAAACGTGGGGTTCCTTTCTCTCCCTAACTGAGAATGTATTATAAAAAGAGAAAAATATATATCTTTGTGTTGTTACTTACTTTTTATATTATGTATTGGGGGGTGGGGGATGATTATGCTGGGAAAAGGGGTAACAACTAAAACGTGACTGTTAAAACTTTATTTTTTTGACTGATGTTAATGTTCATGTTAAAAAAAACCCAGCAAAAACCAGTGTGGTGCAAAAAAACGACACATTCTTTTTCCTAACAAACCAACAACAAAACAGCATCAATATTAATCTGAAATGTTTTCAAAAAAAATAGTTTCATTTTACTTGCATAAACTTTTAGATGAAAAAAGATATATTTTCATGCTGCAATGGTTCATCAGTAGGTGGCAGCAGAGCTTTTTCAAATTTAGACCATTTGCTCTATGAACTTTTGATCTACATACAGACATTAATTTAATTTGTCATTTTATTTTAATTCCAGAATCGTGTGTGTGTGTGTGTGTGTGTGTGTGTGTGTGTGTGTGTGTGTGTGTGTGTGTGTGTGTGTGTGTGTGTGTGTGTGTGTGTGTGTGTTAAAAAAAAAATGCAGCCCCAGTGGGAAGGATAAAATGTGTGTTTAAGTGTAGGAAAGAGGCTAAATGTAATTTGAGACAAATCTAACTAATAGATGTAATAAATAAATAAATACATAAATTTAAAAAGCAGCATAATTTCATGTGTAAATCCCCAGTTCACTTCCAAACACAAAAGGTGTAACAATTTCGTTTACATGGTTATATCTCTTACAAAAAATGGACCCAAATGGACACTAGACTAAAGCTAAGGTGTTCTATATGGTTGCTAAGACTTTGCTAGATGGTTGCATGAGTGTTCTTGGTGGTTGCTTACTGTCCCAATATTTAGGGATTGACATTTCAACCCCTAAATATGGCAATTGGATTTTTTCTTCTATTTTATCATTAGGTGAAAATCATGTCCCATCAGCAATATCACACCTCTCCTCAGTAAGTACACAATTAATGCACAATTTCAGACATTGCTATGTTGGTAGTACAAACACAGAACAAGTTATAATTCCAGGTTATTGATCATCATTAAGGGTTTGTTCACAAAGTATGAGCAAATATAGTAATGCAAGTATTTTATTATTATTATTATTATTATTATTATTATTATTATCCAAATAGCTAAAGGTGAAAAATGTATGAAAGTAGCTTTTTATAAGTGATGGAGAGAATTAGTCGAGTATAGTTGCTTTCTAGCATATTCTTTGATTTCTATTCTGTCGAATAACACATTTCTTGAATATAATATGTCCAAGATTTTGTATGTACATTAAAGAGTCTGATTCTTAGGTTCATGTCAGAGCAGGACTGTGGAGCTTATCAATGGTCATTAAGAGTTCAATGCACGTGTGAAAATTGACCTTTCAGGTGTTTAAATAAATACATTATATGCCCATGTTTTAGTTTTGTACAGTACACATTCTAATTAATCACATCCAAAACCAGGGTTTGCGTTTTCCATAGGTTTTTATTTAGAATGAGTCTTGTTTCTTTATAAGGCACACAAAATCACAATTTCATAATCTATTAATGCTGGACCGGATGTTATTTTTTTTCCCCTGCACTGAACGGAAAACAGTATCAAATACACAGATACAGTATATACATGCAACAAAACTATACTGACATGATGACTGTGCTAGACACACAGCTGTCAGATAGTTTCAGATTTGGATCTATTACTGAAGCAATGAAAATGCATGTTTGCTGGGTTGAAGTAGTCAGTTGGTTGATGATCAGTGGACTCTAACCCTCATGAGGCAGAACGGTATCCAGCACTGGCTTGATGTTGGTGATTGCTTTGTCCAGGTGTTCGCCAACGTAGGGCCGGAGATAATGGCCATAAGCACCGAGAACAGCCAAGCGAGCTTTGTCCACGACAGGCTCGAGCTCACTGGCCAGACCGCTGGAAGAAGAACACAAAACGCAATGGATTTACTCACATGAATGAATGATGTTAGAATGATGCAGTAAGAGCCAGGGTGACTAGTTTGAGGCAGCCCTCACCTGATAATTTTGATGGCGCTTTCCACTCTTGGGCTTTGCCTAATTTCTTCAAAAATCTCCTTGGCTCTTTCTCCTGTTGGTGAGCTCTCTAGCATTGGCTGAGTGGAGGTTTTGGCCTTTTCCCAAGCGTTGACAAGCCTCTTAAAGAAAACTGCCTTCAGTCCCTCATATTTCTCAACTAACTCCTTGTCAGGCTCGGGCCATTGCTCTGCCCAGACACACACCGACACTACAAGAGGTAAAAAAGACCTTGAGAATGATATAAAAGAACACTGTGCCCACCTAAAACAGCATGCTTACCCACATTCATTGAAGGATTTCTGGTTAGTATGTGTCTGAAAACAGAGTTTGGACCAGATAAAGCTCTGCACAAGTATGTGCACCTAGTAAACTGCTGTTCATCTTAATTCTGAGATGCCACTATACAGGTAACATGTCAGTCATTCATTTATACAATACTAAATGCAAATGGCCTTGTGGCTTATTTACTTCTTGTTTGCATTAAATCTGCTTAACTTCCGTTAAGGTCATAATGTTTATGAGCAAAGCGAGATGAACAGGCCCCAGGCCTTCTGTTCTAAAATGTCTTTTTCTTTTTGCAGTTGTGCACCAATTAACTAAGAGATGCAATTTTTCAAGAACTCAAGAACTAGTTTTTACCTTGGAGTGCAAGGATGAGCGCAAATGTCAGCTTCATCTAGGAGAGGAGACAGAAATGTAGACATGATATGCTTGGAATATATGTAAATATCACCAGTTTTCTCTTAAAGTTGTTTGAAACATGCACAAACCAAAAATTCAAATGTATAAACAGTCAAGAAAATACGTTTATAATGCAGTATGCATGGTTTAATATGCATAGTTTTGCATTTGCAAAAAATGAAATGCATTTAAATTCTCTTTAAAATAGTGAGGCATTGTAAGTAGTTTATCCCCATGTTAAAGCATGCATGCATGTATTAATAAGAGCAACATAATGAAGACTCATTTTACCTTGTGCTAGTGAGATTCCTGTAGAGAGAAATAAAGGACTGGAGTCAACTACACCAGCTGAGTCTGCAGTTATATTGTCTGCCGTCCATCCCTATATCTGCTTGACCGCTTGACCAAACAAACGTCATCACACACACACACTCAGTAACTCACAATCAATCACACAGTCATGCTGCATGCACACACACCCACGCGGGTGGACCTACTGTTCCTACAGGGCAAACATGTACACCATGGTTTGCCCACTCAAAGTCCACTGTTCCCTGTATGTGTATTAATTAGGCATGAGAGGAGACTTATGAAATCACTAATTAAGGATGTTTATGTGCTCTCAGTGTTTAAAGATGCATTAGGGATGAATGCACTTAGCAGGCACTTTTAGGCAGCTTCAAAAGACTTTTCAAAAGATCCCCCTGCAAAGGACACCCTTCCTAAAATATAAAAGCTTCTATGTATATATATATATTATAACTAGTCTGTAAAAATAGGGAACAATTTACTGTATAAATATGAAGGAATTTTTCGTATTGTTTTTTTTTTTTTTTTTTTTTACAGGTATTTTACTTGTATTTTACTTGTATTTTGAATGACGCATTGCATTGTGTTGTGTTTTAGGGATAACGGAAATTTCCGTAAAATTACTGGATAATGTCATGGCAGAAAATTACCAGTAAATTTTCCATCTTTTTTTTACAGTGTAGCCCAGTGTAGTGTAATCATTCCAAATGATTAAATATTATCTGGAAAATGTTTACTTTTTATTAACTATATATTTTCTTTTCTACCCATTATTAGAGTGATGTTAGATGTATAAAATTAAAGAGAAACATTCAAATTTATTTGCATAGCACTTTTCACAATGCTGTTATTATAGTTTTAGGAGACTGAAAATATTTAGCTGGTTTTTCCATTGACCCCATAGAAACCTGTTGTGACCTCTTGGGTGACCCCATATCCCAGTTTCCAAAAGTCATCTTATTAGTACAACATTACTGGTATCACCATTGGTTTAGTTAACATCGTTGGTATTAGTTAACAGTTGCAATGATATGCTTTAAATTGTATATGATGGCTTTTTTTAATAAAAAATGAATACATATTAATAGATTAAATGTGTGAGTATACTTCTCAACATAGAAGTCTCTAAGTAATCTGAAAAGCTCAAAAATGCACTTTTACAGTTTTTAGACATTCACATAAACATTTCTCATTTTCTTCCACATTTTCTTAACCTGTTCAGCACTAAATTTACTGATTGTGCTTGTACAGCAGTTTCATTTTTTTTCTTGCATGAGTGCCAGAATCAATATTCTTGACTTTCACGTACATAAACTAATAAGGGTTGAGCAAAGGCTGTCCAAAGGTTGTGAAAAGCTTTCCACATGCTAAATTGACAGAAGCAGACCCAGTGAACTTTCCACTTTGAAACATAACGTGTCTAATTTACAAGCTGTGGACCTTTTTTCTTCCTTTTTATAGTATTAATTAGATTAAATTATATTGCAAATATTTATCACTTTTATTCATTCATTCATTCATTCATTCATTCATTATTCACTTTTTTTCCCCTTCCTTTTTTCCCGTATTTCCTACTTCATCCACTATTTCTCATGCAGAGATTCCACAATCCATTTGTTCTGTGACATTATCCAGCACGTTTATTAGTTTGGTGTTAAAAGGAAATATTTTTCTTTTTTTTCTCTCTAGTTGCACTTTAAGTTTTTACAATACTTCATGTTTGCATTATTACAATGGAATGACTACATTGAAGGTATGATTCAGTGCATTAATTCCACAATATCAGTATACTTAAAACTTATATGAGGTTTGATCAGGGGTCTTTGTGGTCCCTGGAGGTCTGTTCTGCTTATCTTGGGTTGATCTGAAGGTGGGCACTTTGCTTTTCAGTCTCTCCCAAAAGGAACTTGCGCCATCTTTAGCCCACTCCATGTAAGAGTCAGCTACAGTTTTGAGATGTTCCTCATAGTACATGCCAGCGAAACCAGCCACTGTGCTGCCAACATTTAGAACTTTAGTCTTTGTGTCCCTGTATCAGACACACAAACAAACACAGAAGTAGAACAACATGTTCACACACTAAATTTTAGCAGTGACTAAACAATATATATGTGACCCTGGACCACAAAACCAGTCATAAGTCGCACAGGTATATTTGTGGCAATAGCCAACAATACATTGTATGGGTCAAAATTATCGATTTTTCTTTTATGCCAAAAATCATTAGGTTATTAAGTAAAGATCATGTTCCATGAAGATATTTTGTAAATTTCCTACCATAAATACAGTATATAATTTTTTTTTTTAATTATTATTAGTAATATGCCTTGCTAAGGACTTCATTTGGACAACTTTAAAGGCGATTTTCTCAATATTTAGATTTTTTTGCACCCTCAGATTCCAGATTTTCAAATAGTTATATATCTGTATTTCAAAAAATTGACCCTTATGACTGGTTTTGTGGTCCAGGGTCACATATTAGCTGTACCTGTACACCTGCTGTGCTCTTCCAAGAAGTCCAGCATTGTCTGGAGCAGTAGAAGGCAATGGGTTGGATGATGTCAAACACACTAGGGGGCCGTAGATTTACAGATTTAGAAATAAGTTGCATGATAGATATTTCCCTTGATATTTTTTGAATCTATATCATCTTTATTAAAAGCAGCAATAAATAAAATATATACATGCATATGTAAAGCCAAACCTTGCAACATCACGACCAGAACAAAGAGCACCAATCTGGACATCTGGCAGAAAAATCAATTGAGTTAATCAATTGCTGATAATAGATTTGGAATTGCTTACATATACATTATTACAGTTTGATGGTAACAAGTAAAACTTAAACATATATCATAAATATGTACCTTTAGAGTTTATGTAGTAGAAGTGCAGAAGTAGACGTGGTCTTTTTTTTTTTTTCAGAAGAAGAACTGCCAGCCAGACTTACTGTTGTTTTCTTTTGCGATGAGGTTGTCTTTGGTTCAGTGTTTTATTTGATGAGTGCCAACTTGCTCCAGCAATGCTGTATTTGTATCAATTCACATTCTGAGAAACAGATCAGACCATTTCTGAGCAGGCACTGTCTTCTGTTTACTTAGATGAAGAGAAAAAAGAAGTGGATCTTTGTGAAGTTTGGGGTACCATTTTATATATATATATATATATATATATATATATATATATATATATTTCCATAAATAATAAATAATATATACATTGCTGTATTTTTGCTGTTTTGTTTGTGGGGTGTTCACTTGAAGGTGGGGTCGGGGTCCGTATGGCCCTGAGCCATATGACTTTCTTTCTCCATTAATCTTGCGATATTTTAAGCCAAAAAAAAAATGCAAGAAAAATATGGAGAATAATATGCAGTATCAAGATCAGTTCAACAGAATGATGGTTTTTGGTTCAGCAACCATCATGTTGAACTCATCTGGTACTTCTACATATATACTGTTATAATAATATATATTTGAACAATAGTAGGTTTTAGTGTATGTACCTGTTAAGTTTAAATGGACAGCATAGCCTTCTACAAAAGGTCTATACATATGAAATTATTATATAAGCATGATTCCTGTTACCAGCTGCCAGTTTTTCAATGACTGTTAGCACATATGGAGGATGTTTCAACCTTGATCCTTTGAGGCACAGAACAGAAAAACAAGTTTACATTTGTTGCATTTAGGCCAGAGAAATTCAATAGTGGGATGTAATTCAAAGAAAAGGGGTCAGTTAGTCAGTCCTCTTGACTGCTGAACTGCATGGGTTGATATTAATCATGGAAATGTAGTGATCATTAACTGAGGACAAACAGTGACTTTAGCCTCATGTGGTTTGATGCTAGAAGCCCTTTGACCTATGATTTGCAACTTTGCATACTGGTTTATATATTATATATTGATTGACCCTTTATTGATTGATGTTGATGCTGTGGCTTAATGTATAATTGGTGTGTGCTTGTATATTGCTCTTTATCTGTTATTGCTTTTAGAAATAACTGATTTATAAATTATGTAGCATATTCTTACGTAGGTTGACACAAATAAATACATTTATATTCAAAATACTTCAATATTTAATTGTGAATGTGAACAAATTTCAAATGATACAAAACCAAACTGGTTCTTTTTTCACCGTTTATTGTTTTGAAAAAAAAAAAAAATTCAGAATGCATTTTTAGATTTCAAATTTTTCCATAATATTTAAAAGCATCCCACAAAATTGTAAACTATTTTACAGATTACACAAATGACAAGCAGATCATCACAGTTTGAAGTCGTTTTGAACTGTAACAAATGCACCAGTCGGCATAACAGGGTGGGGGGGATATCACATATCAGGAAGTAATTGCAGGGTTGCAGAGATGAGGGGTATAAGGTCATCAGTTTTTATTTTAATTGAAGGATTCAGACAGCTTCTGCTTCACCTTCTCAAACTGCTCATTAAACCAGCTCCTGCCAAGACAAAAACACCCATTCATGTTAGAAAAAGCCACAGACATGCGAAGCAGCTTCTATGCCAGTACAGGAACAATATGGATATCTTATTTATGTTTATTTATAAAAAATCATTATTATTAAAATAAATATAACACATAAAGTTAAGTTACATTTTATTTAAAAAAAAATTAATTATAACGATCTTACTTGGTTTTAGTGGCAAACTCGCTCTGATCCAACTTTTGAAAGGTGTCCTTGGTCTTCTCTGTCAGGTCCTCTGCAATCGCCTTCACCTGGGTCTGGAATGTGGCAAAACGCTGCTCCAGTGTGGGCTCATCCTGGGCCTCTGTTTAAATTTCAGGTAAACGTTGTAAATGCATAAATTTGTACTGATGTGAAATAGCATTAAATATACCAAGAACTTATGTTCTAGAGAATATTTTATCTTGAGAATAAAATAACAGTTTGTATAGATGGATCAGATGGATGATTTTACCTGTGTGTACAGCAAGTACAAGCATCAGCACAGCAGCAGCCAGGTACAGTTTCATCTTTTCAGTCTTTCCTGTAACACAGAAAATAAAACGAGTTTAGGGACAGTGGTCATTTCGACCGATTTAGGATCAAACGTCACAAAAGAACGTACATTATACGTCACAGCCAGTGCGTAGACGTTTTTTTTCGTTTGATATAGGAAATTCGTAACTGTTTTAAGCGAAATATATTTTAAAGAATTTTAAAGAACCGCATCTGCTTCAACGAGAAGAGTTAAATTTGCATATATGATAATGAAGACGTTCGCTTTTGGAAACTAAACCAACGGTGATACAAATAAAGATACAAAACGATACAAAATAAATAACAACAACAACAAAACAAATATATATGCGTCTTGCGCTTATTCTAATGTTTGTTTTTCTATAATTTCTAAGCATTGTAATGTTTTTAATTACCATGGGGGAAAGCGTAAAAGCTGCTGAATGTACCGATTATGACAAGCAATGACGCCTAGATGTCGCCAATATACTGTTTATTTACTTCCTGAAGTTAAAAAAGAACGTCTACTCTATTGTTTCACTGAAAAGCTCTCTAGATTCGCTGCTTACTCCGTTTAAAAGTTTGGAAAGTTATCACGAGAAGAATAGATTTTATGAAAGTTGTCATACCTTTCCTGCAGTCCTCAAGAGAATTGGGTTGAAATTGTGATGACCCACAGATGGCTTGGCCCTTTATAGCTGTACTGAGCTGACGTAGTGTGATAACGCCACCTCTGACCTATCAAGGCCTCCTGCGATCACACTGTTCCCGTAGGCCTACATCTCTCTGTTGTTCTTCTTTCTGTTTTGCCATGTTGCAAATGGCTTTAGTAAACATTTTAGAGGTGAGTAAACTGTTTGCCATAACAGCTGCATTCCCAGAGGTTTTGTTCAGTTATTCCTGATACATAACATCAATGACTATCAGTGCCATTAAATTAAACAATGTTACAAAACAGTAGGCATTTTCTTTATCTGGTACTCTGGTGCACTGTATTCTACAACGTTCATTCATTATCAGGGATTTTACAATTGCTTACATGCTCTTCTCAACACTTGCATATTTCTAAATTCTTCTGAAAGTCAAAACAACAGTGTCTGTGGACTGAATCTTTCCTCAGTCAAATTCCTCTAGCAAACCTCAGTGTCTAACGTCTATAGCCACATTTTGCACAAAACTATTATGTATGCTCAAAAAATAACAGTTAACTAAATTAGTATTGTTATTCATTGGTAAAGTCATTATTTATTGAATATTCAAGATTAAAAAAAAAGATCTAAAACTTTAGTTAACATTGTAGCTGAGAGCATTTTTTAATATACATTTCATTACTATCTATTCAAAGTGGTCCATAATGATCACGTTACGCTGTTGTATGTATGGCTGTAACTGGAACTAGTGCTTGGAGGAACCTCTAATCTGTAATAGGGAATGTACCGTTTCTTTGTCTCTATATGAAGGCCTTGTACCAGGTGAGGAGGAAAGAGAGGAAGTGGGCAAAATGCCAACATTTGGGAAATGCAAACAGATTGCATGTCTCGTCATGCTTGGATGGCATGCCCTCACCATCCACTTTGCTGTCTACAGCTCTTTAACCTTTTAGCCACATCATAACATGAGATTAGAGAGACTGGATTTGGAAACTGAAGTTGTTTATCTCAGTGTAGTTGCATAACCTTGCTTCATTCCTATAGCATAACAAAGATGCAGGATTGCCTGCATTTGAAACCACCTTTGGATTTTAGGTCAGCAAGATGATTGGATCTCTTAACTTTATTGATCCAGTGTCATACACTGGCCTTCTTAATTGCATTGAATGAATGTGTTGCATGTTCAGTGCTGCAGAGTATTTATGCCATATACTGTGCTTAAATGTCCAAACACATCATCACCTTCTTATATGGCAAGTTATTGAATAGCCTACATTTTATTGTTAATTTACTTCATTTTCATTAAGCTACAGGTCGGGGAATTTATTTATTTATTTATTTACTTATGGCTGAAATATACTACTGTAAAATATAGGCACATGTACATTTAAAACCACTGAGGTCTGTATGATTATTTTTTTTTTTGATAGAAAATACTTTTATTTGGGATGCATTAATCAAAGGTGACAGTTAAGTTAAAATTGTTGGAAAAACATAAATGCTGTTATTTTTTAACTTTAAATTCATCGAATATTATTTGTATTAGTTTCCACAAAAATATTAAATAATGTTTCAACATTTACAATAATAAGAAATGTTTCATGAATATTAGAATCATTTCTGAAAGATCATGTGACACTGAAGACTGGAGTAATGACTGCTGAAGTATAATTGCTGTGGAATAATTTTTAAAAGATGTATTATAATAGAAAGTACATTTTATGTATGCTAATATTTCACTTTTTTATGTATAAATATAGAACAATTTAATTGTAATAAATAATATTTCCCATTATTACAGTTTTTACTGTATTTTTGATCAATTAAATGACTTTTTTCAAGAACATTAAAATATCTTACAGTCCCCAAACTTTTTAACGGAAGTTCATAATTATTAAATTTACTTTATATGTTAGTATTTATACATTTTAAGTTCCCAAGCCAAAAGTTACAATCGTGCACCACTGATCTTAAATCTGTCAAACACACACACACACACACACACACACACACACACACACACACAGGTTTCCATGTTTTATGGGGGCTTCCCAGAGACGTAATGATTTTTATACTGTACAAACTGTAAATTCTATCCCCTTACACTAACCTAACCTAAACCTACCCATCACAGTAAACTTTCTGAATTTCTAGATTTTAGTATGATTTATAAGCTGTTTTCCTCATGGGGACTAAAAAAAATTTCCCCATAAGGTCAAAATATACTGGTATTACTATCCTTGTGGGGACATTTGGTCCTCATAATGTTGGGAATACCAGGTACACACACACAAACTCAGCAGTTCTTGATGGGCAACATCCAGTGACCTGTGTATTTTTTATTCTCTTGGTCAAGAAGATCTCTCTGCCCTTTTATTGATTTTTTTTCTCTTTTTTTGCGAAATACCATGCTTTCTTGTACTATGGTACATCTATTAAAAGACTTGACCGTGATAGAAAATGCTGACGGAGAAAAGTGTTCAGAATGCTCAAGTGTAGCATGCAAAGTGTTGAAAGCGTCTAGACTCAAAAAAGGGGAAGTGAGGCTCTGTGCAAATGAGGACATAATGTTTATGCGGGATCACACCAAGAGGCAGTGATCTGCAGTTACCTCTGCTCACATCTGATCAGTCATTTAGTCTGTGGAGGGGGAACTTAAAGGGGTTCTTTTGTTAGTTAACTGCAATCTTTGCAGCACCTTTTAGACCAAAGCCATTCAGACAATCCTGCTAACAGCTTACATCTTTCCTTGTCATGCATGCATAATTTGCCACTTCTTTATCTTTGTTTTACATATTCATAGTCTTTCATTTAATGTGAGAATAGTCGGCGTGTCTAGTCGGCGACATGCTGTGCCATCTCAGGTTCATTGTTTGACCTTTTAGACAAAAGGTGTGTTTCAGGGCTAGTAATTCTTAGTTTAAGAAAGATTGTATAAAACTGCAATGTAATTTTGCATGCTAATGACATGAAATGTTAGCTTCTCAAAAACGTACATTGTACAAACCTGAAATTTTCAATTGATTAAAAAACAAGTTAGTATGTGTTTCTAATATATAGGAACAGGCCTTTTTTTCTGCGAGACCAGCTGCATGATTAAAAGCTAAAAGCTTCAGATCGAGACAGAGTTTGCTACTGAAAAGGAATGTTGTGGTATTTCTGTGTCACCACAAGCTAACTAGCAGATCAGTCCATGTATAGTGAAGAAAGGGACTCTTTTTTTTTTTTCTTGGAAAAGGGGGAGTAACCAAGATTACGACAGATCTTTTCAGGAGTGATGCTCAATAACCTGGTTATGTAATCTTTTCTTTCTTAGTATTATCCATTTTAGTATTTTTATTAGTTATACTGAATTGAAGAACAAATTAAGAAATTGCAAACAGCAATAATAAAAGTAGGTTACAAAGACTGAAACTATGATGGTATAAATAAAAAGGGTGGAATCTACTGGTATAATGTACGTCCAACTACTAGACAGATGAAACTGTTTGTTTGGTAGTGCATTGTTTGCAGTCTCAGTGCATTTGTTGTTGTGATGTGTGTTGCTTATCCAGATGTGAGTGCAAGATAGCAGAGATTTAAAAGGAAAAACAAAGACAGTGAACATAACCAGGGGCACAGCATGTTCCTTTATGCTGCAGTCCCGCAGGCAAATAAATGGAATTTGGCAACAGCTCTCAACATGTCTTTCTTGAGAGAGAGAGAGAGAGAGAGAGAGAGAGAGAGAGAGAGAGAGAGAGAGAGAGAGAGAGAGAGAGAGGGAGGATAGCGGTTTGAGAACAGATCCTTTGATCATGAGACAATCAAAGCTTAGAAAGATGAATCTGAGAGTGAAAAGTTCTGTGCATCAAGAGTTTGAGGAGAGAGTTTATCACAAAAGGTGGATTCTTCTCAAAAGATTGGCAGAAAAAGTGTTTATAATGTTTTTTTTTTTCATAAAGGATAATGTAAAACAAAGGTTCCTGTCAATGTGAGTCAGTATGAAAAGTAAAATGTGCATGTACGCTGTTTTGTACCCCAGTGAAAAGTTTTTGTTGTGTTTTGTTTTTCTTGTAAATTAACAGCGAAAATAAGTTTGCAGAATTCCATATATTCTAATCTTAGACATTCCCTTTGGAAGCAAATTTAGAGTTTACCTTTGTCTTTAGAGTGTTATGAGTTGTGTCCACTATTTAACCCATGTCTATACACACACATACACACGCACACGTCTGGTTCACTATCTTTGTGGGGACTCTCCATAGACGTAATGGCTTTTATACTGTACAAACTGTATATTCTATCCCCTTACACTAACCCTACCCATCACTACCCATCCCTTTCTGCATTTTTACATTTTCAAAAAAACCTTCAGCTAATTGATTATAATTCTGCGAAGACAAAAATTATTTAAAAAATCCAACATTAGCAGACCTTTCCTTGAACTCCAGAACTAAGGAATGGTTTAAATCTCTGGTTACTGCATGGAGAAGGAAAGGTGTGACCAGTAGATTGGTCTTGCCCACACAAGTCCTATTGAAAAAGCAGGAGGCAGCAGAGAGATGCGTGACAGTGAACTGAAGTTAGAAATGGGGGAATAAGGGGGTGAATAGAATCCAAAGTTTACAGCGTAATTGCGAACACAGATAAAAAAGTGGATCAGTCAAGTCTAAACATACAAACCCTGAAATGTGAGACTATGCTAAATGCTTTTTGCAAGCCCATATATGTATGTGTTGTTCTCTGACTCTTATTACAGGCCTATATTAATTGTTGTGTGACAGTGCATGTTTTAGCCAGACTGATTTCTTAGCCTGTTATTAAGAGGGTAATTCAGATTATGGGCCAGAAATATACTGCAAAACAACCTGAATACTTTAGGCACCAGGATTACCTGTTTTTTTGTAAAATGCATTAGCGTTCAAAATAGGGCTGCAGATATTGATTATTTTAGTAATCGAGTATTCTACCAATTATTCCATCGATTAATTGGGTAATCGGATAAGAAGTACTTTTTCTTTATTAAAGAGCAATACTAAATATACAAGAGAAAATAAGACAGGTATCTTAAAATGATTTTCTCTGATTTAGATATCCGCACCCGAAAGTCACATTACAATTATTCAAATTCTCAATGTTAAGCGCGATGCTATCGTAACAGATTAGCTACACTGAAGTAGGTTGCTTTTAAAAAAAAAAATCGTATTTGGCAAAATTACATTTCTTAAATAACCTAAACCAGGGTCGACAACCTATACAGCACACGGAGGAGCAATTGCTGGAACGTGAGCAAAAGCGAGAGATGTGTTTGTATTTAATTCAGATAAAGTAGGCCTACATCGCACATACAGATCTACATTTTGAGCTAATCATTTATAGTAACACAGCTTGTTTTATTAAGTTAGGAGCTATAAATATGATTAAAGTGTGAGATTTAAATTACGCAAATCAATGAAAACAGGAGCGCTGCGCATCACGCGCACACAGCAGTTAGGTTCTGCTATTTGTTGCGCTTAGCTTTGAGAACATTTAATGGTGTATTTCGGAGATAAAGTATATATAAAGTCCCAATAAACATTTCACATACACATCACAATGACGGTGATGCATGTGCAAACTCCATTCATGCTGGTTGCTTCATGTGTTTCGAGTTGCTCGTATCTCTTCAGCTGACGGGCGAACCGCCGCAAATGAAACAAATGTTCAGCGTCGCATCCTGAAGCTCAACACACAGTTGTCTTCATTTAAAAGTATGGAGACTAAATGATATTACCAGTGCTGATGCCGCTCTCTCTCGCATTAAGATCTTTGATCTTGAAATTAGCTGAAAACGAAGTTAAGTTAAAGAGTGACACACATTCATTGTGTTTTACAGTGAAATTAGAGTTCCTTGTCTTTAAAATCAACACATTAATGATTTAGGCTATCTCTCATCCACCTGACCCGCGGATATAACCGAAATCCGCCGTACTCCGAGTCCTTACACAAAAATTGTCTTTCTGCAACATGACCGTGTGTAGTTAAATAGACTAAACGAAGCTTCGAGGCAAATTATTTTTTTTGAATTCGAGTTACTTGAGGAATCGTTTCAGCCCTAGTTCAAAAGTCTGGGGTCAGCAAGACTTTTTTTCAATGTTTTTGAAGAAGTCTCTTATGTTCACCAAGGCTGCAAGATTTTTTTTTAAATATTATGAAATATTATTACAATTTGAAATTACTGTTTTCTATTTTAATATATTTTTAAAAAATGTAATTTATACCTGTGATGGAATTTTCAGCATCATTACTCCAGTCTTCAGTGTCACATGATCCTTCAGAAATCATTCTAATATGCTGATTTGGTGCTCAAGAAACATTTCTTATTATCAATGTTGAAAATGGTTGTGCTGCTTAATATTTTTTGTGGAAAAAGTGATCTATTTCTCATGATTCTTTGATGAACAGAAAGAACAGCATTTATTTGAAATAGACATTTTTGTAACATTATAAACGTCTTTACTGTCACTTTGTCACTGTCAATTCAATGCATCCTTGTTGAATAAAAGTTTACGTTTTAAAGTGTTGGGGATGTGTGTGGGATTGTTAACATGAGGTTGGTGGGAACTGGGAACAGAAATGTTTTCACAAGTACTTTGCAATACTCTTGAAAAGAATCAAATGAGAAACTAGTTGTGTAGTAGGACGCACATTTATTGCAAACAAATTTAAACAGCAGTGCACAAACATGTAAAGTAAACAAGCGTTTATGTGGATTTGTGGCTAACAAAGCTCATCTTTGCATATATTCTGATTTAGTTCAGCAGTTGAAGGCACTTTTGAATTTTATTTTGAATGATGCCAGGTTGGCCCCACTAACTAGAAAAAAATCTCATAGATAACTTCCATGACAAGTTGATTGATCTTAAAATTGCTCTACTGTATGCTAACAAAAGACATTATGGAAAGTATATCCTCAGACAGTGGGTTAATACTGAGAAAGTAAACATGGTGAGTACATGGTATTCTTTTGTCCAATAATGGACAGTGCTAGTCCAATCGAGTCCGGTTAACCACTTATCAACCTCTCACAGAATGAAAAAAGCACATTTCAGTAACACAAAACCTCCCTTCTTGTTTCTGTTTGGTGTTAACACTAGATAAGTTTGGAGCTCTTAAGCTTGAGTGGGAAGAGCTGCTGAGGCCTCCTTGATCTTGTCCATGACAATCTTCAGCTGCTCACGGATCTTCTCGGAGTAGGGGGCGAGGAGACTGGTCAGCTCATCCACACGGCCCTCTAGGGAGGTGCGAAGGTCCTCTGCGGTCTGTTCCAGCTTCTCTTTCAGAGCTCCAGCCTGGACCTCCAACTGCTCGCTCATCTCCTGCGCCTGGGACTTCATCAGCTCGCTAATGGCACCCAATTTCTGGTTGGCACCATCCTGGGCCTGGGTGAGGTATGGCTCTAAACGGTCCTTCACGGCATCAGCGTTTTGGGAAGCGCGAGACTGCAGCTCACCCAGGTAGGTTTCCACGGTGCTGCAGGGAATGAAAGTGAAGATTAAAAATAATTTTCATTAGGCTAGTTAAATGCTTTATCCAAATTTTGAGCTTGCATTTGAGTAGTAACACTTGCAATTCTTTCAAACCACCTGAAAGAACATCCAGACTTACTTGCGGATCTCCTCTGTGTCCTTGTTCAGGCGTTTCTTCAGTTTGCGTGTGTAGGTGTTGACACGGTTCTTCACATCATCTGCGTTCTGCTCCACCATGGTCTTCAGCTCTTGCAGGTACTGAGTGGAGCGCTCCTTGGCGTCGGTCATATCAGTTTGCAGTTTGCCAGCCAGGAGCTGGAGATCTTTGTTCAGCTGACCAGCAGCGTCAGAGGCATATGGAGTCAGCTGGGTTTGAAGATTGTCACTGTATGAGCTCAGCTCAGCCATGGTGTCAGTAATTATGGTGCTGCGACAACAACAACAAAAAAACCCACTGGTCACATACAATGTTTCAGCAGCACATATGTTATTTGATAATGTGAGGATGAGTGTGATAGTGCTGTAGATAGATGTTAAAAGGGCTGCTGAACTTACTCAAGCTCTCTGCTGAGCTGGGAGCCTTTGATGTTCTGCACCACACCGTCAGCATGTGTGTTGAGTTCGGACACAGACTGCCAGAAGCGATCCACCATCTCCTCCCACCTGGGTTGAGGGGCATCAGCCTGGAACAGGCTACGAGCATGGCAGCCTAAAGGGGTGTGAAGAGACTGTTAACTTTATGCCATATTAAGTTATTCACAAATGAGTGAGCTAGATAATTTACACTGATTACAAAGTTTAGCAGATGACCTGTATAAATTATGTGATGTAGTAGTTGATAAGATGCACTATAAACATTGTGCACGGATAGAAAAACTAAACAATGAGTGAATGGAGATTTTTTTTCCATACCAGTAAAAATTGCCAGAGCAAAGAACAGTGCCAGAGACCTCATTTTGATGGACAGACAAGTAGCTAAACCTGAGGAAAGATGAACACAGAAAAAAATCAATAGGCTATATCTTAAACCACTGGCACAAAAAAAAAATCTTTAAAGAGAGAAGAATCAGATCAAGGTCATCAGAAAGTATACATTTTGGAAACTGGAACTTTAAACTTTTTAATTCACAGGTATTAAATACTTTAAATCCTAACAGTAGGCTATTCTTTAAAAGCTCCTTCTAAAAATGCACAAAAAAGCACCTGAAGATACGAGTATGCATGCAGGATTTGCTTCACTAATACGCGTTCAATACTCAGTGACCGTTAACTGGAAGTTTAGTAGGCAATAGTTTTACTGACAAACTGGTTATCCTGCATATAAACCGTTAGGTAATAAGTTGCTGATTACTTCATGAGTGAAGAACGAGCTTTACTCACCTGAGAAGAGTGGTTTTCCTCCGTGTAGAGAGAGTGGGGATGTTAGGTCTTTTATACAGTCCCGGGACGCACCCGCTGCCTTCACAATCGCTGCCACGTGATTTCGCCTTTGTTCGGCGCTCGCGCATCATCCGACGCGTCACTGACTGCAGCAAGTGTGCGAAGTCCGCATCTTTTCGAACTAGGTGGAGATAAATTGCGCAATTTATATCATTTCTTTTTAAGGGCACATCTTCTTTCACATTGTCTTCGGGAATTGTTCATGTATGGTCTGGCTATTACAGCAACTTTGCGTTCCTTAGCCTAGGCTATATAATGTATTATAGGCTACTGTATTAATTACCCAGATATTTAAAAAGAATATCGTTGGCTATACATACCTTGAATGCAAAAACGTCATGCTTGTCTTTAATAACACGTATTTCATATTAATATTTTATTTATACTATTTTTTTTAAATGTATTATTTAGTTTCAGTATTGCTGCGTGGATAAAAATCGAAGTTGTTGCCCTCAAACGGACAGTTTATAAAGCCAAACAACTGTAAATGTTGCTGTGGGACAAATTCCTCGTGATTAAAGAGACAATTGAGCCTGAAGGTAAACTTTTTTGCAGGCGCCAACATTGTTGCTCGTACGGTTTACTGCAATGGCCTATCAATGGATGGGCCTATTAGCATTTTATAGAGGCCTATTGACCTCCTATTGCTCACTTCACACATTCGGATTAGCATTCACATGAGCAATGACAATTGTAATATAGTTACAACATTGATAGTCTACAACAACAACGGTACATTTTATATTATTAAGGCCTATACAATAAGTAAAAACAAATGTTTCATTATAACATATAGTGCCTTCCTTGTAATTTTGTTTAGTAAGTTATGTTATGATGTTATTGTGTAATATGTAGTAATGTCATGTATTTCAAACTACTGATGATTGCAGCCCGTTTGATCACAATGCCCTTCCACGTCTATGGCCTAGTGTTTATCTTAAAAGATAAGACATTCCTTAGTATTCTCTGTAAAGAGTTAACATAATGTATACAGCCCTATGTTTGCTCCAGCAGTTCTATTCTGAACATAACACCACCCAACATGATCATGTTCTTTTGTAAAACTAATCTTTTTTTTCCGGACCAGAAAGCCTTGGGTAATTATGTTTTTTTCTTTGACAACATAAGAAGCTTAAGCCTTATCTCTCATCTTTGATTCCACCTATTCAGTGATCTTTAGCCTCTTGTCCCAACTTGTCCTTTTCTTCTGGCTCAGCTCTGTCTGATTCACCCCTGCAGCTGATGAAAACAAACATGGCTTTAGTATGCAGAGAGCCCAGTATGATCACTGCACATGCAGACGTCCACTATTATTTATACTCATCTGTACATTCAATATACTGTTGATCCTTCTGCAAATAGATTTTACTGAAATATTTTTAAACCCTAACTTATAATACTACTCTATTTTATTTTATGGTCAATTTTGAAACATTTCTTTTTGTATTCTTGGATGTTTCTGCCTCCTAAGGATGAATCAGGTTGTTGCACTTCATATGACGCTTCCGATAAAAGCATCTTCTAAATGGATTATTGTAAATGTAAGATAGTTTTGAGCAATGAAGTTTATTCTTGTGTTGCAGTGTGCCAAGGTGACCACTGACACTGATGAAACGTCTGGTTGTCATCAAAATTCTGATGCATTATATCAAAATAGATACTTCCCATTTTTGAAATCGAGAGTATAGGGCAACATCTGAATACTGCAAACTATAATGACTGACAGTGTATACAAGAAAGACATTGTAACTACAAAAGAAAGACACAAAAAGGCAAGATTAAGAAAGATTTGTAACTGTTATGGTTGCTTCAGGCCCATCCCATGCTTTTGTATTACCCTCTTAATGGATTAGTTAGATGAAAGCATTGCAAACAGAGCTCCCTCTGTAATTCCTTTTTCTGTTTTTGATAACATTTCTTTCATAAGGGGCAGACCAGTGCCAAGTGTTGGACTTAACATTTTTCGTGGGTTTACAATTAGATAGTGGTGATTTTAATTTTTTTTTTTGTACTGAATTTCTCATAAAGTATATTTGACATGTGGTTTCACTAGAGTGATTATTTAATTATTTGGTGAAAATAATGAGATTGGAGAAAATGTGGCTGAAAAAATATGATTATAAAAAAAAAATTTTCTCGAAAACAAACAAACAGAAATAAATTCAGCGTGATGATTTAATTATAAGCTCATGAAAGGAATTGGTTGTTTATGTCCCATGTGGTTTTTGGATAAATGTGTGAAAGGTGAACAGTAAGTAATGAACGCATGTAACCTCGGCCAACTCATCATTTAGCAGAATGGGGCTGCTAGGTCCAGTGTACTGTGTGAGACGGTCTATGTGCTGATAGCATCTATTCTTCAGCACAGCCATGACTCAAGCAGATATGCACTGACTGGATTTATCCAACACAAACACAACACAAGTACACTACAGTCAGGGCTGATGAACTCTAGTGACTCTGACTCTTTGTTTTTCTCTCTTCTTGCTTTCTGTGGTCTGTAATTGTTCTGTCATTTGGGAAGATTGTCTACATTAGTCATTGTTTTCAACAGTCAGGCATTCTAGGTCAAAGGGCTGTCAGCTGCTTTGTGTCAGAGAAATCAGTCATCTGCATCTTAATCTGTGTCTTGACCCCCTTGTTTCTGTGCAAAAAGTTATTTGGTCACACTTTATATTAGGTGTCTTTAACTACTATGTACTTACATTAAAAATGGTTAGGTACTATGTACTGATGGTGTTCATGTTGTACTGCAAAACACTTTTGCTGCTATTAAGGTGGGATATAGGTCAGGGACAGGTTTTGTGGTATTGTAAGGGAAGGGTCAACATTGTAATTATAGATGTAATAACAGAAATGATTTACAGCTGTAATCACATGCAGGTATTTACACACAATAAGTGCATTGTATCGAATGATTAATTTAAATGTTAGTATATTACGCTTAACATAAAATGGGACCAGTTATTTTGTGCTGCTAAAGTACAAATAACCAGGCCCACATGCAGAAAACTCAGCAGAAGTGGAACAAACAACATTCACAAACTTCTACAAATCCTCATCCACCCCTTGGATGCTTTTAACTCTTTCCTCCCCAGCATTTTCTTTTTAAAGTTTGCTATCCCCGCCAGCGTTTTTGATCATTTTCACAAAAATGTAATGGCCCCCAGAATATTTTGTTGTATGAATCGCTGAACATGCAGAATATCAAAGGAAAGATCAGAAAATCTGCTTTAAACAGACCCTCTAGCTTCATGCATTCTTTTTTTTTTATCAACACTTGAATATGGGTACATTTCATAAAAAAAAGATTTTTTGGATCAGATTCAGAACAATGATCATAGATGGAGTAGATTGAGTCCAAAGCTTGCACAGTCCTATAGCCCGTGTTCCGTTTTCATTTTAACTCTTTCCCTGCCATTGACGAGTTATCTCGTCTTTTATGAGAGTTTTTATGGCTTTCCATGTTCAAATCGGTTTGTTTCCCCAATATCTGTGTCTGCAGATGACCCACAAAACCATATAAATAAGAATACAAGCCAACAGACTACCTAATATTATGACTTTGAGTAGAATTGCTATGGAAATTCAGTCAACTTAAATGTAAAAGTGAACCAACAGTAACGCAAATGAAACAAGTTTTTGTTCACTGTATTGGGTCCCTTTTCTGTTTAAGGTCACTTGTTTACACATTTAGTAGATGCTTTTAAGAGTCCGTTTATGCCTTCCCTGGGAATTAAACCTATAACCTTTGGTGCACCATCTCTACTGCTGAAAAATGATTTTTAAACCAGCCTGATGCTCATGCTAGCTCTGGTTTTCTGGTTTAATAGGGCCCTCATCAGCTGTGCATACAGGCTGAGAGACCAGCTAGAGCAACTAGAAACCAGCTTAGGCTGGTTACAGCTGTTTTTCCAGGAAGTTAGTGTCATGAAAATGATGACATGCTTGAATGAACTCTTGTAAATGTCAGGATTAGCTTCTTTGTGTGAGGTAGAAGATGAAGGTTGTTTTTTTATTCTGATGGGAGTGTGTGGGAGACTCTTGGAAATGGCAGAACGGGTACTTTTACAAACCTGCAAGGACAGCTCCCGACATGTTGCCGCTGGCATTTCTGTGGGTGTTTATGAATGTTCTGGCAGCACGCATGTGTCTCAGTGCATCCATTAAAAAGGAACTGGCAATCAGTCAATAACAAATGCGTTTCATGACCCGTAAATCTTAATGGTGGGCATCCACTAGGTGGCATGTGTGGTGCACAAAACTAGTACATAGTACATGGCAGCACCTTTGTCCACATAATAACTTAGTGATTGGTGCAGCTCTTATTTTTATAAATAGGCCATTATTCCAATGACCTATAGTTCCAGAGGTCCATTATCAAATAGGCTTTTGGGGGGAAAACATTTATTGTGGAATAATACCTGTTGTTTTTCACTTACTAATTTTGAAAAACTGTAGGATTATCCAGTCATGTCACAAGACAAATGATACTGTCCCATCCTAACTAATTGTACTTTGTACTTTACACTCATGAATTTAGTTTTATAGTCTATCATTTAATATCCTGACTAACAATAACTACAAGGATACTAACTACTAACTACACTACCGTTTAAAAAATTGGTGTCAGTAAGATTTTTTTTGTTGTTGAAATAAATTAATATTTTATTCAGCAAGGTTACATTAAATTGATCAAAAGTGACAGTAAAGACATTTATAATGTTACAAAAAATTCTATATCAAATAAATGCTGCTGATTTTAACATTTTATTCATTAAAAAACTGATAAAAAAAAAAACGGACCAGTAAGAAATTGCTGAAAATTCAGCCATGCCATGACAGGAATAAATTACATTTTAAAATATATTAAAATAGAAAACTATTATTTTAAATTGTAATAATATTTGACAACATTTACTGTATTTTTTACTGTAAGCGATATAATATGTAATCATATGCATATGTAACTGCCTAATGTTACTGAATGAAATGTCGACCCAGGATGATGATTGCACAAAATTAGACATCCACCTTCTTAGAATTCCTCAATCAATTCATTATAAACAATATAACAATAAAAAATATAAAATTATAAAAGAATGCCTGTTTTTGCAAAAAAAATGTATAGGGTCGCTAACGACCCGAGGTGTGTAACAGTGTATATTTTTTCTGCACAACAATAATTGAATCTTTGATGACTGAATAAGTGCAATACTACAATTTACCTTTATTCCACAAGGTGGTAATGTCTGATACACAATGATGAAGTGACGCTTCACTCATAGTTACCGCAGACCGAAAACAAAAGAACTGCAAAACTTCATCAGCAAAACTTGAAATGGCTCAGCGATTTACTGCAGAGCAAGTCCTGAACGCAATCAGATATTAGTGTCACTGTCAATTGATGGTGGGTCTGGTGAAGAAGCTGTCAGTGATCAAAATATTAATTTTGAAGATGTTGAAAATGATAGTTTTGAGAATATGTTCGAGATAACGAATATGAGCCAGATGCTGAATGTACTCTACTAAATGAACTCTGATGAGGACAGTGATGAGGGTATAAAACATCTGCTCAAACTGAACCCTTCCAAGCACCAAAAGGTAACAAAATATGCTTTATTTTATTCTTCTGTAATTGTTACTCTAATATCAGGAGATATTAGAGTAACGATATTATTAGAGTAACATTATTATTAGAGTAACAATATTTGAGTAATTGCCCCATAGGGCTTGGGCCTTAAAGATTAAACCTATACCTGCTTGAAACCAAGTTTATTTCTTAATAGATGATTTTTGACATCATATACCTTTCCTCATATATTTGAAAATGAGAATGCTAGAGTAAACATAATTGGGTATTAAAACTTGTCATACATCTGTCATTCTGTCACCCTGTAACTAGTAAAGAAACCTTTGAAACTCATTGCCTTTAACAAAATATTTATTTAATTTAAATTAAAAGTAATGTTTCAAACATTACATAAAAATCATAGTGTAAATGTAGATACATGATTTTCATTGGACCTTTGTGTTTTGTTTCATGGCTGTGAATAAACACTTCCATCAGGTCACTGTAATGTCAGCAGCAGTTGTTAATGTTAACCACAGAAAGTGAAAAATTTCTGACTTTCAAACTTTCACATTGCACTGTATCCAAGATCTAATTACATTAGCAGCAATTGGCAAAAGTCTGTTTGAAGCATTTAATTTCTCTTGATGAAGGACTCATACAGGGAGGTGAGCTGGTCCTTCAGGTCCTGTGCGTAGGGGTCCAGCTTTTCCTTCAGGTCTTCAGCGTAGGGTGTAAGACTCTGTTGGACCATCTGGGCTCTCTCTCTAATCTGGGCCTGAAGATCCTCAGTCAGAGGGGTCACAGTCTTCTGGAACTCCTGCAGACGCTGGTCAACCTTCTCCTTGAGTTCAGCAGTGTAGGGCTCCAGCTGAGCCTGCAGCTCCTTCACGCTCTGCTCCAGGTTTCCTCTCAGCTCCTCGCTCTTCTGGAGCAGAGTGGCCTTCAGGGTCTCAGAATCCAGGGATTCTGCATATGGAGTCATGGCCGCCCTGAGCTCCTCCACTCTCTGCTGGATCTGGCTCTTGAGGTTGTCAGCATAGGGCTCCAGCTGGTCTCTAACGGTGATCAGGTCCTGGCCCAAACGCTCCCTCAACACTTCAGACTCTTTGGTGATTCTGGTCATTAGCTCTTCAGCCAGAGGATCCATCTGTTTCTTGAGGGTGACGGCATATTCGCTGGCCATATCGGCACTCTGGGTCAGTCTAGCACTGTTAAATGGAGAAGGACATTTGAGTTTCATATCAGGGCATAAGAAATAGTCTAAATCACAGTGTCCTGCAGGTAAATATTCTTGACTTACTTGACTTCCTGTCCCAGTTCGGAAGACCTGATCATCTTGACGGTTTCCTCTGCGGTTTGTGTTGCCTTGGAAACATAGCTCCAGAATGCATCAGTCAGCTGCTCCAGCTGTGGCTTGGGCTCATCAGCATAGAAGAGGTTGGCCTGGCAACCTGTTGATGGAGCATTTCAGTTTGATCAAATGAATTTGTTAATAGACTCTGAATTTATCAAACCTTAAAACATTTTCACATTGTAATTTTCTCTGAATTCTCACCTGTAAATACAGCAAGTGCAAGCACCACAAGAACCTTCATGGTGTTCAGTTTTAGTCTATAAGTAAAAAAAAACACTTAATGAATGTCTCTGTCTTTTACATAAATGTAAATAGTGCTGTATTTTGAATTTACTAAAAAGTTCTTACCTGTGTCAGTGTGTTTTAATTGACGCTGTCCTGTCTGAAGAACAAGTGTGAAGGTGGTTGTTTCACATCTGTATTTATATAGCATAGGGACATGATTGCCATTGTGGAAACCCAAAGTCCAGTGGGGAGTGCCTTGCTGTCACTACTCCACATCATAACGCCTGACTGTACTTATTATCACCAAAGATTTCTGAATTCAAAACAGACTATTATAACTCTTGGACAATAAACTGTGCTAAATGTAAATATAAATATTGTTGACTATTCAGTAAAATATCTAAGTAAAAGAGTTTTCTTAATAAAGAAATGATAGTATTTCTGGAAGTATTTCTGTTTTTTTTTTTGTTTTTTTTTACAATTACAGGAGATTAAACACAGACAATATCATTGTAATTGAATTCATTTTAACATAAAGACATTTTGAATACTGCCATTTTAATATATACATATAAATATTGTTGACTATTCAGTAAAATATCTAAGTAAAAGAGTTTTCTTAATAAAGAAATGATAGTATTTCTGGAAGTATTTCTGTAGTATTTCTGTTTTGTTTTTTGTTTTTTTTGTTTTTTTACAATTACAGGGGATTAAACACAGACAATATCATTGTAATTGAATTCATTGTAACATAAAGACATTTTGAGTACTGCCATTTTACTTAATCTATAAAACCAGACAGAAGCTGATTTTGAACCTTTGAACTAATAACAGTAACAAATGATACCAGACTTTGTTCGCTTCCTGATAAGATTTGACACATCACTCAAAGAGATATGTTTTTGATCCTGGATGAATTGTTGAGCTCTATAAATTCATTCTGTGAAGATGGATATATTTCCAACTCTTATGTCTTAAAAGTCTTCAGTAAATCCTTTCAGTTCATTTTATTTTAATGAACCTGTCCAGAGCTATAAACTGACCTCAAGTGATTCTTAGGAGGAGTCAGGGACCATACACGTAACACTCTGTCCAGGTTACACATGCTTGCTAAACCCCTAGAGATAAGGGCGGCTGTTTGACCTAGAACCAAGCTAATGCTGCTGAAGGATGTCTGACCTTCCTAACATTTTAAAAATGCAGAGTACATGGGAACTTGCATTTTTTTTAGGTAAAAAAATACAGAAGGTAAAGTTAACATTTGTCAGTGCTATTTGAGTAACTTAAGGATTGCCCCTAAAAGTTGACTCTGATGACTTTCAGGGATAATCTATTAGGTTTGTCTAGTAAAGTTTCATTTTCCTTTGGCTAAATGAAAGACCTTATCTATCTGATATGGAAAGTAATAAGGAGCTCATTCTAGAAATTGTGTTTGTTCACTAAGACATTGATTATGAGGCCTTAAATAAGCCATAATACTTGTAAACTCAGAAGTTGAAAATTAGATATAGGTTGAACCAAATATTGATTATGCATGTACAATTTACCCTTGACAATTTGAAGATAGTGTAGCAGTACAAATATAGCATGTTTTGCCATTATTCGTTTGTTTTTACCACTGGTTTGCAAAGATTAGCAAATCAACATTTCATCATTTAAAGAGTCCCTGTTTCTATGGATGTTCAAACAGCCCACAAAGTGAAATAGTGCCAGAGATAGATTAAACGCTAAATAAAGGAGCTGTAGTCCCGCCTTTCGGTACACAAAGTACACCTGTTTGTTTGCTTTAGGTGCGTTTTACGCCATGTCATAATTACCATAATTACTCACAATTATACATTTCTATGGCAACACTACCAAAAATGATGGACCCTTTTCACAGACTGTGATGACGCGTTTTAACGGTCATCAGCATTGTAAATCCTGCAAAGTTTTTTATACTTTCTCTTTTTTTTATTTTAAATGTACGTATATTTATAACAATATACTTTTATTATATTACCTTTTCTTCACATTAAAAAACTAGTTAACGCTGCTGTGAGGGTGTTTCTAATACAGCGGCTGTTGGTAAAATTGACATCTTTCTCTCTTGTGACTGCTGTTATCGATGTTATCAATAAATATTTTTTCCTTTTTTTGAAAGTTGTGAAAACACTATTGTTGAGTTTTTCTTTTGCTATTTGAGCAAATGGGAACACAAAAAATATATTTATTGTAGTCTCTCTCATTCACTCATTCATTCAATGCAGAGCCATGGGTGGAGCGTGAAGTCCAGCTCCCCCTCTCTAGATGTAATTTGGGAATAATGGGTGAAGCTAGAAGGTCCAACCACACCCTAAACCTACACATAACTCCCTTCACCCATTAGATCCACAGAGGTGGAGCTGGACTAGGTCAAGCTCAACCCATGACGTCCAGAGAGGGGAAGCTGGACGTCATTTGGCTCTGCAGTGAGCACCACTTGTTCAAATGCAGCCTCCAAATGCCTCCTTCATTTCCCATGAAAAAAAGGATACAACAGATGGATCCTTTGCGGCCTTGCCTAGCCCAGAATTCATTGCGTGCCAGTGACAACAGGATTTGGGTTTCAACTTAGTCAAATATCAATGATACAAAAAAAAAAAAGTTGGCATGTCTTAGTAAGATGTGATTATATATAGTTTATAATCTTTATTATATACAGAAATGGACCAAGGTGAACATATTTAGACAGTTTGTATACCCTGTTTTTTTTTCAGACAGTTTAATATAACTTTCAAAAAAGTACAAACGTTAGTCACTCATCAACGGCAACTGTCACAGTTGCTAGGCGACAAGAACAGTCCTCTGTAGGCTAGACCGTCCCATTTAACAACGCTCAGTCTGACCTTTACGGCCTTCGAAGGCGTTGCCTCTGAATTGGGACACAGCCTATGACGACTTCCGCTTCTCCGCTTCTGAGAAACCTGAAAATGTGAAAAGGGTCAATTCTGCAGTGGTCAGTGATCATGTGGTACAAGTTGGAGCGTTCTAAAACGTGGCAAGCATAATCTTTTGCGTGATGTTTATGTTGGCTAATAGAAAGTGTTGTTTGCCACGGCAGTTTTAAATCATGTTATGATTTGTCTTCCTAATAAATTGTCCGCACTAGTTTTGCCATTAAAGGGATAGTTCACCCAAAAATGAAAATTCTGTCATTAATTGGCTAGAACGAAATTGTTGAATAAAGTCGTTATTGTGATCGGAGGGAACGAACACAACTGTATTATCATTGTGTCATCACCAGCAACATCAAAGAACGGAGCATAACACATAAACGTCCTATGTGTGTCACCTGTAAATGCATTCCACACTGCGACTGGCTGCTTTATGTTGATTTCATCCAGGTAAACAGCAAGTTCACAGGACGCGTTCTTGCACTGACTCCCTTTGACTTTTTAATCTGCAGGGATATCTTGTTTTCTGTGTCTTTTGCCATAAGCCATTTTTAGAGTGTCAAAAATGTTTCAAAACGCGCACTGATGCCTTTTTGTTCTCTTCCCTAGCTTGAGCTAAAAATGCATCATGTGCAGCCCTAGATGAAGCTATGAAATTAATACGTGAATGTTAATTGTGTGGTGCAGCTTGGCAATTTTCCCTTAATTAAAATCAACTAGATTAATGCCTGATATTCACAAATATTCATAATATGATTTCTTTATTCTGCACCTCATCAGTAAGTATTCCTTTCAGCAAATAGGCCTACGTTAAGCCTCCTGGTCGAACGTCACATAGCATAATTAATATAGCCTGCATGAGCAAAGCCTGAGCAGAACTGTATAGACTATTATACATCCAGACTCCAGTTATTAATGTGAGGTAGTTTATGTTTTTTCTTTATATAAGTTATACTGATACCACTTTATCATAACTTTAACAGCATAAGGCTTAACAAGTACTTTGGGAAAATGTATTTAAATGTTCTTAAACCACTGCTGTGGAAATAAACTTTTAAACTAGCGAGTTAATATAAATTGTTATGAATATACATTTTTGTTATTAAATTAAGGGCTGCTGTTGTTTAATGCTGTCTCTGAGTTTATGTCTAATGTTCTTTTCAGATCTGGTCACCTTAAAAAAAGTCTCATGAATATATTTCTAGAGAATTTATTGTGCTTGCTATCTTGAATATAAATAGCACATCTTCTACAGTTTTCGCATTGTGTCAAAACATTATGGTGTCTTGTGGTTGCATAACGAAAATGAAAAGCTCTTTCAAGAAATCTCTCTGTCCATTACTTTCTAAAACAGATACATTTGTACATTCTACAACTCCATTTATGGAGAAGAAAAAGTTTAATAAATGCTGTGAATGTACATGAGAAATAAATCGTCACTCTATTAAAATGTTCAGATGTTTTCTGCATATGTATTTGCTGTTACCTAGCTTTTGGTAACAGACCATCAATACAGATTTTTGGAGGACATCTACATTTTGCCCTGTTTGAGTGGTTAGTGCTGGATAAAAAAGACCATGACCACTTATATATTTGATTTTGGAATCAAAATGTTAATTCATAGAAAAAATTGCATCTTAATAATAAAACAAATCAAATCATCCAAATTTCTCAGGTGCTCTTTGTAGGACAGTGATCTAAGTTGTTCAGGTCGTGAGTGTAGAGATCTAGCTCTTCTCTCAGGTAGAGGTGTCCTGCTTAGCCCGCAACTCCTTCACGCTTTGCTCCAGGCTCTCTCTTAGCTCCTCACTCTTCTGGATTAGTGTGGCCTTCAGGTCCTCAAAATCCAGGGATTCTCTTATGTAATCTGCTCCCCGCTGAAATGGACTGGTGACATATTCAATGTAGGGCTTTAGTGCACACCTCACAGTGCTCACTTCCTCTTCTATACGCTCTCTCAGCATGTCAGCACCTTTAGTGATTTTGTTCATCAGATCTTTAGCCAATGGATCCATCTGTTCCTTCAGGTTGATGGTGTACTGGCTGGCCATATTGACATTTTTGTTAGTCTATCATTGTCATTTCATTGCAGTAGAAATGCTGAAGGCAGTTATTACTAGCAACAGTTACATTTTCTTAACTTACTTGACATCCTGTCCCAGTTGGGAAGTCCTAATCTTCTTGACAGTGTCCTCTGCAGTGCGTGTGGCCCGGTCAACATAGCTCTTGAATGCATCCGTCAGCTTTTCCAGCTGTGGCTTGGGCTCATCAGCATAGAATAGGTTGGCTTGGCAACCTGATGAGAGTGCAGAGCATTTCAGATATCAATAATGTATATGTTCAAGATGAATAATGTTTCATTATTATACCTTATAAAAAGATTTCTGTCAGCTTATAGGGATTTTCACCCAAAAATAAAAATTCTTTCATTCTTAACTCACCCTCATGTAATTTTAAACCTGTATTATTTTCTTTTTTCTGTGGAATATAAGATATTTTGAGAGGTGTCACACATGTTTTTTTGTCCATACAATGGAAATGTTTGGTTACCAACATTCTTCAAAATATTTTCTTTTATGTTTCTGTTACATCTTCTCTGGTTGCATCCTAAATCGCTTACTTCCCTACTATAAAAACAATATGTGCCAAAAAAGCGACGTAACTCATGCTGGTACGTCACATGATAATGACAACATGGCGAACGTCTCGGTTACGTATGTAACCCTCGTTCCCTGAAGGAGGGAACGGAGACGTACGTCGGACGTCACCGACGAATTGGGATCACTTCTGGGAGCCCCTATCAGCTTCGAGTGTATAGAGAACGGGCCAATGGCCATTGGCGTGCGAGATTTGCATCTCGCGCTCCGCCCCGCATCGCGGGTATAAAGCGGAAGCGGATGCAGCGCACATTTGTTTTTCACTGAGGAGCCGAACTAGTGACTCGGCCGCTGCAGTGATGGTACAGCAACTGTGGCGACGGGACGTACGTCTCCGTTCCCTCCTTCAGGGAACGAGGGTTACATACGTAACCGAGACGTTCCCCTTCAGTCGGTCACGTTCGACGTACGTCGGACGTCACCGACGAATTGGGATCCCTATGGAAAACGCCACAGTTACTACCACTTCCAGCGCCCAGCGAAAGCCCCTCAGACCCCCGTCTGTTCGGGGCGGGGAACCTACGCAGGGAGAGTCACTGCTGCTGTTCCGCAAGACCCACTCAGCAGAGTATTGGATAACGCTGGGAAAGCGTGCCCCGGGGGGCCGCTGCGGAAGCCACATCCTACCCGTAGGGAGGTATCATGTGGAATATACATGTATGGACTGGCCGTGGGCAGTACAACATACGGAAGTCCCAGGGGTGGCCCCGGCCAATGCAGGCGGGAGACTACACCGCACAGAGACGGCAGAGCGAGCTCTGCCAAGGGAAAGACACGGGCTCGCCGTAGGGAGCCGTACCGTGGAAGAATACACATATGGGACCGCCGTAGGGGTCACAACATATGGATACCCAGCCTAACACAAGTTCCACCAATGCATACGAGTGTTAGACCTGGCGTCGGACGCTCCGCCACGTCTGACTGCCACGGGTTGCGGAGGACTCAACAGGGTTCGCCGTGCTGGGGAACTCGACTGGAGCATATCAGCGCACGTATCCGGTCCATGAGGAGGGGAATGGCGCAGCAAGCCGACACTAGAACGGGCCCTTCGGTGTTACCGGCTATTTAAAGCGAGCACACGGGAAGAAACCGGCTCTACACGGAGGCTATAGAATCTAGCGAACGTGTTAGGTGTCGCCCAGCCCGCAGCTCTACATATATCTGTCAGCGAGGCGCCGTGTGCCAGCGCCCAGGAAGAGGCCACACTCCTAGTGGAGTGGGCCCTCAACCCAAGCGGGCAGGGCACGCCTTGGGTTTCATACGCCAAGGCGATGGCATCCACTATCCAGTGAGCCATCCTCTGCTTGGAGACAGCCTTTCCCTTCTGCTGGCCTCCGTAACAGATGAAGAGCTGTTCTGAGGTCCTGAAGCTTTGCGTTCTGTCCACGTAAGTCCGCAGAGCGCGAACGGGACAGAGAAAAGCCAGGGCTGGGTCTGCCTCCTCCGAAGGCAGCGCTTGCAGGTTCACCACCTGGTCCCGAAAGGGAGTGGTGGGAACCTTGGGCACATATCCGGGCCGGGGTCTCAGGATTACCTGAGAGTTACCCGCCCCGAATTCCAGGCACGATTCGTCGACCGAAAATGCCTGCAGGTCCCCTACCCTCTTGATGGAAGCCAATGCAGTCAGGAGTACTGTCTTCCAGGACAGGATTTTTAACTCTACTGACTGCAAAGGCTCAAAGGGAGCCCTCTGTAATGCGGTTAGCACCAGGGGCAAGTCCCAAGAGGGTATAGAGTGAGGGCGAGGCGGATTTAATCTCCTCGCCCCCCTCAGGAACCTGACGACCAGATCGTGCTTTCCTAGGGACTTACCTTCGACCATGCTGTGATTTGCGGCGATAGCGGCAACATACACTTTGAGGGTGGAGGGAGACAGCCTTCGCTCCAACCCTTCTTGCAGGAAGGAAAGCACAGAGCCGATCGAACATCTTCGGGGGTCTTCTCGACGAGAAGAACACCACTCGACGAACAGGTTCCACTTCAACGCGTAGAGGTGCCTCGTAGAGGGGGCTCTGGCGGAAGTGATGGTGTCTACCACAGCCTGTGGTAGGCCACCTAGAACCTCCGCGTCCCGTCCAGGGACCAGACATGGAGTTTCCAGAGGTCCGGACGCGGGTGCCACAGGGTGCCCCGTCTCTGAGTCAGGAGGTCCTTCCTCAGAGGAATGGGCCAAGGAGGTGCTGTCGCGAGGAGCACTAGTTCCGGGAACCAGGTCCGGTTGGGCCAGTATGGCGCAACTAGCAAGACCTGCTCCTCGTCCTCCCTGACCTTGCACAGTGTCTGCGCAAGAAGGCTCACTGGGGGAAACGCATATTTGCGTAGGCCCCGGGGCCAGCTGTGTGCCAGCGCATCCGAGCCGAGGGTCCCCCCGGTCAGGGAATAGAACAACTGGCAGTGAGACGTGTCCGGGGCGGCAAACAGGTCTACCTGTGCGGTCCCGAAGCGACTCCAGATCAGCTGGACCACCTGGGGATGGAGTCTCCACTCTCCTGGGAGCACTTGCTGTCGTGAGAGCTCGTCGGCTGCACGATTGAGCAGGCCCGGGATATGAATGGCACGAAGCGACCTCAGATGCTTCTGACTCCAGAGGAGGAGATGGCGGGCGAGTTGTGACATGCGGCGGGAGCGTAGACCACCCTGTTTGTTGATGTACGCAACGGCCGCAGTGTTGTCCGTACGGACCAGAACGTGCTTGCCTCGTAGCGGCCCTTTGAGGCGGCCCAGCGCAAGACGAACTGCTAACAACTCGAGGCAATTGATATGCCATTGCAGTTGAGGCCCCGTCCACAGACCCGAAACTGCAAGCCCGTTGTACGTGGCCCCCCAGCCGGTGGATGAGGCATCCGTGGAGACCACAGCATGCCTGGACACTTGTTCTAGGGGAACTCCTGCCCGTAGGAACGAAGGGTCCAACCACGGACTGAAGGTTTGGCGACACTTCGGTGTTACTGAGACACGGAATGAGCCGCTCTGCCACGCCCATCTCGGGACTCGGTCGTGTAGCCAGTGTTGAAGCGGCCTCATATGAAGCAATCCGAGCGGCGTCACTGCGGCTGCGGATGCCATATGCCCCAGGAGCCTCTGAAAATGTTTCAGTGGTACCGCTGTCCTGCATTTGAACGAATTCAAGCAGTTCAACACCGACTGGACGCGCTGCTCTGTGAGTCGCGCTGTCAGATTGACCGAGTCCAACTCCATACCGAGAAAAGAGATCCTCTGCACGGGGCAGAGTTTGCTCTTTTCCCAGTTGACCTGAAGTCCCAACAGGCTGAGGTGACTGAGCACCATGTCCCTGTGTTCGCACAACTGTGCCTTCGACTGAGCCAGAATCAGCCAGTCGTCGAGGTAGTTGAGAATGCGAACACCACGCTCTCTCATGGGAGCAATGGCCGCCTCCGCGACCTTCGTGAAGACGCGGGGCGACAGGGACAGCCCGAAGGGTAGGACTCTGTACTGATATGCCCGTCCCTCGAACGCAAAGCGTAGGAACGGTCTGTGTCGAGGGAGAATCGAGACATGAAAGTACGCGTCCTTCAGGTCGATCGCTGCAAACCAATCTTGGGGACGGATGCACCTGAAGATGCGTTTCTGCGTTAGCATTCTGAACGGCAGCCTGTGAAGGGACCGATTCAAGAACCGCAGGTCCAAGATTGGCCGTAACCCGCCGCCTTTCTTGGGTACAATGAAGTACGGGCTGTAGAAGCCTGTCTTCATATCGGCTGGAGGGACCGGCTCTATCGCGTCCTTCGCCAGTAGGACTGCGATCTCCGCCCGTAGCACGGGGGCGTCCTCCTTCGACACGGAGGTGAAGTGAAAGCCCCTGAACTTGGGGGGCCGCCGAGCGAACTGAATCGCATAGCCGAGTCTGATAGTACGGATGAGCCAGCGGGACGGGCTGGGGAGCGCTAACCAGGCTCCCAGCGACCGAACCAGCGGGACCAACGGCACCACAGACGTACCCGCAGCGGGGCAGCGCAGCGGAGTGCAGGGACCCGACTCGGACGGCATCGCGGCCCGAAGTGGGGTCTGAGTGCGCAATGCAACACTTACCTGCTTCCGCTGAGGGGGTGCACGAGTGTGCGGAGGCCTCTTGTGTGCGTCCTGGACACAGCCAGCACCCCCTGCTGGCGATAAGAGAGGCACCGGAGGGTGACAAGGCATGGGAGCGTCGTACACCGCCAAGCGCGCTCTCTTGGCACCCAGAGATTTTAGAAACAGCTCTTTTTTTGAAGTTTTGGGTACCACTGGCCCGAAGGCCAGTGGCGGAACAGAAACCAAACAAGAACATAAAATTCTCTCCCGGCCCTCCAGCGGGAGAAGGAGCGGTGCTGTCACCACCTCCTGAAGAGCTGTCTCCTCCATCTCTGGGTGGCCCGTCTCAGGGTCTCTTACGACGACGCTTGCCACCTGGCTTGGCAGCGGCCTGAGCGGGCTGGACGGCCTTCCCGCGGCCGGCTCCACGCCGTTGCCCTGGTGGAGGCTGCTGCTGGGCTGGGGCGGGAGCGGGGGCGGCGGCGGGCGGCCGCCCTCGGCGACGAGCAGGCGGAGGAGCTGCGGCCGGCGGCTGGGCAGCAGCTGACCGCCGGGGCAGGATGTGTTTGATGGCCTCCGTCTGCTTCTGGACAGTCGAGAACTGCTGGGCAAAGCTCTCGACCGCGTCGCCGAACAGCCCAACCTGGGAAATGGGGGAGTCCAGGAACCGATACTTATCAGTCTCCCTCATATCGGCCAGGTTGAGCCAGAGATGTCGCTCCTGGACCACAAGAGTGGACATCGCCTGACCAATGGAACGGGCGGTGACTTTCGTCGCCCGGAGGGCGAGGTCCGTCGCCGTCCGGAGCTCCCGGAGGAGCTCTGGGTCAGGTCTACCCTCGTGCATGTCCATGAGTGCCTGGGCCTGGTGCACCTGGAGCAACGCCATGGCATGCAAGGCGGACGCAGCCTGTCCACAAGCCTTGTAAGCCTTCCCAGTTAGACTGGAGGAGAACTTACAGGCCTTGGATGGGTGGCGTGGGTCTCCGCGCCAGGTGGAAGCGGACGCCGGACACAGTTGCATCGCGACCGCCCGTTCCACCGGCGGGATCCCCACGTACCCCTTGGCTGGCCCGCCGTCGAGAGTAGTGAGGAGGGAGGAGCTACTCGGCCGGTTTCTGGCAGAAAAAGGTGCCGTCCACGACCTCGTGAGCTCCTCATGCACTTCCGGGAAGAAGGGCACCGGGGCGGGACGCTGAGAACCAGCGCGAGCCGCCCCGAGAAACCAATCATCCAGCCTAGAAGGCTCGGGACACGGTGGAGGGTTCCACACGAGCCCGACCTTTTCGGCGGCCCGGGAAAGCATAGCCGTCAGCTCGGGGTCCGTCTCGGACAACGCCACTCTCCCAGAGGGAGGCAACGCAGCCGGGTCTTCATCCCCCGAGGACTGAAACTCCCCCTCCGATGCAGCGATCGACATCCTATCCTCTGCTGGAGCTCCAAAGGTCACCGTTGGACCACCTCGAGAGGGGCCAGCGACTTCCTCCGAAAGCTCAACCGGCTGCGGCACTACAGAGGGTTTAGGGGCCCACGGAGGCTGGCTCGGCGGGTGTGCCCTAAACGTGATCCTCAGGTCACCCTGGCTATTCGCCGAAGTAGGTCTATCCTGCTGGGCAGGGATAGCACTAGATCGGGGCATAGGTAAGGGGACTCCACCCTCCCGAAGGTAGGCGAGTCTCGACCTTAGCGCCGAGATAGTCATGTTCCCGCAATGGGAACACGAACTATCCACAAACGCTGCCTCGGCATGTTGAATACCCAGACATGTCAGGCAGCGATTGTGACCGTCAGCTGGTGACAGGGAACGACCGCATCCAGAAACGCACGGGTGGAATGACATCTTGAAAAAGACGCAATTTCACACCCGTGTTGCTCTTTTAGAAGAAGCTCTTAACGTGCCGAAGCACCCAGGAACAACCGCGGCAAACACAGGGGATAGTGCAGCCTGTGTTTGCACTCACCGTGGAACGCCCCCACCGAACCAACCGGGATGCTGTAAAAACAGCAGTTTGTTTCACCGATTTCGGTGAGCTCGCGGTTGTCACTGCACGTGCCTTCTCCCCAGCACAAAAGCCTCTTCTCTTGCTCTCTCTCTCTCTCTCTGCTGACGCAGGAACAGTCTTCCATGAAGCTTGTTTGGCTCCGAAGTGAATGACAAATGTGCGCTGCATCCGCTTCCGCTTTATACCCGCGATGCGGGGCGGAGCGCGAGATGCAAATCTCGCACGCCAATGGCCATTGGCCCGTTCTCTATACACTCGAAGCTGATAGGGGCTCCCAGAAGTGATCCCAATTCGTCGGTGACGTCCGACGTACGTCGAACGTGACCGACTGAAGGGGAATGTAGTACATTCGGATTACATTCATACTACACATAAAACATACTTTTTTAGCGATCATTCAAAATAAGTACCTACTCAGGAGAGTATGCGATTTCGGACGCAGCCATTGTGTTTGCCCCTGGACTTATGTTGAAGTATTTCCTGTTCCTTAAGCCATGTTTGTAGTCCTTTTGTTCATTGGACCCTGTGTTCATTAGTCTTGATGGTTGATGTTAGCCTTTGTGCATTTAAACCCCAGTGTTTCCAGTGTTCTTTATCAGGTTTTTACCTTGTATGGCTGTTTGTTTGGTGTTCTCACTTCAGCTCCTGATGTTCAATTTTGCTCCTTGTGTTCCCTGTATGGTGTTTTTGTTATTATTGGTAAGATATTATTTTGAGTCTTATTTTCATTAAATCTTACTGTGCATTTGGATCCAGCTCTCCCTCTTTCCCTTCACAGAAGTAAGTAATTTGGAATGACATAGTAAATGATGTCAGAATTTTCATTTTTGGGTGAACTATCCTTTTTATGCACATATTTCCTGCCTTCCACAAGAAAACGTATAGGGTGCATATAATATATTTAAAGAATAGAAAAGATATTTCTGTTCATATTGCAAAATTTGTTTTTGTAATATGTCTAACCTGTACACACCACCAATGCAATGACCAGGAGAACCTTTATCGTTTCCGGTTTTGGCCTGTAAGGAGTCCCTTACATTAATTACTTGTTAAATAAAATAAAAGTAATAAATAATAATAATAATAAATATATTAAAAGAATAATTATGAACCTTTATTAATTACCTGCGTCAGTGTGTTTATATTCACGCTGTTCAATCTGAAGTGGTATTGTGGAGGTGGTGGTTACATATCTCCATTTATATACCAGAGAGAAGAAATTGTCGCAATAGAAACCCAAAGTCCAGTGGGTAGTGTCTGACTGTCATGATTACTCCATATCAAAATTTCCTGACTGGGACTTTTTGTCACAACAGATCCTCACGTTCAAAGCAAACCATAAAAGCTGTCACACTGTGAGGCTAAAAGCAAGGGACACTTAAAAACAAGTAAAGGCCTTTGATGTCACGTCACAACAATAACTATGGTGTTTCGGCAGAATTTATTCCTGTTTACATGTGTGATGGCCAATATTGATTAGATTGAAGGAGGACTATGAATGTTTAACACTTATCAAGCACTATATTTAATGTTGTTGCCCATCCAATAATGCCCTTTGGTTTTGCCTCCTCCATTTTTTTTTTTTGTTGTTGTTTGGTTATTCTTTTTTTTTTTTTTTTCTTGTCAGAGATTTGCTATTTGATTTGCTAATATGTATGTCTCACATACACCTTTCAACAAAAGTTTCAAAAAAATATTTTTTTTTATTATTGTTTATTTTTTATTGATTCATAATTAAAATAAAATGTGTCATTTGTAATCTTGCAAGAAACGAACATCACACATATTTTTTTCTCAGAAATAATGAAGTTTCTTATTTATTCTAAATAAATATCCATCGTTGCACACAAAAATAGAGAATTTGCAATGTAAAGGACATTGGATGTTGCATACTGTAATTTATGAGACTGGATCAAACATTTTACTTTTTCTGCTTTAGTGTAGGGCATGGTAGGATGAATGAATGGAAGAAAACATGGATCAAATATGTCAAATTTTAAAGTTCATGAGAAATTCTGTAGTTCTGTTAGTGACAAAGTAAGAAGTCTTTGAAGCATTTAATTTCTCTTGATGAAGGACTCATACAGGGAGGTGAGCTGGTCCTTCAGGTCCTGTGCGTAGGGGTCCAGCTTTTCCTTCAGGTCTTCAGCGTAGGGTGTAAGACTCTGTTGGACCATCTGGGCTCTCTCTCTAATCTGGGCCTGAAGATCCTCAGTCAGAGGGGTCACAGTCTTCTGGAACTCCTGCAGACGCTGGTCAACCTTCTCCTTGAGTTCAGCAGTGTAGGGCTCCAGCTGAGCCTGCAGCTCCTTCACGCTCTGCTCCAGGTTTCCTCTCAGCTCCTCGCTCTTCTGGAGCAGAGTGGCCTTCAGGGTCTCAGAATCCAGGGATTCTGCATATGGAGTCATGGCCGCCCTGAGCTCCTCCACTCTCTGCTGGATCTGGCTCTTGAGGTTGTCAGCATAGGGCTCCAGCTGGTCTCTAACGGTGATCAGGTCCTGGCCCAAATGCTCCCTCAACACTTCAGACTCTTTGGTGATTCTGGTCATTAGCTCTTCAGCCAGAGGATCCATCTGTTTCTTGAGGGTGACGGCATATTCGCTGGCCATATCGGCACTCTGGGTCAGTCTAGCACTGTTAAATGGAGAAGGACATTTGAGTTTCATATCAGGGCATAAGAATTAGTTTAAATCACAGTGTCCTGCAGGTAAATATTCTTGACTTACTTGACTTCCTGTCCCAGTTCAGAAGACCTGATCATCTTGACGGTTTCCTCTGCAGTTTGTGTTGCCTTGGAAACATAGCTCCAGAATGTATCAGTCAGCTGCTCCAGCTGTGGCTTGGGCTCATCAGCATAGAAGAGGTTGGCCTGGCAACCTGTTGATGGAGCATTTCAGTTTGATCAAATGAATTTGTTAATAGACTCTGTGAATTTATCAAACCTTAAAACATTTTCACATTGTAATTTCCTCTGAATTCTCACCTGTAAATACAGCAAGTGCAAGCACCACAAGAACCTTCATGGTGTTCAGTTTTAGTCTATAAGTAAAAAAAAAAAACACTTAATGAATGTCTCTGTCTTTTACATAAATGTAAATAGTGCTGTATTTTGAATTTACTAAAAAGTTCTTACCTGTGTCAGTGTGTTTTAATTGACGCTGTCCTGTCTGAAGAACAAGTGTGAAGGTGGTTGTTTCACATCTGTATTTATATAGCATAGGGACATGATTGCCATTGTGGAAACCCAAAGTCCAGTGGGGAGTGCCTTGCTGTCACTACTCCACATCATAACGCCATGACTGTACCTTCAACCACCACAGACTTTCAGATTCAGTGCAGATAATGATAACAGTGGAACTTTGTCTTTAAAAGCAGTAATGATTTTTTTAAGTTTTAATTGGGTCAAAATGAAAATACATATAAAATATTTTTAGGGCTATTTCAAGCACTTAACATTACACAGATGTCATCAAAGTGAAGTTAAAATAGATTCCCTCATTGCCTAAAACAAACAAGAAAAGTATACACAAAAATATCTGTAAACATTAATTTAATAAAAATCTTAAAGCCTAAACTAAGTCATCCAGAAAAATCAAATTATTTAAGGTCAGTCTTAGGTACTAAAACCAGACAGAGCCCCAAGTTTGAACATTTGACCTAATAAAACAACAAGCGATAAAAGACGTTCTGCACACCCTGATAAGATTTGACACATCACTCAAAGTCTCTTGATTCTGCTGGCATCGAGCATTTTTACTCTTGTCCTTTAGCTTTGAATCTAGGAGTTATCTTTATTAACAATGATAATAATTTTCTATTTATTATAATACATAGATAGTTTCAAATTAAATAGACCTCACATAAACTGATTCTGTATCCCATGGAATTGTCATGATCCTAACACCAGGGATGAAAGAACAGAAAGCTGTTTAATTATTCATTAACAATATTTGGCTGGTTAAACTACAGGAAAGTAATTGCTTTCACTTTATTTTGATGGTCCCTTTAACACATTCTGTTGACTATAAGTAACATTGCACCTACATGTCTACTAACTCACCTTAGAGTGTTAGTACAGTATTAGTAGACTGGTGGGTTAGGGTTAGAATATGTTGACATGCAGTTTCAAAGTTACTTATAACCAGTGGAATGTCTCTAGGAGGGCCATCACAATAAAGAGTTAGCAGATATTAAGCAGACAGTCTACTAATACTCTAATGGGAGTTAGTTGACGTGTAGTTGCAAAGTTACTTATAGTCAACAAAATGTTAAAAAGGGACCATCAAAATAAAGTATTACCAAGTAATTTGTCATTTTATCATATAATTCCTTTTCACCAATGTTGACATAAGTAGGCCTACTTAAAATTTAATTTGAATCAGAGATGAATGGGAAAATGCATTTCTCACCACTAGAGAGCACTACCACTACTAGTGATGCTATATGGGCTAGTTTACCATTTATCAAGAAATATATTTTTTTTAAATAATTGTTTACATTATTAACAATATGATCACTTCTTGCATAGAAGCAAAACATTTATTTGATTTATCAGCATTTGTTAAAAACAAGCCTGAAGTGAATAATCAACCTCAAATGAAACAGTTGTAGAAAATTATTCAAATTTATTTAAAACATTAATGAAACCCCACAAGAAAACCCACTCATAAAACCCACCGGTCCAAGGAGGCAAGGGAGGCTGAGCCTCTTCAAATGTGATGTGATAAAATTAACTGTTGTTTGCACTTATTATACATATTATATTATAATACATACATTTTCTGAATTGAACATATAGCAATCTTTTACATATCTGACAAATAATAGTATATGCAATAACAAGAATAAAAATGCTAGAAACATCACAATATAATATAGAAATATGAAAACTCAACTCTGCAGATTAAATCTGGGCCTGGAGGTCTTCAGTTGACGCAACAAAAGATTTTTTCATTTCCTGCAGATTTTGACCCACATTCTCCTTGAGTTCAGCAGTGTAGGGCTCCAGCTGAGCCTGCAGCTCCTTCACACTCTGCTCCAGGTTTCCTCTCAGCTCCTTTAGGGTCTCAGAATCCAGGGATTCTGCATATGGAGCCATGGCCGCCCTGAGCTCCTCCACTCTCTGCTGGATCTGGCTCTTGAGGTTGTCAGCATAGGGCTCCAGTTTGTCTCTCAGGGTGTTCAGGTCCTGGCCCAGATGCTCCCTCAACACTTCAGACTCTTTGGTGATTCTGGTCATCAGATCTTCAGATGGAGGAGTCTGTGATCGTCTAGTGTGGTGATGTAGAAAGGAAAGTGTAATTTATGTCTGGTAACAGAAAATATTTTTTAATTATACTAAAAAATAATATTGCTGGTAAATATGACTTACTTGACTTCCTGTTCCAGCTGGGATGTCCTTATCATCTGTGAAGTTTCATCAGTAGAATGGACTGCTTGGGCAATATAGTTCCAGAATGCATTTATTAAGTGTTCCAGATGTGGATTTGGCTTCTCTTCATTAGATAAGTTGGCTTGGCAACCTGTTGTGGGAATTGAATAAGTCAGATGATTCAAAAGTCATTTAGCCATTTTGGAGGTAAAAAAATCACATTTTGTGCATAGAGGAGAGAAAGCCATACAGGTTTGGAATAGCAAATTGGTAACTCATATTTTTATAATTTAGCTTCTTCAAACAATGAGGAAAGATGATGTTTCCTTCACTGCCATTCCAACTATTTCATTACAGAATAGTAATTTAAATTTGTTTATCTACACACAAGCCTACTGTAAGATCAAAAGTGTTTTAAGATCACAACAAATTCATGTATCCAAACTTTTGACTAGTAGAACATGAAGTATTATGTTTTATCTACTAGGAACATTAATGTAAGTTAAATATATTTAACATCCTGTTTGGAATTTGGAACCCTGTTTTTATTTTGTATTTTATTTTTTTAAAAGTAATTTATATCAGCGGTTATATTATATATCTAACCTGTAAAAACAGCCAATGCAAGAATCACAAGAGCCTTCATAGTTTTTGGGGCTTAGCCTGTAAAATAACAATACATATTGTTCACTTAAACAATTTAATATAATGTAGAATATCTTACATAAAACATATTTTAAACTGGTATATAGTAAATTTATCTTCTTACCTTTGTCAGTATGATTTAATTTACACTGTCCAGTGTGAATAGCAAGTGTGGTGATGACTGTTTCATATCTGTATTTAAATAGCATTGGGAATATATTTTAATCTCCAGGATGTTTTTATCTAGAAATGTTGTGACTACAGACTCTGTGTGACAAGATGTGCAGATCTGGACATCATTTGAAAGGACCAGGCCCATGAGTTACTGCGTACACCTGCGTCAGCACTGATAATGAAGTACAAACTTTAACATAATGTATAATCTATCATTAGTACAACCAGAAGTAACTGGAAGAGGTCCATTTTTGGAAAGTTCTCAACCTTATCTAATCTTTATTATTGTGTTACAAGAAATCATATGAGATGACCTTTATCATTTCTGCATGTCCATATTTGTAATAGAGTTGCTTTATTTAAATAATCTTTTTGTCACTCCTGCAGACTTTTGGAAATATTATATGGCTGAGTATTATATATGGTGTCAAATGCACATTTGAACCTTTCAAACCAGACAGTGACTGTTGTGACTAACTGTAACACTTCTCATGGGTAGATAAAAAGGCTATTTATAACTCCTATTTTGTCTGGTGATTTTATCAAAAGGTATGTCGTATTAGCCTTGGGCTATTTAATTAGATTTAAAAAAATAAATAAATAAATAAAAAACGTGTGAATAGTATAATTGTAATATTTAGAATGATAATTCAACTATGCTGATCTACACATCTGGACATAATATTCAGAAACATTGTTAATAAATAGCAGGTGTTTTATTGTTGATAAATAAGACAAATGATACACTTGGTATTTGTACATTTGCAAGAAGAAACATTTTATGTCAGAGGTAATAAAGAGTAGCTAAACTGAAATAAATACACAACAGTTTTTTACAGAAAGGGAACATTTCTGCATCTATATAGATGAATGGTGAAAAAAAAAAAAAAACTTTTCCTATTAGTGTTTGGTCAATCAACTGTAAGACATAAGACCAAAAAGATCTTGTTGATTCCTAATAGTGTGATATAGGTCATGGTTATGGGAGATATATGGGATTTTGGAGTCTCAATTCTCATGGAAGGAAAAACAGTTCTGTTAGTGACAAAGTAAGAAGTCTTTGAAGCATTTAATTTCTCTTGATGAAGGACTCATAAAGGGAGGTGAGCTGGTCCTTCAGGTCCTGTGCATAGGGGTCCAGCTTTTCCTTCAGGTCTTCAGCGTAGGGTGTAAGACTCTGTTGGACCATCTGGGCTCTCTTTCTAATCTGGGCCTGAAGATCCTCAGTCAGAGGGGTCACAGTCTTCTGGAACTCCTGCAGACGCTGGTCAACCTTCTCCTTGAGTTCAGCAGTGTAGGGCTCCAGCTGAGCCTGCAGCTCCTTCACGCTCTGCTCCAGGTTTCCTCTCAGCTCCTCGCTCTTCTGGAGCAGAGTGGCCTTCAGGGTCTCAGAATCCAGGGATTCTGCATATGGAGTCATGGCCGCCCTGAGCTCCTCCACTCTCTGCTGGATCTGGCTCTTGAGGTTGTCAGCATAGGGCTCCAGCTGGTCTCTAACGGTGATCAGGTCCTGGCCCAAACGCTCCCTCAACACTTCAGACTCTTTGGTGATTCTGGTCATTAGCTCTTCAGCCAGAGGATCCATCTGTTTCTTGAGGGTGACGGCATATTCGCTGGCCATATCGGCACTCTGGGTCAGTCTAGCACTGTTAAATGGAGAAGGACATTTGAGTTTCATATCAGGGCATAAGAATTAGTTTAAATCACAGTGTCCTGCAGGTAAATATTCTTGACTTACTTGACTTCCTGTCCCAGTTCAGAAGACCTGATCATCTTGACGGTTTCCTCTGCAGTTTGTGTTGCCTTGGAAACATAGCTCCAGAATGTATCAGTCAGCTGCTCCAGCTGTGGCTTGGGCTCATCAGCATAGAAGAGGTTGGCCTGGCAACCTGTTGATGGAGCATTTCAGTTTGATCAAATGAATTTGTTAATAGACTCTGTGAATTTATCAAACCTTAAAACATTTTCACATTGTAATTTCCTCTGAATTCTCACCTGTAAATACAGCAAGTGCAAGCACCACAAGAACCTTCATGGTGTTCAGTTTTAGTCTATAAGTAAAAAAAAAAAACACTTAATGAATGTCTCTGTCTTTTACATAAATGTAAATAGTGCTGTATTTTGAATTTACTAAAAAGTTCTTACCTGTGTCAGTGTGTTTTAATTGACGCTGTCCTGTCTGAAGAACAAGTGTGAAGGTGGTTGTTTCACATCTGTATTTATATAGCATAGGGACATGATTGCCATTGTGGAAACCCAAAGTCCAGTGGGGAGTGCCTTGCTGTCACTACTCCACATCATAACGCCTGACTGTACCTTCAACCACCACAGACTTTCAGATTCAGTGCAGATAATGATAACAGTGGAACTTTGTCTTTAAAAGCAGTAATGATTTTTTTAAGTTTTAATTGGGTCAAAATGAAAATACATATAAAATATTTTTAGGGTTATTTCAAGCACTTAACATTACACAGATGTCATCAAAGTGAAGTTAAAATAGATTCCCTCATTGCCTAAAACAAACAAGAAAAGTATACACAAAAATATCTGTAAACATTAATTTAATAAAAATCTTAAAGCCTAAACTAAGTCATCCAGAAAAATCAAATTATTTAAGGTCAGTCTTAGGTACTAAAACCAGACAGAGCCCCAAGTTTGAACATTTGACCTAATAAAACAACAAGCGATAAAAGACGTTCTGCACACCCTGATAAGATTTGACACATCACTCAAAGTCTCTTGATTCTGCTGGCATCGAGCATTTTTACTCTTGTCCTTTAGCTTTGAATCTAGGAGTTATCTTTATTAACAATGATAATAATTTTCTATTTATTATAATACATAGATAGTTTCAAATTAAATAGACCTCACATAAACTGATTCTGTATCCCATGGAATTGTCATGATCCTAACACCAGGGATGAAAGAACAGAAAGCTGTTTAATTATTCATTAACAATATTTGGCTGGTTAAACTACAGGAAAGTAATTGCTTTCACTTTATTTTGATGGTCCCTTTAACACATTCTGTTGACTATAAGTAACATTGCACCTACATGTCTACTAACTCACCTTAGAGTGTTAGTACAGTATTAGTAGACTGGTGGGTTAGGGTTAGAATATGTTGACATGCAGTTTCAAAGTTACTTATAACCAGTGGAATGTCTCTAGGAGGGCCATCACAATAAAGAGTTAGCAGATATTAAGCAGACAGTCTACTAATACTCTAATGGGAGTTAGTTGACGTGTAGTTGCAAAGTTACTTATAGTCAACAAAATGTTAAAAAGGGACCATCAAAATAAAGTATTACCAAGTAATTTGTCATTTTATCATATAATTCCTTTTCACCAATGTTGACATAAGTAGGCCTACTTAAAATTTAATTTGAATCAGAGATGAATGGGAAAATGCATTTCTCACCACTAGAGAGCACTACCACTACTAGTGATGCTATATGGGCTAGTTTACCATTTATCAAGAAATATATATTTTTTAAATAATTGTTTACATTATTAACAATATGATCACTTCTTGCATAGAAGCAAAACATTTATTTGATATATCAGCATTTATTAAAAACAAGCCTGACGTGAATAATCAACCTCAAATAAAACAGTTGTAGAAAATTATTCAAATTTATTTAAAACATTAATGGAGTCAAAATTATTAAAGGATCACAAGAAAACCCACTCATAAAACCCACCGGTCCAAGGAGGCAAGGGAGGCTGAGCCTCTTCAAATGTGATGTGATAAAATTAACTGTTGTTTTTAGTCGTCAGTCATTTATTATACATATTATATTATATTATATTATATTATATTATAATACATGTATTTTATTTCTGCATGCTCATACAGTGCAAGATGACCACTAACGTCCACAACACATAGTTTAGCATCGTCAACAGTACAAGCAAGAAACTTTTAAACTCATGGGTTTTTCTGAATTTAACATATAGCAATCTTCTACATATCAGTGACAAATAATAGTATATGGCATATGTTTTATTGTTGCAATAACAAGAAAAAGAAAATGCAAGAAACTTCACAATATAATATAGAAATATGAAAACTCAACTCTGCAGATTAAATCTGGGCCTGGAGGTCTTCAGTTGATGCAACAAAAGATTTTTTCATTTCCTGCAGATTTTGACCCACATTCTCCTTGAGTTCAGCAGTGTAGGGCTCCAGCTGAGCCTGCAGCTCCTTCACACTCTGCTCCAGGTTTCCTCTCAGCTCCTTTAGGGTCTCAGAATCCAGGGATTCTGCATATGGAGTCATGGCCGCCCTGAGCTCCTCCACTCTCTGCTGGATCTGGCTCTTGAGGTTGTCAGCGTAGGGCTCCAGTTTGTCTCTCAGTGTGTTCAGGTCCTGGCCCAGACGCTCCCTCAACACTTCAGACTCTTTGGTGATTCTGGTCATTAGCTCTTCAGATGGAGGAGTCTGTGATCGTCTAGTGTGGTGATGTAGAAAGGAAAGTGTAATTTATGTCTGGTAACAGAAAATATTTTTTAATTATACTAAAAAATAATATTGCTGGTAAATATGACTTACTTGACTTCCTGTTCCAGCTGGGATGTCCTTATCATCTGTGAAGTTTCATCAGTAGAATGGACTGCTTGGGCAATATAGTTCCAGAATGCATTTATTAAGTGTTCCAGATGTGGATTTGGCTTCTCTTCATTAGATAAGTTGGCTTGGCAACCTGTTGTGGGAATTGAATAAGTCAGATGATTCAAAAGTCATTTAGCCATTTTGGAGGTAAAAAAATCACATTTTGTGCATAGAGGAGAGAAAGCCATACAGGTTTGGAATAGCAAATTGGTAACTCATATTTTTATAATTTAGCTTCTTCAAACAATGAGGAAAGATGATGTTTCCTTCACTGCCATTCCAACTATTTCATTACAGAATAGTAATTTAAATTTGTTTATCTACACACAAGCCTACTGTAAGATCAAAAGTGTTTTAAGATCACAACAAATTCATGTATCCAAACTTTTGACTAGTAGAACATGAAGTATTATGTTTTATCTACTAGGAACATTAATGTAAGTTAAATATATTTAACATCCTGTTTGGAATTTGGAACCCTGTTTTTATTTTGTATTTTATTTTTTTAAAAGTAATTTATATCAGCGGTTATATTATATATCTAACCTGTAAAAACAGCCAATGCAAGAATCACAAGAGCCTTCATAGTTTTTGGGGCTTAGCCTGTAAAATAACAATACATATTGTTCACTTAAACAATTTAATATAATGTAGAATATCTTACATAAAACATATTTTAAACTGGTATATAGTAAATTTATCTTCTTACCTTTGTCAGTATGATTTAATTTACACTGTCCAGTGTGAATAGCAAGTGTAGTGATGACTGTTTCATATCTGTATTTAAATAGCATTGGGAATATATTTTAATCTCCAGGATGTTTTTATCTAGAAATGTTGTGACTACAGACTCTGTGTGACAAGAGGTGCAGATCTGGACATCATTTGAAAGGACCAGGCCCATGAGTTACTGCGTACACCTGCGTCAGCACTGATAATGAAGTACAAACTTTAACATAATGTATAATCTATCATTAGTACAACCAGAAGTAACTGGAAGAGGTCCATTTTTGGAAAGTTCTCAACTTTATCTAATCTTTATTATGTGTTACAAGAAATCATATGAGATGACCTTTATCATTTCTGCATGTCCATATTTGTTATAGAGTTGCCTTATTTAAATAATCTTTTGTCACTCCTGCAGACTTTTGGAAATATTATATGGCTGAGTATTATATATGGTGTCAAATGCACATTTGAACCTTTCAAACCAGACAGTGACTGTTGTGACTAACTGTAACACTTCTCATGGGTAGATAAAAAGGCTATTTATAACTCCTATTTTGTCTGGTGATTTTATCAAAAGGTATGTCGTATTAGCCTTGGGCTATTTAATTAGATTAAAAAAAAAAAACTAAAAAAAATGTGTGAATAGCATAATTGTAATATTTAGAATGATAATTCTGCTATGCTGATCTACACAACTGGACATAATATTCAGAAACATTGTTAATAATGGCAGGTGGTTTATTGTTGATAAATAAGACAAATACACTTGGTATTTATACATTTGCAAGAAGAAACATTTTATGTCAGAGGTAATAAAGAGTAGCTAAACTGAAATAAATACACAACAGTTTTTTACAAAAAGAGAACATTTCTGCACCTATATAGATGAATGGTGAAAATAAAAAAAAAACTTTTCCTATTAGTGTTTGGTCAATCAACTGTAAGACATAAGACCAAAAAGATCTTGTTGATTCCTAATAGTGTGATATAGGTCATGGTTATGGGAGATATATGGGATTTTGGAGTCTCAATTCTCATGGAAGTAAAAACAGTTCTGTTAGTGACAAAGTACACTAACAGAAGTCTTTGAAGCATTTAATTTCTCTTGATGAAGGACTCATAAAGGGAGGTGAGCTGGTCCTTCAGGTCCTGTGCGTAGGGGTCCAGCTTTTCCTTCAGGTCTTCAGCGTAGGGTGTAAGACTCTGTTGGACCATCTGGGCTCTCTCTCTAATCTGGGCCTGAAGATCCTCAGTCAGAGGGGTCACAGTCTTCTGGAACTCCTGCAGACGCTGGTCAACCTTCTCCTTGAGTTCAGCAGTGTAGGGCTCCAGCTGAGCCTGCAGCTCCTTCACGCTCTGCTCCAGGTTTCCTCTCAGCTCCTCGCTCTTCTGGAGCAGAGTGGCCTTCAGGGTCTCAGAATCCAGGGATTCTGCATATGGAGTCATGGCCGCCCTGAGCTCCTCCACTCTCTGCTGGATCTGGCTCTTGAGGTTGTCAGCATAGGGCTCCAGCTGGTCTCTAACGGTGATCAGGTCCTGGCCCAAACGCTCCCTCAACACTTCAGACTCTTTGGTGATTCTGGTCATTAGCTCTTCAGCCAGAGGATCCATCTGTTTCTTGAGGGTGACGGCATATTCGCTGGCCATATCGGCACTCTGGGTCAGTCTAGCACTGTTAAATGGAGAAGGACATTTGAGTTTCATATCAGGGCATAAGAAATAGTCTAAATCACAGTGTCCTGCAGGTAAATATTCTTGACTTACTTGACTTCCTGTCCCAGTTCGGAAGACCTGATCATCTTGACGGTTTCCTCTGCAGTTTGTGTTGCCTTGGAAACATAGCTCCAGAATGTATCAGTCAGCTGCTCCAGCTGTTGCTTGGGCTCATCAGCATAGAAGAGGTTGGCCTGGCAACCTGTTGATGGAGCATTTCAGTTTGATCAAATGAATTTGTTAATAGACTCTGTGAATTTATCAAACCTTAAAACATTTTCACATTGTAATTTTTTTCTGAATTCTCACCTGTAAATACAGCAAGTGCAAGCACCACAAGAACCTTCATGGTGTTCAGTTTTAGTCTATAAGTAAAAAAAAAAAACACTTAATGAATGTCTCTGTCTTTTACATAAATGTAAATAGTGCTGTATTTTGAATTTACTAAAAAGTTCTTACCTGTGTCAGTGTGTTTTAATTGACGCTGTCCTGTCTGAAGAACAAGTGTGAAGGTGGTTGTTTCACATCTGTATTTATATAGCATGGGGACATGATTGTCATTGTGGAAACCCAAAGTCCAGTGGAGAGTGCCTTGCTGTCACTACTCCACATCATAACGCCATGACTGTACCTTCAACCACCACAGACTTTCAGATTCAGTGCAGATAATGATAACAGTGGAACTTTGTCTTTAAAAGCAGTAATGATTTTTTGATGAAGTTTTAATTGGGTCAAAATGAAAATACATATAAAATATTTTTAGGGCTATTTCAGCACTTAACATTACACAGATGTCATCAAAGTGAAGTTAAAATAGATTCCCTCATTGCCTAAAACAAACAAGAAAAGTATACACAAAAATATCTGTAAACATTAATTTAATAAAAATCTTAAAGCCTAAACTAAGTCATCCAGAAAAATCAAATTATTTAAGGTCAGTCTTAGGTACTAAAACCAGACAGAGCCCCAAGTTTGAACATTTGACCTAATAAAACAACAAGCGATAAAAGACGTTCTGCACACCCTGATAAGATTTGACACATCACTCAAAGTCTCTTGATTCTGCTGGCATCGAGCATTTTTACTCTTGTCCTTTAGCTTTGAATCTAGGAGTTATCTTTATTAACAATGATAATAATTTTCTATTTATTATAATACATAGATAGTTTCAAATTAAATAGACCTCACATAAACTGATTCTGTATCCCATGGAATTGTCATGATCCTAACACCAGGGATGAAAGAACAGAAAGCTGTTTAATTATTCATTAACAATATTTGGCTGGTTAAACTACAGGAAAGTAATTGCTTTCACTTTATTTTGATGGTCCCTTTAACACATTCTGTTGACTATAAGTAACATTGCACCTACATGTCTACTAACTCACCTTAGAGTGTTAGTACAGTATTAGTAGACTGGTGGGTTAGGGTTAGAATATGTTGACATGCAGTTTCAAAGTTACTTATAACCAGTGGAATGTCTCTAGGAGGGCCATCACAATAAAGAGTTAGCAGATATTAAGCAGACAGTCTACTAATACTCTAATGGGAGTTAGTTGACGTGTAGTTGCAAAGTTACTTATAGTCAACAAAATGTTAAAAAGGGACCATCAAAATAAAGTATTACCAAGTAATTTGCCATTTTATCATATAATTCCTTTTCACCAATGTTGACATAAGTAGGCCTACTTAAAATTTAATTTGAATCAGAGATGAATGGGAAAATGCATTTCTCACCACTAGAGAGCACTACCACTACTAGTGATGCTATATGGGCTAGTTTACCATTTATCAAGAAATATTTTTTTAAATAATTGTTTACATTATTAACAATATGATCACTTCTTGCATAGAAGCAAAACATTTATTTGATATATCAGCATTTATTAAAAACAAGCCTGAAGTGAATAATCAACCTCAAATGAAACAGTTGTAGAAAATTATTCAAATTTATTTAAAACATTGATGGAGTCAAAATTATTAAAGGATCACAAGAAAACCCACTCATAAAACCCACCGGTCCAAGAAGGCAAGGGAGGCTGAGCCTCTTCAAATGTGATGTGATAAAATTAACTGTTGTTTTTAGTCGTCAGTCACTTATTATACATAGTATATTATATTATATTATATTATATTATAATACATGTATTTTATTTCTGCATGCTCATACAGTGCAAGATGACCACTAACGTCCACAACACATAGTTTAGCATCGTCAACAGTACAAGCAAGAAACTTTTAAACTCATGGGTTTTTCTGAATTTAACATATAGCAATCTTCTACATATCAGTGACAAATAATAGTATATGGCATATGTTTTATTGTTGCAATAACAAGAAAAAGAAAATGCAAGAAACTTCACAATATAATATAGAAATATGAAAACTCAGCTCTGCAGATTAAATCTGGGCCTGGAGATCTTCAGTTGACGCAACAAAAGATTTTTTCATTTCCTGCAGATTTTGACCCACATTCTCCTTGAGTTCAGCAGTGTAGGGCTCCAGCTGAGCCTGCAGCTCCTTCACACTCTGCTCCAGGTTTCCTCTCAGCTCCTTTAGGGTCTCAGAATCCAGGGATTCTGCATATGGAGTCATGGCCGCCCTGAGCTCCTCCACTCTCTGCTGGATCTGGCTCTTGAGGTTGTCAGCGTAGGGCTCCAGCTGAGCCTGCAGCTCCTTCACGCTCTGCTCCAGGTTTCCTCTCAGCTCCTCACTCTTCTGGAGCAGAGTGGCCTTCAGGGTCTCAGAATCCAGGGATTCTGCATATGGAGTCATGGCCGCCCTGAGCTCCTCCACTCTCTGCTGGATCTGGCTCTTGAGGTTGTCAGCATAGGGCTCCAGTTTGTCTCTCAGGGTTTTCAGGTCCTGGCCCAGATGCTCCCTCAACACTTCAGACTCTTTGGTGATTGTGGTCATCAGATCTTCAGATGGAGGAGTCTGTGTTCGTCTAGTGTGATAGAAAGGAAAGTGTAGTTTATGTCTGGTAACAGAAAATATTTTTTAATTATACTAAAAATAATATTGCTGGTAAATATGACTTAGTTACTTGACTTCCTGTTCCAGCTGGGATGTCCTTATCATCTGTGAAGTTTCATCAGTAGAATGGACTGCTTGGGCAATATAGTTCCAGAATGCATTTATTAAGTGTTCCAGATGTGGATTTGGCTTCTCTTCATTAGATAAGTTGGCTTGGCAACCTGTTGTGGGAATTGAACAAATCAGATGATTCAAAGGTCATTTAGCCATTTTGGAGGTAAAAAAAATCACATTTTGTGCATAGAGGAGAGAAAGCCATACAGGTTTGGAATAGCAAATTGGTAACTCATATTTTTATAATTTAGCTTCTTCAAACAATGAGGAAAGATGATGTTTCCTTCACTGCCATTCCAACTATTTCATTACAGAATAGTAATTTAAATTTTTGTTTATCTACACAGGAGCCTACTGTAAGATCAAAAGTGTTTTAAGATCACAACAAATTCATGTATCCAAATTTTTGACTGGTAGAACATGAAGTATTATGTTTTATCCACTAGGATTTTTTTTAAGTAATTTATATCAACGGTTATATTATATATCTAACCTGTAAAAACAGCCAATGCAAGAATCTCAAGAGCCTTCATAGTTTTTGGGGCTTAGCCTGTAAAATAACAATACATCTTGTTCATTTAAACTATTTAATATAATGTAGAATATCTTACATAAAACATATTTTAAACTGGTATATAGTAAATTTATCTTCTTACCTTTGTCAGTATGATTTAATTTACACTGTCCAGTGTGAATAGCAAGTGTAGTGATGACTGTTTCATATCTGTATTTAAATAGCATTGGGAATATATTTTAATCTCCAGGATGTTTTTATCTGGAAATGTTGTGCCTACAGACTCTGTGTGTCCAGATGTGCAGATCTGGACATCATTTGAAAGGACCAGGCCCATGAGTTACTGCGTACACCTGCGTCAGCACTGATAATGAAGTACAAACTTTAACATAATGTATAATCTATCATTAGTACAACCAGAAGTAACTGGAAGAGGTCCATTTTTGGAAAGTTCTCAACTTTGTCTAATCTTTATTATGTGTTACAAGAAATCATATGAGATGACCTTTATCATTTCTGCATGTCCATATTTGTTATAGAGTTGCCTTATTTAAATAATATTTTCATCACTTCTACAGACTTTTGGATATAGTATTATATGGCTGAGTATTGGGGGGGTCACTTCTTATGGGTAGATACCAAGGCCATTTATAGCTTCTATTTTGTCTGGTGATTTTATTAAAAAATATGTCATATTAGCCTTTGGCTACTTAATTAGATTTTTTTTAAACATGATCTACTGTAAGTAGATCATAATCTAAACATGATCTACTGCTGATCTACACAACTGGACATAATATTCAGAAACATTGTTAATAAATGGCAGGTGTTTTATTGTTGATAAATAAGACAAATACACTTGGCATTTATACATTTGAGGAGGAAATAAAGAGTTGCTAAACTGAAATAAATACACAACAGTTTTTACAGAAGGCGAACATTTCTGAATCTATATAGACGAATGGTTAAGGTGTAAACAACAGGAGTTAGCAAAAAAAAAAAAAATCCCTTTTCCTATTAGTGTTTGGTCTATCAACTGTAAGACATAAGACCAAAAAGATCTTGTTGATTCCTAATAGTGTGATATAGGTCATGGTTATGGGAGATATATGGGATTTTGGAGTCTCAATTCTCATGGAAGGAAAAACAGTTCTGTTAGTGACAAAGTAAGAAGTCTTTGAAGCATTTAATTTCTCTTGATGAAGGACTCATAAAGGGAGGTGAGCTGGTCCTTCAGGTCCTGTGCATAGGGGTCCAGCTTTTCCTTCAGGTCTTCGGTGTAGGGTGTAAAACTCTGCTGGACCATCTGGGCTCTCTCTCTAATCTGGGCCTGAAGATCCTCAGTCAGAGGGGTCACAGTCTTCTGGAACTCCTGCAGACGCTGGTCAACCTTCTCCTTGAGTTCAGCAGTGTAGGGCTCCAGCTGAGCCTGCAGCTCCTTCACGCTCTGCTCCAGGTTTCCTCTCAGCTCCTCACTCTTCTGGAGCAGAGTGGCCTTCAGGGTCTCAGAATCCAGGGATTCTGCATATGGAGTCATGGCCGCCCTGAGCTCCTCCACTCTCTGCTGGATCTGGCTCTTGAGGTTGTCAGCATAGGGCTCCAGCTGGTCTCTAACGGTGATCAGGTCCTGGCCCAAACGCTCCCTCAACACTTCAGACTCTTTGGTGATTCTGGTCATTAGCTCTTCAGCCAGAGGATCCATCTGTTTCTTGAGGGTGACGGCATATTCGCTGGCCATATCGGCACTCTGGGTCAGTCTAGCACTGTTAAATGGAGAAGGACATTTGAGTTTCATATCAGGGCATAAGAATTAGTTTAAATTACAGTGTCCTGCAGGTAAATATTCTTGACTTACTTGACTTCCTGTCCCAGTTCAGAAGACCTGATCATCTTGACGGTTTCTTCTGTGGTTTGTGTTGCCTTGGAAACATAGCTCCAGAATGCATCAGTCAGCTGCTCCAGCTGTGGCTTGGGCTCATCAGCATAGAAGAGGTTGGCCTGGCAACCTGTTGATGGAGCATTTCAGTTTGATCAAATTATATTGTTAATAGTCTCTTTGAATATATCAAGCCTTAAAACATTTTCACATTGTAATTTTCTCTGAATTCTCACCTGTAAATACAGCAAGTGCAAGCACCACAAGAACCTTCATGGTGTTCAGTTTTAGTCTATAAGTAAAAAAAAAAAAAAACACTTAATGAATGTCTCTTTTACATAAATGTAAATAGTGCTGTATTTTGAATTTACTAAAAAGTTCTTACCTGTGTCAGTGTGTTTTAATTGACGCTGTCCTGTCTGAAGAACAAGTGTGAAGGTGGCTGTTTCACATCTGTATTTATATAGCATGGGGACATGATTGCCATTGTGGAAACCCAAAGTCCAGTGGGGAGTGCCTTGCTGTCACTACTCCACATCATAACGCCCTGACTGTACCTTCAACCACCACAGACTTTCAGATTCAGCGCAGATAATGATAACAGTGGAACTTTGTCTTTAAAAGCAGTAATGATTTTTTGATGAAGTTTTAATGAAAATACATCTTAAAATAAAAATCAAGAAAAATCCAATTATTTAAGGTCCATTTTAGGTAATAAAACCAGACAGAGCCCCAAATTTGAACATTTGACCTAATAAAACAACAAGTGATAAAAGACGTTCTGCACACCCTGATAAGATCTGACACATCACTCAAAGTCTCTTGATTCTGCTGGCATCGAGCATTTTTACTTTTGTCCTTTAGCTTTGAATCTAGGAGTTAACCTTATTAACAATGACAATAATTTTCCATTTATTAAGTAATACATAAGTAGTTTCAAAGGAAATATACTCCACATAAAGTGATTCTGTATCCCATGGAATTGTCATGATCCCAACACCAGTGATGAAAGAACAGAAAACTGTTTAACTATTCATTAACAATATTTGGCTGGTTAACTACAGTAAAGTAATTTGTCATTTTATCATATAAATCCTTTTTTTTTTTTTTAAGTTGACATAATAAGTAGGCCTACCTATACTCTAATTTGAATCAGAGATAAGTGGGAAAATGCATTTCTCTCCACTAGAGCACTGCCACTACTAGTGATGCTATATGGGTCTGTTCCCTTTTGAAAGAGATCTCTATGCTGCGTCCCCTAGGGGTCGCTATGGGGAATGCCTCCGGCATTACAGGTGTCTGAAGCATGAGTCTAAACACGACAATGAACTTGATATTGGCAGGCGGCAGCCTATGACGTCACCACTGGTGCGACCGAAAGTATAAGAGGGCACGTGCAAAACTTCATCCACTTCTTGTCTTCAGGAGACTTTTTGTTTGTACATAAGTGAGGAGCACGCGTGTTTAGTTCTTGAGGGAATAAATGCACGCATTGTGAGGATTTCTCTATGAAAAGTTCTGTTCGCGCCGTCCCTATTCTCGAGGGATGTGGGACGTGCATTTGGGTGGAATGCTATTGACTCTTCTAAGCTGGATGTGCTTGAGTATGATGCATTCACGAGACTGCAAAAGACAGGCAAGGAGCTTTTTTCCTTTCTGCTCTCACCTGAGGGATAGTAGTTAGTGTTTGCATGAGCGCGTTCGCTCTCGAGAGCGTTTAAGGCACTCATAGTGATGCATTCGTGCCTGTTCTTTTCAGAATGATAGTACAGTATCTACGTTTGAACTATAGTGCGCTTGACTCCAGAGGTGGTTAAACACGAGCTCTTCGCTATGCGTTGTTATTATTATAACAATTAAGGAGGTATGGAAAGTTATGCCTGCACCAATGACAGATTACATCTGGTTTGGTGGCATGAGACAGACTTTATGGAAAACATTTCTGTCAGGACATAACTGCCCCACTCCTATAGATAACAGAGCTCCGCCTGGATAGCAGTAGCAGTCATTAGGCCGCTTCTCACTTTAGAGAGTTATGCTGAGGTCTCCGTCCTCAGAGCTCAGCTAGGTAGTATGCTAGGTTGTCAGGCTCTCTGTAAGCCTCCTTGGCATGTGAACATGTTATGCCCTCTCGTGGCGTTTTTGATTAGGCTGCTGCTAGGCCTCCTCTCGCTTTAGAGAGTCGTCATGTTGAGGCCTCCGTCCGCAGAGCTCCACTCAGTTGTCAGGATTTTGAGCTTCCCTGGCCACTGCCTTTAGAAAGTGCCATGGGCCTCCTCTGGCTATTGAGAGTTTTTTTAGCCTCCGCTCTGTTGAGCTTTACCTGCGTGCGGTACGAGTTCATCTGGGAAGCTGTTTGCTTAGGTTTGGAGTGTTGTTAGGCTTCTCGTTATGAGAATTTTCCTGTGAGGCCCCTGCTTTTTAGTAGGCAGTGTTGTCAAGTCATTAGGCTCCCTTTGAGCCTCCTTGGCTACTGCTTTTACTGCCTCCACTCTCTTGAGCTCCGTTAGGATAGTGATTGTGAGTGGTAGGCTCTCTGTGAGCCTCCTTGCAAGATATCCTGAGCAGAGGGAGTTGTTAGGTCTTCCCTTTCGATTTTGAGAGTCGCCATACTGAGGCCTTCACTCCTACAGCTCGGCTAAGGTTTGCTAAGTTGTTAGGCTCTCTGTGAGCCTCCTTGGCTACTGCTAGCATTGATAGGCCTCCTCTCGCTCAAGAGAGTTATCTTTGTTGAGGCCTCCACTCTCTAGAGCTCCGCTAGGATAGCAAGTGTGAGTGGTAGGCTCTAAATGATCCTCCTTGCAAGATATCCTGAGCATAGGGAGTTGTAAGGTCTCCTCTCGAGTTAGAGAGTTGTCATACTGAGGCCTTTGCTCCTAGAGCTTGGCTAGGTGGTAAGGTAGTATGCTAGGTCGTTAGGTTTTCTGAGAGCTTCCTTGGCTATTGACCTCAGTCTGGAGTGTATCTAGGCCTCCTGTTATTATGAGAGTCATTGTATTGAAGCCTCCACTCTGCAGAGCTTCGCGGGCCAGTTAAACTGAGTTTTAGCTCTTTCTGAGCTTTCTCTGTATTGCCCTTGGGTTAGAGTGTTGCCTAGGCCTCTTGTTTGAGGCCTCCACTCTTCAGGGCTGCTTGAACAGAATTCCTGAGTGTTAGGCTCTCTGTGAGCCTCCTTGGATGCTAGCCTGAACATGAATGTTGTTAGGCTTCCTTCGACTTAGTTCAGCCAACAGGGCACTAATCCCTTCAGCATGGCAGCGTGGGTATTCTGTTCCCCATAGCGACCCTAGGGGACGCAGCGTTGAGTTCCCTCAAGGTTACGCATGTAACCATAGTTCCCTGAGAATAGAGAATGAGACACTGCGTCCCTTTGCCATGCTTTCGGTATGCCTGCACACGTCTCCTTCAGACAAGAAGTGGATGACGTTTTGCACAGGTGCCCTCTTATACTCTCGGTTGCACCAGTGGTGTCAAGTTCATTGATGTTTTTAGATTCATGCTTCAGACATCATTTATAAAAAATCAAGCCTGAAGTGAAAAATCAGCCTGAAATTAAACAGAAATGAAAATGTTATAAATTTATTTAAAATATCAAATACTTTAGTCAAAAGTATTGAAGGATCACAAGAAAACCCGCTCATAAAATGCCACTGGTCCAAGGAAGCAAGGGAGGCTGAGCCTCTTCAAATGTTATAAAATTAACAGGTTTTTTTTAATCAATCACTTTTTATACATATTATATTATAATACATAGATGTATTTTATTAGAATATTTGTGCATGCTCACACAGTGCAAGATGACCACTAAGGTCTACAAGAATACACATACACATTCACTTTGCGGGGCAGGGTGCGCGATGCAAATCTTGCATGCCAATGTCCATTGGCTCGTTTAGTTTACACTCGAAGGTGATTGGGCTCTCAGAGATCCTAATTCGTCGGTATGTTTTGACGTGACGTCTAACGTGACCGACTGAAAGGGAACTATTGTCAAGCACCTACACACAAGCCTAGAACAAAAGTCTTTTAAGATCACAAGAAAGAAATTCATGTATCCAAACTTTTTTGAACATCATGTATTATGTTTTATCCACTAGGAACATTAATGTAAGTTAAATGTATTTAATATCCTGTTTTGAATTTGGAACCCTGTTTTTTTAAGTAATTTATATCATATATTATATATCTAACCTTTAAAAACAGCCAATGCAAGAATCACAAGAGCCTTCGTAGTTTTTGGGGCTTAGCCTGTAAAATAACAAAACATCTTGTTCACTTAAACAATTTAATATAATGTAGAATATTTTACATAAAACGGGTATATACTTTGTAGTAAATTTATCTTCTTACCTTTGTCAGTATGATTTAATTTACAAGTGACTCTCTCAGAGCGGCTCTGGAGATGACGTTCATGCATTCATGTACTCATATGAGACGGCAGAGATGTAAACCCGCGACTGTCACGTGCGATTTAGTGTGTGTGTGACTGTCCAGTGTGAATAGCAAGTGTGGTGATGACTGTTTCATATCTGTATTTAAATAGCATTGGGAATATATTTTAATCTCCAGGATGTTTTTATCTAGAAATGTTGTGACTACAGACTCTGTGTGACAAGATGTGCAGATCTGGACGTTATTTGAAAGGACCAGGCCCATGAGTTACTGCATAACCTGCGTCAGCACTAATAATGAAGTACAGACTTTAACATAATATACACCGATGAGGCATAACATTATGATCACCTTCCTAATATTGTGTTGGTCCCCCTTATGCTGCCAAAATAGCCCTGACCCATCGAGGCATGGACTCCACTAGACCCCTGAAGGTGTGCTGTGTTATCTAGCACCAAGATGTTAGCAGCAGATCCTTTAAGTCCTGTAAGTTGCGAGGTAGGGCCTCCATTGATCGGACTTGTTTGTTCAGCACATCCCACAGATGCTCGACTGGATTGAGATCTGGGGAATTTGGAGGCCAAGTCAACACCTCAAACTCGTTGTTGTGCTCCTCAAACCATTCCTGAACCATTTTTGCTTTGTGGCAGGGCGCATTATCCTGCTGAAAGAAACCACAGCCACCAGGGACATGGTCTGCATCAGTGCTTAGGTAGGTGGTACGTGTCAAAGTAACGTCCACATGGATGGCAGGACCTGCCTCAGCCGGCTTGCCTTCTTCCCATAGTGCATCCTGGTGCCATGTGTTCCCCAGCTAAGCGACGCACACGCACCCGACCATCCACGTGATGTAAAAGAAAAAGTGATTCATCAGACAAGGATACCTTCTTCCATTGCTCCGTGGTCCAGTTCTGATGCTCACGTGCCCACTGTTGGTGCGTTCAGCGGTGGACAGGGGTCAGCATGGGCACCCTGACTGGTCTGCGGCTATGCAGCCCCATACGCAACAAACTGCGATGCACTGTGTATTCTGACACCTTTCTATCAGAACCAGCATTAACTTCTTGAGCAATTTGAGCTACAGTACCTCGTCTGTTTGATCGGACCACATGGGCCAATCTTCACTCCCCAGGTGCATGAATGAGCCTTGGCCGCCCATGACCCTGTCGCCGGTTCACCACTGTTCCTTCCTTTGACCACTTTTGATAGATACTGACCACTGGAGACCGGGAACATCCCACAAGAGCTGCAGTTTTGGAGATGTTCTGACCCAGTCATCTAGCCATCACAATTTGACCCTTGTCAAACTCACTGAAATCCCTAAATTTTTCCTGCTTCTAATACATCAACTTTGAGGGCAAAATGTTCACTTGCTGCCTAATATATCGCACCCACTAACAGGTGCCGTGATGAATCAGTGTTATTCACTTCACATAATGTTATGCCTGATCGGTGTATGATCTATCATTAATACAACCAGAAGTGACTGGAAGAGGTCCATTTTTGGAAAATTCTCAAACTTATCTAGTCTTTATGTGTTACAATAAATAATTTGAGATTACCTTTATCATTTCTGCATCTTTTTGTCACCTCTACAGACTTTTAGAAATATTGTATAAATCTGTCTGAGTATGGTGTCAATGCCACATTTGAACCTTTCAAACCAGACAGTGACAGTTGTGTTATATTCTTGTGTATTTCTCATGGGTAGATAACAAGGCCATTTATAACTCCTGTTTTGTCTGGTGAGCCTTGTGCATCAGAGGGCTACTTAATTAGATTTTAAAAAACATGTGAATAGCATAATTGTAATATTTAGAATGATAAATCAGCTATATTCAGCTGGATATAATATTCAGAAACATTGTTAATAATGGCAGGTGTTTTATTGTTGATAAATAAGACAAATGATACACTTGGCATTTATACATTTGCAAGAAGCAACACATTTTCTGTCAGAGGTAATAAAGAGTTGCTAAACTGAAAAAAATATACAGTTTTTACAGAAAGAGAAAATTTCTGTATCTATATAGATGAATAGTTAAGGTGTAAACAACAGGAGTTTAGCAAAAAAAATCACATTTTTCCTATTAGTGTTTGGTCTATCAACTGTAAGACATAAGACCAAAAAGATCTTGTTGATTCCTAATAGTGTGATATAGGTCATGGTTATGGGAGATATATGGGATTTTGGAGTCTCAATTCTCATGGAAGGAAAAACAGTTCTGTTAGTAACAAAGTAAGAAGTCTTTGAAGCATTTAATTTCTCTTGATGAAGGACTCATAAAGGGAGGTGAGCTGGTCCTTCAGGTCCTGTGCGTAGGGGTCCAGCTTTTCCTTCAGGTCTTCAGCGTAGGGTGTAAGACTCTGTTGGACCATCTGGGCTCTCTCTCTAATCTGGGCCTGAAGATCCTCAGCCAGAGGGGTCACAGTCTTCTGGAACTCCTGGAGACGCTGATCAACCTTCTCCTTGAGTTCAGTAGTGTAGGGCTCCAGCTGAGCCTGCAGCTCCTTCACGCTCTGCTCCAGGTTTCCTTTCAGCTCCTCACTCTTCTGGAGCAGAGTGGCCTTGAGGGTCTCAGAATCCAGGGATTCTGCATATGGAGTCAAGGCCGCCCTGAGCTCCTCCACTCTCTGCTGGATCTGGCTCTTGAGGTTGTCAGCATAGGGCTCCAGCTGGTCTCTAACGGTGATCAGGTCCTGGCCCAGACGCTCCCTCAACACTTCAGACTCTTTGGTGATTCTGGTCATCAGCTCTTCAGCCAGAGGATCCATCTGTTTCTTGAGGGTGACGGCATATTCGCTGGCCATATCGGCACTCTGGGTCAGTCTAGTACTGGGGTGTGAAAGTTGAAATGTGTATTTATGTTAATGCAGTTCGAGATTTTAGCATTTCCAACATAAACTGAGACTTCCAAACATTACTTACTTAACTTCTTGACCCAGCTGAGACTCTCTGATCATTTTCAGGGTGTCCTCTGCAGTGCGTGTTGCCTGGGCAACATAACTCCAGAATGCATCAGTCAGCTGCTCCAGCTGTGGCTTGGGCTCATCAGCATAAAACAGGTTGGCTTGGCAACCTGGAAAAAAAATTACAAATAGTTCTAAGTCCACCAGACAGTTTCCAATATACCCTTTCCAATATACCCAAACTGCTCAATATTGCAGTACTTCTTCATGTTTGTATTTTTTTGTATAATTAATTTCTGTTTTATTCTGTTTAATTTTTATTGCTCTTTTGGTATAGTATTTTAACATGAAATTAAAGACTAAAATTTAATGGAAGTCTTGACATAGGCTTTATCTAATATTACAAAATGTGTTGATAAATTGGGAAGGCGTTAACATGATTTACCTGTAAATGCCACAAAGGCAAGAATCAGATACAGTTTCATCTTCACAGTTGTTTGCTAAAAAAGGAGTAAAAAAATAAAATAATATTTACATGTTTAAAACATTTCATATTTATTTGCACAATATATTTTACTGACACTAAAATACTATTTGTAATAGTATTTTAGTCATTTATTATTGTCTGTTAAGCTTAAATTACCTTCAAGTCCCCCAGGTATTGCTTAGTCCTGTAAGCTTCTGTGAGTCCAGACAGTCTGAGGCTTTATATATATGTGTGTGTGTGTGTGTGTGTGTGTGTGTGTGTGTGTGTGTGTGTGTGTGTGTGTGTGTGTGTGTGTGTGTGTGTGTGTGTGTGTGTGTGTGTGTGTGTGTGTGTGTGCAGTTGAATAATCTACAGAAAAAAATCAAAGTCCAGCATCCAGTGCCATGCTGTCAGTGCCGCTCCCCCCACCATCACTTCAGCCTGCTGTCACATGATGTTGTGCTTTGAACCTACTGATACTGAATCTACAAATGGTTCGCCATAGACATCTTTTGTTATATATAACCTTTCTCTAGAGTTTAGTCAGAGCCATGGCGTATTCAGTAGGAATTTAACTCAATCTCTGTTGTTAGCTTTGGATAATGAGATCTTTGATAGGAATTAGATTTTTTGAATTTACAGTTTATTTGTCATTATAATTCACTGATGGTCAATTATTGATTAACCTTTATTCAATTTAATATCAAACAAATAAGCACACTTTTATAAGCAAGTGGGTAGAAAATGCCATTTCTCTTAATTTTTTAATTTCATATTTTTTAAGTAAGCACTATAAAGTTATGACCTTTGTGCCTTCACAGTATTTAGTTCAGATTGTGATGTAAACTTTCAACTGAGAGGACAGTTGTCAACCGGGGCAGTTGTCTTATACATGTGGCTGCATCACCTTTTTGATTGTTTGTTTTTTGTAATCTTTTATATCTTTATGTAAACTTTTCTCTTTTTTTGCAATATACTTTTTTTTTTTAAAGTTTTTTGAAAAGTTTTTTTTGAAAAGTGCAATATACTTTTTTTGAAAAGTTTTTTTTTTACAAAAAAAAATTAAGAATAAGAATACATTTTGTCATGATACATTCTAGAAAACATATGACTTAAAAGAAAGTGCTTTAAAAATGTTTCTAATTAATGGGGACTGCTTATGCAAGCTTTTGCAAGTCTCAAGTCATAGGATATGTTTATGTGAAAAGGACACCAAAAATAATAATTTATTATTGTAATTTAGATTTTTTACATTGTGTCATTTTTGAGGTTTGAAAGTACATATTCATTGAAATTACATTAGAAAGTGTGACCAGTTCATTATTCAAAATATCTCATTTTTGTGTTCCACACAAAATGTTATGAAGTGACGAGAATACATTTTGTGCAGGAAAAAAAAGACGGCTTTATTCAATAATCTCTTCTCTTTAACGTCAAAGACAGTGCAGCGCTTCCAGGTTCTACGTCAGAACGCCGGCTCATTATTGGCTGATGCTGTTCACTTGAGCACCACGACACATGTGTGTGATGCTGATATAGGAGCCAATAATAAGCCGGCATTCTGACGTAGAACCTGGAGGTGCTGTACTGTTTTTACTACGTGAATAGCGTAGGAGAATGACATTGAAGATAAGAGATTGTTGAATAAAAATTATTTTTGTTTTTTTGTTTTGCTCACAAAAGATATTCTTGTCACTTCTTAATATTAAGGTTGAACCACTGGAGTCACATTGACTATTTTAACGATGTCTTTACTACCTTTCTGGGCCTTGAAAGTTGCAATGACATTGCTGTCTATGGCTGGTTTAGAAACCTCTCAGATTTCATAAAAAATGTGGGTGAGTAACTAATGACAGAATTTAAATTTTTGGGTGAACTAACCCTTTAAATATGCTTTTATGCAGTGCAATAAAAATGGTTTTGAATAAAAAATAGCAACATGGGAAACACTGGAGCATTAAATGGGGCCATACTTGTTTTGGGTTACATGCGCCATGTTTTCTGATTCAGATGGTCTTTGTATTAACTGAAAAGTGACATGAGTGTGGACAGGTGATCAATAGCTCTGCTCAAGGACAATGGTGCTTTTGTCGCGTAGATTTTGTTGAAAACATAAAAATTGTGGATTTTGACCAAATGCTTATTTGATACAACAACACTAATAACTGTATTCCAAAGATTCTTTAAATGCTGTTATTAGAGACTTGAACTCCCTACATTCACTTAGATTGTATAATTTCCGTGTACATAATTTGATGTGATCATTTGTGTTGAGCTTTGATTGACATGTAAGAGTTGTTGTTTTCACATAAACCTATAGAGTTTACACTAAGTGGCTCATTCAGCATTAATATACACGTTCTGTTAAACCCCAAACCAGACACACCTCTCCCGTCATCCAGCCAGCGTGGAGGGGCAGAGTTCACTTACAACACTTCAACTGGATATCTGATTTCCTCAACACATAAAAAACATTTACTGTAGCCTTGGAAATTCAGAGCACAGAAAAAAACATGCAATCTGTGTCACTCTCTTATGAGAATGTCCTATTTTTTGTAAACATATTAGTGTAAACCTATTTTCATGAGGTTTCAAGTGGCCTATGTTTGATTGTCCATGAAGAACTAAAAAGTAAAACAGACTTTATTACAGTATGACCCACAAATGCATGCAAATAGAACACAGGGACATGTTACAGGGAATTTAAATAAATGTAAATAAATTTGAATTTAAATAATTCTACTTGTTTATTAATAAACTTACAGTACAATGTTTCTGTCCCAGAATATTGTGGGTAAGATAAAAGATCTAAGCACCATTCATTTGTCAAATACACAAGCAGTTTGACAATCTGTGTCTTGCACTGCCAGATGACTAGACATAATCGACTCTTTTGTCTGAAGGAGACGTGCGGTCAAACCGGATGCATGGCAATGAGACGTAGCATCTCGTTCCCCCTCTCAGGGAACCAGGGTTATACGTAACCTGAGTTACATACATAACCTGAGTTAGATATGTGTGAAGTAAGAGTAGAAGAAGAAGAGAGAATGCTGAGCATGTGCGTGCATGTTATTAAAATAGAGTTGTTCAAAATAGTTAACACGTAAGATTAAAATATTCTAGCTGACCCCCCAGCGTGAGTTTTTTAAGGCAACTGTTATTTTAGAACGTATCTTATTATTTCCATGGCGACACATCATGCTTGTCACGTGACACACCGCAGCCACAATAGTGATGTATTTTTCCTTTTTTATTCAAAATATATTCACAAACTTGTTGGCTATGTCATCAACAACCTGATTCTCAAATATTCTCAAATATGTGTAAGTAAATGTGTTTTGTTGTTCAAAAACCTTTATAATAATCATGTTAGTTGATTTAGAACGTGCGATGGGCGCTGCCATGTTAGTTTGCGAGAATCGGATCTGTCAGATTTACAACACGTAAACTCATCCACTTCTCCCGAAATACATGAAAGTAAGTGGCCGGTGAAGTGGGAAAACGTTATAGTTACCTACACAATGTGTATCTGATATGAATAAAATCTCTGGCTCAGCGCCAGCCAACGCACAAAAGCAAATTTGAATTTAGCTGTTAATCATGCACTGAACGTTCTAATCACACTGATGTGATCGTACGCTCCAGGGACCAGCCTAGACTGATCACACTGGTGTGATTGTACGCGTCAAAGGGATAAAGAGGATATATGAGGAATATGTTTGTTGTGCTTCTTGTCTACATAAAAACAAAATTGGAGACAAGGACGTTTTTTCTTTCTTCTTTTTTTTTACAAAATTTCCTGAAGATGGCATCAGTAAGTGCTCTGTTTCCAAGTTCTTTTTTGCCTTGTCCCGGTGAGTCTGTTATAGTAACCAGTAACAAGATGTTTCAGATCTATATGTTAGTCACCAATGCAACTGGAGATTTCTGGCCAGAAGCCAGAAAATGGGCTTTGCTTCTTTGCTGAAAGTCAGACACTGTTTTATACATTGCCCAATACTGGTGATGATCTGGCATATGCTATTAAAGCTTTGGAAAGACATGTCTTTAGGAAACGAGTACAGAGGACGGATGAAACGGTAGTGCAATACATTGCAACATTGAGAGTTTTGGCTACTACTTGTGCTTTTGCACGAGTCTGCCATTTTGCTCTTACTCATTCAGTGCATTCAGTTGAATTACCAGAGGTCTGTATTCTCTACCTACCTGGACCAACTGACTGTTTGATGTGTGATGTGACCATAAATGCTACTTCTGCTGCTACACCTGTGTCTCTTCAACTCACAGTGGACTCTGGTTCAGCAGTGTCCATCCTGCCAAAACAATTGTATAAGCAGCATTTTAGCGCTGTGCCGTTACAAGCTCCTACTGCCCGTTTAGTTACTTATTTATAAGAGCCAATTTCAGTATTAGGATATTTACCTGCAATGGTATCTAAATACATTATTGTAACAAAGTTCGTAGATATGGGAAGAAGACAAGGGGGTCGACTGGCTGGGAACTCGAAACAGGTATTTATTTGCTTTAACTCAGGTCACAAAACAATGTGCACATCGCACCACTTAAATAAACTTCATCTCCGATATATCAACGGTTTCACTTTGGCAGTTCCTCTCTGCACGTCCTCTCCCTGTTCAAGTCCCAGCGTGTGTGTCCAGCTCCTCTCTCTCCAGTCCTCATTTCCTGTGTGGCTTATAACCTGTCTCTCCACGCCAATTACTGAAACAAGAGACAGGTGTTTATCATTTGCACTTGATTCACTTACGTGCCGCTCGTCCTCTGACTCTCTCTCCTGTCACAGACTTCGCTAAACCACGCCCCCTCGCCACATACCCCCAGATGGCCACAACCATCTGCGCCCCTGCCCTGTGGACCACCTTGAATTTAAATGGCTGTAAAGCTAGATACCAACGGGTGATCCGCGCGTTGGTATCCTTCATGCGGTGGAGCCACTGCAGATGGGCATGGTCCGAACAGAGAGTGAACTCCCTCCCCAGGAGATAGTAACGGAGGGTAAGAATGGCCCACCGGATAGCCAAACACTCCTTTTCAATGGTGCTGTACATCGTCTCTCTCTTTGAGAGCTTGCGACTGATGTACAGCACCGGCCGCTCCTCCCCCTCCCTCTCCTGGGTCAAGACCGCGCCCAGCCCCCTGTCCGACGCGTCAGTCTGCAACATCAAAGGGAGAGAAAAATCAGGTGATTGTAAGAGCGACCCGCCACACAGAGCAGCCTTCACCTGGGTAAAAGCCTGCTGGCACAGCTCTGACCACTGGACTGGGTCTGGCGCTTCCTTTTTTAGTGAGGTCAGTCAGTGGGCTAGTGAGATCCGAATAATTAGGAACAAACCTCCTATAATATCCCGCTAGCCCAAGGAACTGTCTCACCTCCTTTTTGGTCTTGGGTCTCGGGCAGGTTGCAACTGCTGCTGTTTTGTCAATTTGAGGACGCACCTGCCCATGACCCAAGTGGAAACCCAGATACCTGACCTCCACGCGCCCAATTGCACACTTTTTCGGGTTGGCCGTCAGCCCGGCACATGCTCCATATGCCGCTGCCAATCGTTACTATAGATGATGATATCATCCAAGTATGCAGCGGCATACGCAGCATGCGGCCGAAGAATTTTGTCCATGAGACGCTGAAATGTGGCTGGCGCCCCAAACAACCTGAACGGAAGTGTAACAAATTGGTGTAATCCAAACGGTGTCGTAAAGGCTGTTTTTTCTTTAGATATAGGCGTTAAGGGGATCTGCCAATAACCTTTTGTTAAATCCACCGTCGAATAAAAGCGAGCCGTGCCTAGCCGATCGAGCAACTCATCAACCCTTGGCATTGGATATGCGTCGAATTTCGACACAGCGTTCACCTTGCGATAATCCACACAGAAACGGACTGAGCCGTCCATTTTAGGAAGTAAAACTATCGGGCTGGCCCAATCACTGTAGGATTCTTCTATTACTCCCAGGTCTAGCATCGCCTCTAATTCTTCCTGGTTCGTTCGACCGGGTACGGGCGAGAACACATCCGAAAAAACTTCCTGCACCTGGGCTATGTCAGTGAGCTGCAACAGCGAGAGATGATCTCCCCCTGGGGCCAGAGCGAGGGATGTACCTTTTGTGTTCACCTCTGGCCCGAGATCCTCCTCCCCAATGTGTGGAGTTTTGTTCTCAGGTCCATGACATACTGAATTTCATTTTTGCCTTGTGATGGTCCGTCCTCCCAAGCTTCTCTGAGAACATCCAACACACCACGGGGCTGACGTCCATAGAGAAGCTCGAACAGGGAAAACCCGGTGGAGGCTTGCAGGACCTCACGTACAGCGAACAATAGAGGTTCCAACCGTTTATCCCAATTTTTGGCGTCTTCCTGTACGAACTTTCGGATCATTGTCTTTAAAGTGTGAATAAATCGTTCCACCAACCCATCCGTCTGTGGGTGATAGACGCTGGTGCGGATCGATTTAATGCCCAATAATCTGTAACGTTTGCGTAATGTACGTGGCATAAACGCCGTGCCTTGATCAGTGAGGATCTCTTTCGGGATCCCCACCCAGGAGATTAAACTAAAAACGCCTCCGCAACACTCTTTGCGGAAATGCTACGGAGGGCGATTGCTTCGGGGTATCGTGTTGCATAGTCCACTAGGACCAATGCAAAACGATGCCCCCGTGCGGATCGCTTCAATGGTCCGATGAGGTCCATGCCAATTCTCTCGAAGGGGACCTGCATAAGCGGTAGAGGGCGCAATGGCGCTTTTGAAAAGGCCGGTGGATTTACCAGCTGACATTCACGACAAGACGCGCACCATCTGCGCACGTTCTCGTGAATGCCCGGCCAAAAGAACCGGACCATTAAATGATTCAGTGTGGCCGCCTGACCCAAATGACCGGCCATTGGATTAGAATGAGCATTTCCCGACGGCTTTTCGGAACTTGCTTTGACTGAGTGTCCTGGGTCACTCGATACAACCTGTCTTTTAATATGACAAAATAAGGATAAGAGAGCGGCTGCTCAGGATGGAGAACCTGCCCGTCGATCGATCGGACGTGGGCAAACGCATTTTTAAGCGACTCATCCTGGGACTGCTCCAGAGGAAAATCATCGCGGTCAGTGAGGATCAGCCTCTCTACACCGCTCCGTTCCTCTGTAACAGTACCCGATGGTCCCGGCTCAGTCTCTCCAACCTGCACAGCCGCTTTCTTTCCCTGCCCTCTTTTCTCCCAAGAGACATCCGCACATAGGTACCCAATAAACTACCAAACGCTGGCCAATTTGTTCCCAAAATTAGCGGATGTCTGAGGTGCGGGCTAACTGCCACCTCCACTCTATGTTTTTGTCCCCGGAATTGAATTATAACGGTCACTAGCGGATAATTCACCACATCCCCGTGCACACACCGTACCTTAACCATGCGGCTAATATCCAATGCCAGCGATTGTATCAGACTTTGATGGATAGAGGTCTGGTTACATCCTGAATCCACCAAAGCCGGATAGGTACCCCCCTTAATACTCACTGGTATACAGCTCGGCTCGATTGGGGGCAGCCTGGGGCGCGTCGGGGACCCGGATCAGCGTCCCCACCTCCATCACGGGACATCGATCCATAAAGTGACCAAGGTACCCACACCACAACAGGCCGGCCCAGACTTCCCCGCCGCCCCAGTGGCAGGAAGTGAACCAAGGAATTGGCGTGGAGAGTGAGGGGAAATGGGACCGGAAGCTGGAGGGAACCCAATTGGCTCCCTGCCCCTAGAGGGCGCCCGCGAGCCCGAGGCTCCGCCCTGGAATTCCTCGAACCTTCCTCGAGGCGGACCCCGGGACTGGAACCCTCCCCTCGTCCGGGGAGCCGGAACAGGCCTATAGGGAGACAGGGAAGAAGAAGAAGGAGAGGGAAGAGAGAGAGAAGCCGCCAGCAGGGGTTCGCCGACCCCTGGGCACGCCTGATCCGGTCGACTGTCGACTGGTCAGCCATCTGCGGCAGGCGTCCCGGAGCTGCTGGGCCATTATGAAGGGCCGGGTGTTCTCCCCTAGTGTCAGCGACCGGAACCGCTGATGATGTTGTTCGGGGGAGAGCCCGACCCGCTGGAGGATAGCCCGTCGCAGGTCGTCATAGACCAGGAGGTTCTGGACTGGCAGTTGTTGGGCCGCTATCTGCGCCTCACCGGACAGCAGTGGGATAAGGCGCACCGGCCAGTCCAGTCGCTGCCACCCACATGCCTCAGCGGACCGCTCAAACAGGTCCAGGAATGCCTCTGGATCGTCTTGCGGCCCCATCTTCGTGAGCTGCATGTGGGTGGATTTGGCCGTGGTGGATGTTGTTTCCCCGGCTGGAACCTCCCGATCGATGCAGCTCCGGAACAGCTCGCGGTCCTGCTGCTGGGCCAGGAAGAGCGCCTGGAAACGCCGCTCCTGCTCTTCCCTGATCTCCAGCATCGACTGATGTTGTTCACGATGCAGGCCCGCGAGCACCTGGACGACGTCCGCAAATGGCGTTGCTGGCGGCGTTTGCATGGCGTTTGCATGGCGTTTTGCGGCTCTGTCTTCTTCCTCCCGGGTTTCGGCACCAATGTAACAAAGTTCGTAGATATGGGAAGAAGACAAGGGGGTCGACTGGCTGGGAACTCGAAACAGGTATTTATTTGCTTTAACTCAGGTCACAAAACAAGGTGCACATCGCACCACTTAAATAAACTTCATCTCCGATATATCAACGGTTTCACTTTGGCAGTTCCTCTCTGCACGTCCTCTCCCTGTTCTAGTCCCAGCGTGTGTGTCCAGCTCCTCGCTCTCCAGTCCTCATTTTCTGCGTGGCTTATAACCTGTCTCTCCACGCCAATTACAAGAGACAGGTGTTTATCATTTGCACTTGATTCACTTACGTGCTGCTCGTCCTCTGACTCTCTCTCCCATCACAGACTTCGCTAAACCACCCCCCCTCGCCATAATTATATTGCCAAAAGTTTTGGGATGTCTACCTTTACATGCACATGAACTTTAATGACATCCCATTCTTAATCCGTAGGGTTTAATATGGAGTTGGCCCACTCGTTGCAGCTATAACAGCTTCAACTCTTCTGGGAAGGCTTTCCACAAGGTTTAGGTGTGTTTATGGGAATTTTTGACCATTCTTCTAGAAGCGCATTTGTGAGGTCAGGCACTGATGTTGGATGAGAAGGCCTGGCTCGCACTCTCCGCTCTAATTCCTCCCAAAGGTGTTCTATCGGGTTGAGGTCAGGACTTTGTGCAGAACAGTCATGTAGCGACTGAGACAAATCAGACCCAATTATTTGTCCAATTTAACAAATAATCTTTAAAACTCACTCTGAGGTCTATGGACCCATCCCCCAAAAGACCCATAAGAGCAAGAAGAGGCCTCTGGTTACAGGACACATGGGAACTGATAAGGTTTACAACCAGAAAGAATTTGCAGAGAGCCGTGACTCCCACTTAATTATTTTTTACAAATAAACCATCTTAAACCCATATAGCCTATATATAATCACTTGAGAAATATATAAACATATATCCATCTCATGATTTTTCTTTTATAGGGTTTGGTCTATGTATTAATTCATTAATTTATGTTTCAGAATTGCATACTATGGTTAACAAAAATCATGTGTATGGCATGTTTGGTGTCTACGAAGTTGTAATTTAAAGATCTGAATGATTGTGTATATGATATGTCGATACCTGTGCAACATATTAGTATTACAAGAATCTTTAATAGTTCCTTCATCAGCAACCAATCTGCAAACGATCTGCTTGAGAAAAAGATTCGTAAAACTTTCCCTCCGAAAGCCTGAATACGATTGGCTTACTGACCACTTGAAGGAGAGGTTAAGAGGCCCCCGCGCAGGGCCACTCGCTCTCTCTCTGGACCGACAAAGGACGAGTCACCTCGGTGGCCGGGCCAAGTAGGCCAGGCTGTAAGGCCTACACACACACATCAAGCCATGTGCGTGTGTGGGACAGGAAACCTGATTGGAGCAGGCCCAACACCTCAAGCCATGTGCAACTTCCTCAACCTCGACGGAGTCAAAATAACCATGCAAGTTCATCATATCTTCTTCAGTCAACGCAGAAGAAATCGATTGCAACTTCCAACACCATCGGACCGAACTATCAAGGCTTTCTCCTGTGATTGTACATCGGACGCTCGTCAACAGCTCAGACTAAATGCAAGTAACGTACGATATACAAATCGCTGTGTAGTTAGTAAAACTGCAAACCCCTTTGTTCAGACAAAGGAGCTTGTAGTTGCTGATGGCTCTCCCAGGTGTTTCCATAGCTTCATCCATCTGTTCTGACCCGGTTCTTCAACCACTTTGCATCTTTGCATCTTACTAATGTATGTTTTGTTTTGTGTGTATGTGTTCCTGTTTAGTTTAGTCTTGTTCGTGATTTAGTTAATAAAGTTTGTGTACAATATATGTTTGGTTCTGAATCCCTGCCTGCAAACAAATTGTCACTTAAATGATCGATCTTGTTATGCACTCTAAGTGCTGTAAATACAAAGGAAGAATAATTTTTCTGTGGCCATGAAAAATATCCTTTTCTTAGAATTAATTAATAATCAATACTGAGCGGTCACAGGATGAACTGATTGATTGATTGTAATGTTAATGTAGCTACATCAAGTTAATCTCATTAACTGATTCAAATATTCATAATTAATCATAATGAATAATCATAATGAATAATTATTAATATTTCCCCTCTGAGCTAATTCGCTACAGTCAAGTTCCTCCACACCAAACTCGCTCATCCATGTCTTTATGGACCTTGCTTTGTGCACTGGTGCGCAGTCATGTTGGAACAGGAAGAGGCCATCCCCAAACTGTTCCCACAAAGTTGGGAGCATGAAATTGTCCAGAATGTCTTGGTATGCTGAAGCATTAAGAGTTCCTTTCACTGGAACTAAGGGGCCAAGCCCAACCCCTGAAAAACAACCCCACACCATACTCCCCCCTCCACCAAACTTTACACTTGGCACAATGCAGTCAGGCAAGTACCGTTCTTCTGGCAACCGCCAAACCCAGACTCGTTAATCGGATTGCCAGACAGAGAAGCGTGATTCACTCCAAAGAACACGTCTTCACTGTTCTAGAGTCCAGTGGCATGAAGCTCTCTACACACTGTTCTTGAGCTAATCTGAAGGCCACACAAAGTTTGGAGGTCTGTAGCTATTGACTCTGCAGAAAGTTGGCGACTTCTGCACACTGTGCGCCTCAGCATGCGCTGTCCCTGCTCTGTGATTTTAGGTGGTCTACCACTTTGTGACTGAGTTGCTGTTGTTCCCAATTGCTTCCACTTTGTTATAATACCACTAACAGTCGACCGTGGAATATTTAGTAGTAAGGAAATTTCACAAATGGACTTATTGCACAGGTGGCAACCTATCACGGTACCATGCTTGAATTCACTGAGCTCCTGAGAGCGACCCATTCTTTCACAAATGTTTATAGAAGCAGTCTGCATGTCTAGGTGCTTGATTTTATATACCTGTGGCCATGGAAGTGATTGGAACACCTGAATTCAATGATTTGGAGGGGTGCCCCAATACTTTTGGCAATATAGTGTATGTCCTTAGCTGTCCTGCACACTTCTTCATCATCGACAATGGCACAGCTTTGCTAGGCATGGACCTAATTAAGGGACTCCAGCTTAGATTTGACGGACACACTGTGCTGGCGCCGCCACAATCTGCTTCAGTTTGTGCCCTCTCCATTCCTCCATTACAGCGTACTGCATTGGGCAGTAAATTGGGAGTAAAAAAAATTACAGACAAGGTTAACATTTCAGACTCTGTACCTCCTGTCAGACGCAAATTGCGTCTGCTCCATCTGCATTTCAAAAGATGATGGTTGTCATTCTAAAAGGACTCTAGAATGTTGCAAATTATCTAGACAGCATTATTGTGTGGGGATTCTCACTACAGGAGCATGATCAAGCACTAGAAAATGTACTGCAGCGTCTCAAAGATGCTGGGTTGCTGCTGAATGAGTCTAAATGTCAACTTAGAAAGCAGAACCTGAAGTTTTTAGGGCACATGGTGACGTCACAGGGTATTCAGCTGGATCAGGAACATCCCTCGGCAATAGTCGATGCACCTGCACCATTGGATGCTGTTCAGTGGCATTCTCTGCTGGGCCTCCTCTCATGGTACAATAAATTTATTCCCAACTTTGCTTCCGTAGTGATGCCTCTGCATGCATGTCTGAGAGATGAGAGTGTATTGTGCTGGTTTGATGAAAATCACCAAAGCTTATCTGATGTCAAAAATCTACTTGTAGATTCCTGCTCTTGCACTATTTGACCCGGGACTGCCAGTGGTCATCTGCTTACGGATTAGGTGCTGTCTTCTCACAAGTAGGGTAAACGTACCTATTAAGCTCACCAAAGTCTACATTGAGACATTTTAGTGCACAGGGTATTGGTTTCAGTACAAGAAGTTATGTTAAAATAAAAGATTAATCTCTCACACAATAATATTTCATTTTATTTTAAATGACAAAGGCATTTCAATTAAGATGTACATCATTAAATGCAAAAGTCTGGCTGTGCTTAATGGGTACATGTTTGTACCCTTTAAACACACCCCTGTTCCCGTTAAGCTCACAACATGTTTTTTTTTTTAAGTGACAACCATCAGTTAATATTTAATGTCTGTTTATGAACTATTTACATAGACGTTCAATGTGGATGAGCTTAAAGGGAGCACACTGAGCTTAATTGGAACAGCAAACATTTTTTTTATTAATAAATATTATTAAATTAAATTTAAAAGGACAATTACCTGTTGAAGCCAGTAATGCCTGTGAAGTAATATATTAGTGTAGCACACAATCTTATACAGCTAGTAAGCTAACAATGTTCTGTAGCACCTGGGCTATGTTGCTAAAACTATCTTTTGGATCTAACTGTAATTATTTCCCACATCCAGGTTCCAGGTTATAATATGCAAAAGTCTAAACATTAATCTCTTAATTTTGCAATAAGAAGTTATACTTATCCAAAATAAAGGCTTAAACAACTGAAAAATGAACATTTAAGGGGCTCCTCTTTTGGTGAAAGTTTTCAGACAACTTTCAAAATGGCCACCAGACAGTGTGAACACATGAATACCCATATCTCTGTGTGCAATGGTCTGATTAGCTTGAAATTACAGGAGGTATAGTAACAAACACATCAGTTGGTAAAGACATCAAGTAGGATGATAAATATTTTTTTTTCTTTTTATAATCTGAGCTCAAAGATAGTAATGTGCTTAATGGGTACTTGAGCTTAATAGGTACGTTTACCCTATGCACTGATGGTCAGTCCACTGCAGAACATGGGAACTAGAAAGCCACTGCCTAGTTTTCAATTAAAAACACAGAAATGTGAGTTTAAATTACACAAAATATTAACAGAACACATTAAAATAATGTTTGCAACTTAAAAACTTTAAGTGTTTTGATGAATTGTACAAAAGTCACAAGTCACAACAATCCCACGCTATGGGCACTGCCATTGATACACGCTAAAGCGAAAGTTGTTTTACGCTACTGTTTGAAGCTTCCACCTTTTGACAATTTGATAATGATCTAGGCTATTACAGACCTAATTTAAATATTGTGTGGGAAAATTATCTGATCAGTTGGCTTGGCTCATAGTGATTCAGCTACACAATATTGCTGTTTATCAGTGGCGAGGTGTCTTTTTACATGGCATGCTTGGTGGCGCATTATGTCAAAAATGCACCTGGTGCAGATCCATTTGATGGGTTTCGCATTCGCTCTATACAGAGTGGTAGCTTCTCAGTTGCTTACTCTCATGACACACAGAAACACAGCTAAAGTAGTCCTAATATGTTTGACCTTTTAATTGAAAGTATACATTTACCTGTTGATGCCTTCAAAAGCACCCGTAAAAGCAGCTGAGTCAGGCGCGACACGCGAAAGGGAAAAAATATGCTGTATTTTTGTAATTCCACTTGGTGGCACTAATGTTGCAGAAACTACATGCTTCACCTTTAAACAGTATGGCGCATCAGCTGAGGACACGCATCTAAATCATAGTTGACAAATAAGAAACACCATGGCAGGTGTCAATTTAAATGTATGCCAGAAGTGTTTTTTTTTTTTATTACAAATTAATATAATTAATATTAGTAGCATATTATAAATAAAATATAAGTACACTATAATTACAATAAATGTAAGTATAATAAAAAATATAAGTATTCTTTAAAAATATGTTATTATAAATAATGTAAAATAATGCAAATTGATGACTTTAACAAACGCATAGACTATCGATTTACAGCATCAGATAGTTACAGTAGGTCTACTCACAGGTCTGTCTTTAACAGTTTATAAGTTTTCGTTAAAAATAAATTTCCTTATGGAGAAAATTAAATACTATGAAAATAGTTTCAGTTATGACTTCTTTTTTATTTAGTCTATTTAGTTTTATATAAAATGCAATGTGATTTTCATTGATCGAGATCTGGCAGCAACAGTACAACACACACAGTGCTGCTTGAAAGTTTGTGAACCCCTTGCAGAATCTGAAAATGTGAATAATTTTAACAAAATAAGAGGGATCATACAAAATGTGTGTTATTTTTTTTATTTAGTACTGTCCTGAATAAGATATTTTACATAAAAGATGTTTACATATAGTCCACAAGACAAAAAAATAGCTGAATTTATAAAAATGACCCCATTCAAAAGTTTATGTACCCTTGATTCTTAAAGGGATAGTTCACCCAAAAATGAAAATTTGATGTTTATCTGCTTACCCCCAGGGCATCCAAGATGTAGGTGTCTTTGTTTCTTCAGTAGAACACAAATGAAGATTTTTAACTCCAACCATTGCAGTCTACTAGTCGTATAATGCATGTCAATGATAACAGATGAGAGTATGAGAACTATGAGAGTAAAAAAACATACACATACGAATCCGGAAGTCATCACGTGCTAATGGCTATTGGACATAGATCACATTCGAGGTAAAAAAAATGATATAAATACTGTTCGGTTTCTCAAACAAACCGATCGTTTCATGTCTTAAGACATCAATGTGTCGTTACGAGCCGCAGGGTTTAATATGGATTTGTATGTGTATGTTTTTTTTACTCTCATAGTCCTCATACTCTCATGTGTTACCATTCACATGCATTATACGACTGGCAGACTGCAACGGTTGGAGTTAAAAATCTTCATTTGTGTTCTACTGAAGAAACAAAGACACCTACATCTTGGAAGCCCTGGGGGTAAGCAGATAAACATAAAATTTTTATTTTTGGGTGAACTATCCCTTTAATACTGTGTCGTTACCTCATAACATGTTTTCGCTGTTATCGGTAGAAGGCACTATTACGTATCTTCTGAAATAATACAGAATCTCCGGATCCAAAATCAAGCAAAGAAGAAGCAGAAACAAAGGATAGAAGCGTAGATAAATTAACATATATGCCTCATTAGTGGCTGTTATATGGACCGCTATACGTAAGCCGTCCGCCATATTGGAACGATATAATCAGACGCATGTATGAATATCTATATCTGCAGTAGACTTCAGCACATGATTTTGCTAAACTAACACAATACAACAAGATGAAGGCATCAGCTAACACAACATTAAAAGGTTCCCATAGTAAAAAAAAATAACCTGGATTTTTGAGTTAATACATATAAAAACACAAAACCAACACATTCTTACCTGTGAAAGGTTATCCCATTTCTTCTGGAATTTAAATCTTGGCGGTTTCACAACCAGAAACTACGCAATGTTGTGGAATCATTGAGTCTTACTGTGAGTTACGAAACGCTGACCGTTCCAAGATGGCGGGCACGACAACATGTCTGGAGCAGTCGACCCTACACCGTAGGTCCCCTTACAGTGAAATCGCCATTTTGCGCCGTCATGTTTCTACAGTAGCCCTAAACGGAAAAACTTCTCTACAGAGCTCTAGTCACTCTCTGCTCTCTCCGACAACTACATTTTTGTCCTGTGTCGGCCCCCGTAGCTTCTCTATGTGCTTCGTAAGGGAGGGGTGAGCGGTGGGTGATTGCAATTCACAACCTCACCGCTAGATGGCACTGAAATTTACACACTGCACCTTTAAGTTACACAATACATTTATATAGCCTACTTTAAACAAAGGCTGCATTAAATCATGTAAATAATATATAAATAAGGTTGGTCATAATTCAGAGATTCAGAAACTCAGACTCATGTTCAATTACTTCTGCTATTATTCTATTATTAGAATAATATTCTATTACTACAATTTGGAATAGAGATTCTATCATAACAGCTTAAGCGAGAAATAGCTAAAATGAGCAGTACAACACCATTATAACCAGGTATTTCTGGAATGTTGTCATTTGTTTTTCATGAACGTAATTCACATTTGTTCCTGTGAGGAATGATGAAGAGATGCTGGTTCATACGTCATTTCCGAAACAATTCAAAACTCAGGATGGTTTTATTACATTTGTGTTGGAATAAAACAATTTAAATTCACTTCAACTCAAAGTGAAGCAGTACCAATCTTTGTAACATCTTATAAAACTGATTAGTTTATGTAGCATTTACTCCTCAGTCAACAATATAACTATTTTGTAGTTAATGACAAATTCATTTAAACAACTACTAAGTTGTTGCTTATCACAACATTATTTATTGATATTGATTCCATTGACTTTCACTTTATAATAATGGTCCAGATTAGAGATGAGCATGTTAACACTTGAGTCAAAACTGATTAATATGGTTACATTTTCACTAGTAAGGACTGTAATGAAGTTCATTGTCTACTATAAGAATATCGGTAACACATTACAATACAGGTGTGCTAATATGCATTAATTCATGGTTAACTAATGCACAGATAATCATGAGTTAATGTATGACTCATGAAGAACTAAACCATTTATTAATGATTACTGCATCAGCAACTAATGAAGATTATATATGATTAATAGATTAAGTAATCATTAAATTGTTATTAGTTAAATGTGTCATATTGTATTAATTCCCTAATAACATATTATATTAACTAAAAGTGTAAATTCATATGTTAATTACCACAATGGGTCAAAGCCATGCATTTCAACTTCCAGTTGTCTGCTTTAATTAATCATTAGCTAATGACTAAAAAATGACTTTACTTGTTGAGGCACATGACTGTTAACTAATTCAAAATTAATTCAAAACCCATAACCACAATGACATATTCCTTAACAATTAGTTAATAGTCATGTGCCTCAACAAGTAAAGTCATAACATAATTATACCTTTGCAAATCATTAGCTAATGATTATTAAAGCAGACAACTGGAAGTTAAAATGCATGGCTTTGACCCGTTGTGGTAATTAATATATGAATGTACATTATTAGTTAATATAATATGTTATTAGGGAATTAATACATGATGACACATTTAACTAATAACAATTCATATATTATTTCATCTATTAATCATATAGGATCTTCATTAGTTGCTGATGTAGTAATCATTAATACAAACCCGATTCCAAAAAAGTTGGGACACTGTACAAATTGTGAATAAAAACAGAATGCAATGATGTGGAAGTTTCAAATTTCAATATTTTATTCAGAATACAACATAGATGACATATCAAATGTTTAAACTGAGAAAATGTATCATTTTAAGGGAAAAATAAGTTGATTTTAAATTTCATAGCATCAACACATCTCAAAAAAGTTGGGACAAGGCCATGTTTACCACTGTGTGGCATCCCCTCTTCTTTTTATAACAGTCTGCAAACGTCTGGGGACTGAGGAGACAAGTTGCTCAAGTTTAGGAATAGGAATGTTGTCCCATTCTTGTCTAATACAGGCTTCTAGTTGCTCAACTGTCTTAGGTCTTCTTTGTCGCATCTTCCTCTTTATGATCCACCAAATGTTTTCTATGGGTGAAAGATCTGGACTGCAGGCTGGCCATTTCAGTACCCGGATCCTTCTTCTACGCAGCCATGATGTTGTAATTGATGCAGTATGTGGTCTGGCATTGTCATGTTGGAAAATGCAGGGTCTTCCCTGAAAGAGACGACGTCTGGATGGGAGCATATGTTGTTCTAGAACTTGGATATACCTTTCAGCATTGATGGTGCCTTTCCAGATGTGTAAGCTGCCCATGCCACACGCACTCATGCAACCCCATACCATCAGAGATGCAGGCTTCTGAACTGAGCGCTAATAACAACTTGGGTTGTTCTTGTCCTCTTTAGTCCGGATGACATGGCGTCCCAGTTTTCCAAAACGAACTTCAAATTTTGATTCGTCTGACCACAGAACAGTTTTCCACTTTGCCACAGTCCATTTTAAATGAGCCTTGGCCCAGAGAAAACGCCTGCGCTTCTGGATCATGTTTAGATATGGCTTCTTTTTTGACCTATAGAGTTTTAGCCGGCAACGGCAAATGGCACGGTGGATTGTTTTCACCGACAATGTTTTCTGGAAGTATTCCTGAGCCCATGTTGTGATTTCCATTACAGTAGCATTCCTGTATGTGATGCAGTGCCGTCTAAGGGCCCGAAGATCACGGACATCCAGTATGGTTTTCCGGCCTTGACCCTTACGCACAGAGATTGTTCCAGATTCTCTGAATCTTTGGATGATATTATGCACTGTAGATGATGATAACTTCAAACTCTTTGCAATTTTTCTCTGAGAAGCTCCTTTCTGATATTGCTCCACTATTTTTCGCCGCAGCATTGGGGGAATTGGTGATCCTCTGCCCATCTTGACTTCTGAGAGACACTGCCACTCTGAGAGGCTCTTTTTATACCCAATCATGTTGCCAATTGACCTAATAAGTTGCAAATTGGTCCTCCAGCTGTTCCTTATATGTACATTTAACTTTTCCGGCCTCTTATTGCTACCTGTCCCAACTTTTTTGGAATGTGTAGCTCTCATGAAATCCAAAATGAGCCAATATTTGGCATGACATTTCAAAATGTCTCACTTTCAACATTTGATATGTTATCTATATTCTATTGTGAATAAAATATAAGTTTATAAGATTTGTAAATTATTGCACTCCTTTTTTATTCACAATTTGTACAGTGTCCCAACTTTTTTGGAATCGGGTTTGTAAATGGTTAAGTTCTTCATGAGTCATACATTAACTCATGATTATCTGTGCATTAGTTAAGCATGAATTAATGCATATTAGTACACCCGTATTGTAAAGTGTTACCAGAATATCATTAGTCATAATTAGAAAAGAGCTCCAGAAAAAGAAACATAAATCCTAAATTATATAGTCATACAGCCTAAGTTAGCACTGATGCAGCTGAAGCAGGAACTGGCAGGGCCAAAAGATCTCACAACCCTGCTGTTCTTCCTTATGAAGATGATTTACTTTGATAATTTTTTTGTTAACTTCAGAGTTGGTCAGGGTCTTCCAAAATCTTTATAAAAATACGATATGATATTTATTTATGTATATTTATTATTTAATTATATTTATTATTTAAATGTAATCCATAAAGTTGCTTTACAGTTTTTTCCAATTGCTAACACACAATTTTGCAAACTAGGCTGGTTTTGTCAAAATACTTAACACAATTCACAAAACCATACACCCAAACTGCAAAATACCTCATATATCTTGCAAAATGAAGCACTGTAACCAAAACTACATATAGCATTATCAAAATCAAACTTTTGCACGAAATGGCACACACTTCATTCATATTACCAGATTTTTGTCTAACCAACTACACACTGTTGGGCATAATGAAAAGCACTCTCATCTTTAGTATGCTTTGCCATAATACTAAAATATGTAGTTCAAATTGTAGAAAATTCTTTGGATTGTACACATGCACAGAAATATTTGCAGATACACACACGCTGTTGAAACATTTTTATTTTTTTAATTTTCACCAAACAAGTCAGTGCAACATACACACAGCAGATATATTTACATTGGACTGAACAAAAATATGCTCACAAAAAACAGTAAACTGAAAAAGAAAATTGCATCCTCCCTCTTCCTCTTCCTCTCTCTGCAACGTCTTCCATTGTTGTTGTAAAAAAAAAAAGGTGGTCATCTGTGGTCTTTTCATAGTGCTTGCATCCTGATTTAAGTGTTAACAATTAACCAATGAGGTGTTTGGCCAGGTGGCACATGTATTGGCCAATTAGCTCATGTAGTCATTTTGAATGGCAGTGTTTTGAAATGGCAAACATGTGACTTTATGTCAGATTGTTGTGTCTTATGCAGAGAACCGTGTTCAGTGCATTTAAAAAGTGCCATTTTGAATTGCAAAATGTGTGTAAAGCAGAAAATGTGTTGAGACTTTAGGAGACTTGAGTAGAGGTTTTGCTCTCTGTGTGTCAGTTTAAATAACTGTGCTGTGCATGTCATTTTAGTGTGTTAGCAATTGGAAAAAACTGTAATACAACGAATTTTAACAAAAACAATGAAGACAGAACATATTGCCAGTGACACTTTACTGGTGACACGTAATATATCTAATTGCTCTGTTTTAAAGCTCTCGGTGACTGACTTCAGATCACATTTCTGCAGTTAGCATACTCACATGCAAAATATAGGAAAATAACAAAAAGTAGCAAAAAGGTTTATATAAAACTCACTATTGTGTTTTAATTTAGTGTTTGCCACATTTTCAAAAACATTTACAGTTTTTCACAAGTACCGCATATCGCTTTTCAACTGAGGAGCCGAGACGAGTGACTCGGGCCTTCAGCTGAAGCACAGCACCTGGCGACGGGACGTACATCTCCGTTCCCTCCTTCAGGGAATGAGGGTTACATACGTAACCGAGACGTTCTCTTTCAGTCGGTCACGTTCGACGTACGTCGGAACTGACTGACGAATTGGGATCCCTACCAACACGCCAGGGATGCTGGCCCTTCCAGCGCCCTGCCTGAGCTCACTGGACCACACCTATGTTGGAGTGGGAGTCAGGCTCCCGGCAGGGAAGGTCAGTCACTGCTGTTCCTGCAAGACCCACTCAGTATGACTATTGGATAACGCTGGGAAAGATTGCCCGTCTCGTGGAGATGGTACGCTGCAGAGCCACGTCCTTCAATGGAAGGAGATGTGGCGGAATACACATAAGGACTAACCTGTTAGGGTAGTACTACATATGGCAGTCTCTGGGGTGGATCCAACCTGATCCCGGGGGGAAAGAACACCACCAGAGACAACAGAGCGGGCTCTGTCAAGGGAAAGACACGGGGCTAGCCGAGTAGGGTAGCTGGTACCGTGGAGAATACACATATGGGGTTGCCGTTAGGGAACCGCTACATATGGACCCCAGCCTACACACACGTTCCACAAGCATACGGGTGCATGCCTGGCGTCAGACGGCCGCAACGTCTGACACCGAAGAGGTGACGGAGGAGCTCGACAGGGTTAGCCGTTTCCGGGGAACACAACTGGAGATAATAGATGCACGTATCCGGCCCAGGGGGCAGGAGTGGCGTTGCAAGCCGACACTAGAACGGGCACTTAGCGCTACTGGCCACTGGGGCGAGGATGCGGGAAGATACCGGCTCTACACGGAGGCTATAGAATCTAGCGAACGTGTTAGGTGTCGCCCAGCCCGCAGCTCTACATATATCTGTCAGCGAGGCGCCTTGAGCCAACGCCCAGGAGGAAGCTACACTCCTTGTGGAATGCGCTCGCACCCCGAACGGGCAAGGCACGTCTTGGGACTGGTAAACCAAGACGATAGCATCCACTATCCAGTGGGCTAACCTCTGCTTGGAGACAGCCTTTCCCTTCTGCTGGCCTCCGTAACAGACGAAGAGCTGCTCTGAGGTTCTAAAGCTTTGAGTCCGGTCCACGTAGGCGCGGAGGGCGTGGATGGGACAGAGCAAAGCTAGGGCTGGGTCTGCCTCCTCCGAAGGCAGCGCTTGCAGGTTCACCACCTGATCCCGGAAGGGAGTGGTAGGAACCTTGGGCACGTATCCAGGCCGGGGTCTCAGGACAACGTGAGAGTTGGCCGGCCCGAATTCTAGGCACAATTCGTTGACCGAAAGTGCATGCAGGTCCCCTACCCTCTTGATTGAGGCCAATGCAGTCAGAAGCACTGTCTTCATGGACAGGATGTTTAACTCTGCAGACTGTAAAGGCTCAAAGGGAGGACCCTGAAGTGCTCTGAGCACCAGGGCTAGGTCCCAAGAGGGTACCGAGGTTGAACGAGGAGGATTCAGTCTCCTCGCACCTCTGAGGAACCTGACGATTAAGTCGTGCTTCCCTAAGGACTTACCTTCCACTGCATCGTGATACGCCGCTATTGCGGCGACGTACACTTTGAGGGTGGAGGGAGACAGCCTTCGCTCCAGCCCATCCTGCAGGAAAGAAAGCACGACACTAATCGAACACCTTCGGGGGTCTTCCCGGCGTGCAGCACTTTGGCCTGGTAGACCTGCAGGAGCGCCATGGCATGCAAAGATGACGCAGCTTCTCCACAGGCTGTGTAAGCCTTGCCCGTTAGTCCGGACGAGAACTTACACGCCCGAGAGGGGAGACACGGATTTCCCCGCCAGTCAGTAGCGGTCTTCGGACACAGCTGCATCGCTACTGACCGCTCTACTGGGGGGATCTCCACGTAACCCTTAGCTGCGCCACCATCGAGGGTAGTGAGGACGGAGGAGTCAGTCGATCGGTTTCTAGCGTTGTAAGGCGCTATCCACGACTTCGTGAGCTCCTGATGCACTTCCGGAAAGAAAGGCACTGGGGTGGGGCGCTGAGAACCAGCACGGGCCGTCCCGAGATACCAATCGTCCAGCCGCGAGGGTTCGGGACACGGTGGAGGGTTCCACTCGAGCCCGACACTCGCGGCGGCCCGGGAAAGCATAGCTGTGAGCTCCGGATCAGACTCGGGCAACGCTACCACACCGGAAGGGGGTAGCGCAGCCGAATCCTCATCTCCGGAGTCCATTAGCTCGTCCCCCGATACAGCTATCGAAATCATGTCCTCAGCCGGAGCCCCGAAAGTAACAGCTGGTCCCCCGCGGGAAGGACCAGGCTGCTCTTCCGGAAACTCCACCGGCACAGCGGAGGGGGGAGGGGCCCGAGGAGCCTGTTGACCCGGCGGGAGTGCCCTCACAGTAATCCTCAGGTCTCCACCAAAGGCATCAGCCAAAGTAGCAGCCCTCTGCTTTGCAGCAGGAGGACCACTAGCTCGGGGGATGCGCAATGGGACTCCACCCCGTCTGAGGTATTCGAGTCTAGACCGTAATACTGCGATGGTCATGTTCCCGTAATGGGAACATGAGTCATCCACGAAAGCCGCCTCAGCGTGCTGAACACCCAAACACGTGAGACAGCGATCGTGTCCGTCAACTGGGGACAGATAACGACGGCATCCAGAAACACATGGCTTGAATGACATCTTGAAAAAGACACAGGGTCAAACCGTGTTGCTCTTTTAGAAAAGGAAAAAAACGTTCCGATCAGTGCCGAGGCACACAGGGGAAATGGCCGCTGCTCGCAGCGGTTCAAGGTTGCAAGCCCGCTGAGAGCACTCACAGGAAAAAACGCCCAACGAGCTGTGAAAACAGCTGTTTATTTCTTCCTCGCGACCACCACTGTAGGGCACCGTCACACCAACACCGGAACTGGAGCGATCCTCTTCACAAGACTCATTTGAAAACACTCTTCGTAGAAACACACACAAATGTACTGTTCGGCTCCGAAGTTGAAAGCGATATGCGGTACTTCCACTTGTGGAATGTGTCACACGCATGCCAATCTTCATTGGCTTGTTTATAAACACTGGAAGTAGATTGGTCTCTGAAAATAGATCCCAATTCGTCGGTCAGTTCCGACGTACGTCGAACGTGACCGACTGAAAGGGAACAATTAACACAGCAAACTAAACACACTCTTATGTTGGTAAAACAGTTCTGTATTCACTGCATAATGAAGCACTGCAGTTTATTCTATTAATGCATTTATCAAAAATAAATACTAACATCAAAACTACAAGTGTGTTCTCTGGTGATTTGATCACAAATTCAGCTGTAGATACACAAATACATGAATGAAAATACACGTTTTTCATGTTCTTTAATCATGTTCTTCAAAGTTCTTTAATGATGAGTTTAGTTGTGAGGTGTATAACTATGAGATGAATTTTCGCCCAATAAATGAATGAATGAATAGATAAATAAATAAATAAATAAATACATACATACATAAATAATCTACTGAAATCATTGAATCAATGAACTTTATAGATTTTGCCTCTCAATTACATCTGGTCAAAGAATTTCATCAACATCATAGCATATTATATTTGCATGAGTCATGCATCGTGGGAAAAAATCCATGAATGCTGGATCCATCCTTGTGCCTCAACTTCTTCACAGGCCTCTTCCATCGTTTGAACAAGACTTACTTGGTTGTAAGGGTTGCGATCATATACTTTCCATCTCCAAGAGGAGAATATGCTGAAAGGAACACCGTCCTGAAATTTAAGTGATGCTCAAACCACTCTTGCACCAGTGCTGAATAGTGAAATTGGACATTGTCCCACACAACTACACAATTTCGCTCAATTTGCTCCTGATCACCCTGCGGAGAGTGGATTTCATTGAGGGAGTTTAAAAAATTTAGGAGCCTTTCTGTGTTGTGCGACCCCAAGACAGCGTTGTGTGCCACAACACCAGTGGATTGCAGCACTTGTTGTCCAGGGACATTGACTGTGGCACAATGTTTATATTGGGCTGAACTCTGTCCAGCTTCTCTCAAGGAAAGACCTTAATTTATGACATGGTCAGTTAGGGTGGCTCTGATTTCATTTGAAACCTGTCTGTACCCAATCCTTCTACCTCTCTTTCCTCCTGTTACATTTTGCTCTCCCCTTCCCCTCTGTCCATGTCTTCTTATATTTTCTTCTCTTGCTCTTTCCACTAATGACATATGCCATTGCCTTTAACTCTACCATCTCTTCTCCCTCTACTCCTCTTCCTGCATCCTCAGCTCTTCTTGCTTCTCCTACATCCTCAGTTCTTCTTGCTTCCCCTACATCCTCAGCTCTTCTTGCTTCTCCTACATCATCAGCTCTCCTTGCTTCTCCTATATTCTCAGCTCTTCTTGCTTCTCCTACATCCTCAGCTCTTCTTGCTTCTCCTACATCATCAGCTCTCCTTGCTTCTCCTACATTCTCAGCTCTTCTTGCTTCTCCTACATTCTCAGCTCTTCTTGCTTCCCCTACATCCTCAGCTCTTCTTGCTCCATCTCCTCTTCCTATACCATCTATTCCTTTCTCCTCATCTCTTTCTACCTCTTCCACTGTTCCTCTCCCTCTCAATATTACCATTTTTTTCCCCCATTTGATAGTTTTTGTAATTGAGATAGCTGTGTTAACAATTAGGAAATTTGCATTTCCTGTGTTATGAGTATTACTAACTCAGCAGATATTTATTTGGGGATAATTGAGAACCTTCCAAGTGCAACTGAGAATTTAAAAAATATCAGAGTTTTGTTTGTTGTGTTTGGAAGAATTGTGCACAAATGATTGTGATTTTTGTAAAACCAATAAAAATAGCTGCAATTGTTTTTTCCTGATACATAAAAATTTTGGTTGGCTGTGTGAACTGTTGTGAACACATTTGAGAATTTTGTACACAATGTTTTGAGAACATTATATGATTTGTAATTTGTATGAAATGAATAAAAACGTACAATCTGTTTAGGACAATTACAAAGTGTTCAGATCACTGTGTTAATTGTTTTGAGAGCAGTGATCTGAGTTTTGGAGAAGTGTGTCAAATCGACTGAGAAAAACTGTAAAACAATTTTTTTTCACTTTAGCTTTCAAAGAAGTAACCAATATAATGTGTCATTATTATTATTATTATTACAGTTTTTTTTTTATTGCTTACACACCATTTCTCAAACTATGACTCCTTTTCTCTGAACTTTACACACAAAGTTACAAAACACGCACACAACATGGAAAACATCACACATCTCTTTCAGAAGTAAACACGTTCTAAAATATTTTAACTCTTATTTAAAAATTGTGTTTTTGTATAGTAACTCTAAACACAAACCATCAAATGATTAGCCATATACACGACAAACTAGACACGGATATAAAAAATGTAAAACACTACCTTGTATCTTTTGCATGTTCAGTATACTGTGGAGTTAGACTGGGTAAACCCAGCCCGATCTGCCGAAATGCAAGGGTGAGAATTGTATTTGTTTCTCAAAACATTGTGTTTTAATTTCTAAGTGAACAAATTATTTAGAAGTATTTTCACACATGATCATTGGGTGTAGGTAATCAGAAAATGAGTGACATTTAAATGGCAGTATTTCCCAAAGGAAACAAAAGAGCTGATCATTTTGAACGATGTATCAACGGTAGGGGATTGTGTTTAGAATTTTGCAAAAAGGTTTTTTTTCAGAGCCTTGCCACATCATGGCAGCCGCACCAGAGCCTTGTCACATCATGGCAGCCACACCAGAGACTTCAGCTGCCCAGGCCTGTGTTTTACCATGGCCCCCTGATTCCCAGAGGTCATCTCTGTTGCTTTGGTGGTCCTCACATCCATGGCCCAGGCCATGATCCAGTTCTTGCTCCCCTTCACGAGCCTGGCCCTCCATCCCTCCCCCCTTACCGCCTCTGCTCCTCCTCCCTCCTGTGTTTTTGTTTTGGGGTGGGTGTTCCATTAGGGCGTAAGGAGCCACCCATAGAGGGCAGGGGGTGTCTGTCTGTTTTTGGTTTTGTTTCATGTTCATGGTTCATGTCTTATTTTTGTAGTCATGGTTCCTTTTGTTTCCTGGTTTTGTCATGTGATTCCCTTATCCCGTCATGTGATCCTATCGTGTGCTTCCATAGTCTCATGTGTCATGTTCTGATTGGTTTATTGGTTCATTGTTCAGGTGTTTCTTGTTAGTCATTAGTCTTTGTGTATAAATAGCCCTCATGTTACCATTGTTCTTTATCAAGCTTTATGTAACCTGCTGTCTTTGAGTCATTGTCAAGTTCAAGTTCATGTTCATGTTCATGTTCATGTTTATATTTAGCTTTATGTTGATGTTCAAGTTCAAGTTAAGTTTATAGTTAAGTCATGCCATTGTCATGTTTTTGTTTATTTGTATTTGTTCAAATTTGGTAAATAAAAGCTCCACTTGGGTTCACTTCAGCTTGCCTTCAGTGGGCGTGTGTATGTGTGTGTGTCATTGTTTCCAGTGGGAGTTAAGTACAAGGAAGTAGAAAAAAATGTCCAATATCTAAATAACTTTAAGGGACTCTCACTTGGTTATTACAAGCCTGGTGGTCAAACTGTTTTATGTTTTAACTTTAGCTGTTAATGACTTAAAAAACTGGTACGTATCCTCCTTTTATTTTTTTATCACATATTCTCGTGGTCTTAAATGTAATTGAGATTCAAACAACATTATTAAATACTTGTGCATCCCTTGTATTTTGCTTTTTAATGCAAATGATAAAACCTCAACTATAAAATGTGATCATTATGATTCCCAGTAAAAATGCAGTTAAGTGCTTTTCTTCTGCTGAGTTTGGCTTTGGCTCTTTGTCTTGCATCACCAATGGTAAGTTGGATAGTAAAAGGATTATGTTATAATACATTGTCATTGTAAAGGTGATATACAGCTGTTGATTTTTAAAAATATTTTTCTTAATTTCTGAGTATTGTTTCTTTATGTCATGTTCTCAGCCATCACCTGATATAAATGGTAAGTACAGCACAGTTACTGATATGAATCTGTTATTGTAATGTTGATGTTATTGTAATGTCTCAATTGTGCAATGTAAAAGATCCTGTTTTCATTACTGTCTGAAGTTTTGATCGCTCTTTTATTGCTCATTTAAATTTCAGATTGTTTCACTAAAATTATTATTTTCTATATTCCAACCTCACCTCTCAGTCTTCTTTTATTTTCTTCATTATATTTTCCTCAAAGGCACTACTGAGGAATGGAAGGACATTCCAGATATAAACAAAGGTAAAACTACTAGCCTATATTATCTCAAGAATCTCAAGTACATTTATATAGCAGTAAGGTAACATTAGGGTTGCCAACTGTCCCGTATTAAAAAGAAAAATCTACCTGAGGGAATAATATCCTGATGTGATTTGCTGCTCGAGAAACATTTCTGATTTTTATCAATGCTGAAAACATTTTTTTTTCAGGATTCTTTGATGAATAGAAAGGTCAAAAGAACAGATTTATCTGAAATAGAAAGCTTTTGTAACATTATAAATGTCTTTATTGTCACTTTTGATCAATTTAATGCATCCTTGCTGAATAAAAGTATTACTTTCTTTAATTTCTTTCCAAAAAAAAAAATATTACTGACCCCAAACTTTTGAACGGTAGTATGTTACAAAAGCTTTCTATAGATAAATGCTGTTATTTTGAACAATGGTTTGTGTGTAACATGACATTTTTTGTGTGACATTAAAATTCTTTTTAGAATTAAATTGAACATAAATAGGTTAAGCAAAACAAATGTGTTATGTGTAAGAACCTTTTATACACATACTTAACTGCAGACACTGAAATGACACACTGTGTGGTACAGTACATATATTTTGAGTGTCCCTTATTTTCCTATAAAAAACCACGATCCTTATTTTCCTTTTCTGACGTTGACAACCCACATTCATAAATCATTATTTTTACTCCTATTTTATTTTATCTACTGTAAATTAAACGCTATTTACTGTAAACCGAACACTATTTACTGTAAACTGAATGTAAGCATATTTATTGTAAACTGAATGTAAGCATATTTACTGTAAACTGAATGTAAGCATATTTACTTTATACTGAATGCTAGGTTTAAATCTCAGAGAAGGAGACATCATGGTGGTGAGTTATGTTCTAAGAAATTCTAAAAGTACATTGAATATTTGATAATTCAGAAAACAGTCAATATAATATTTCTCAGGATACTTAAATCATTCTGCTTTAAAGCCTAATCAAAGGAGTGCCATTCTTGGGAATCAGTATCGTTGGGATATTCCCGTCCCCTATGCGCTGAGTGTGAATCTCCGTAAGAAAACATGGATTTCTAAAATCAACTTTTAAATTAGTTTTACTTTTATTTATTTTTTTCATCCATTATGCATTTTTGATTGTGTAGGTATGAACTATAGAGGGGTCATTTTGAGAGCCTTTGAGCAGTTCAGACTGAAATCATGTATTGACTTTAAGCCCAGAGCAGCAGAAGCTTTTTACATCTCTGTGGAGAGTCGTGAAGGGTACAGTATGGTTCCAGTTAGTAATCAACAATATTAGTAATATATGGTATTTTAGACTATTCTGTGATACAGCCTAAACTATGCTATACTGAATGAATATAGTATAAAACATTAATGAGTTAATAAACTCTTTTAAATATTAATATCAAAATATTAATACACCTGCTACATGAATGTGCTGTTATCTCTCACTTATTTTGCAGGTGTTGGTCATACATTGGTCGCATATCTCCTGGAGGCCAGACTCTTTCCATTGGAAATGGCTGTGGAATAAAAGCCATTGTTGAGCATGAGTTTCTCCATGCACTAGGATTTAGGCATGAGCAGTCAAGATATGACAGGGATGATTATGTGACAATCAAATTTGAAAACATCGTAAAAGGTTGCCTTGTATTTGTATTATTTTGTTTTTTAACTTTATTTGGTTTTAAGGAAAAGAGTAAAACAGTTATATACAGATATACACTGACATACTGATTCCAGTGTCCATTTAACTAATCAGCATAAACACTTAAATAAGCCATTCTTTATGAACAATCACCTTAATAACTCCATTAGTCTTTATTTTCAGGCTATGAGAGCAATTTCAATAAATACAGCGAGAACCTGACCACCACCCAAGGCACCCCATATGACTATTACTCTGTGATGCATTATGATAAAAATGCCTTCACTAACGGTAATGGATCCACGATAATCACCAACCGTCCTGAGTTCCAAGATGTGATTGGTCAACGCCTGGACATCAGTGAATATGATGCGATTGAGCTCAACAAACTCTATAAATGCAGTGAGTATTTCTCTCACACATCATCTTCATTTTGCAGTTTGTTAAATATTTCAGTAGGACTTAAAGTCTGATGTAAGAGAGACCAGGGAAAACATGTTATGAATGGGAAGTTGTAAGGAATTGATTTAGCCTCAGTGTTTGTCTGTTTGCATTACAGATTCCTCCATCTCTTTCCTTGACCACTGCAGTTTTGATGATGAATCTCTGTGTCAGATGAACGTCTGTTCTGCTGCTGATTATGGCTGGCAGAGAGTGAAGTCAGTGAGAGGTATCAATGTGACTGACCACACCTACTTGAGCAAAGAACAGAATGGTGAGATCTGTTACAGTCAGTCAGTCAATGGATAATGTCTGTTTTGACATCACAGGAAGTGATTTATACTAATTACACAAAAAGAAATGCTTCACTTCCATCCACAGCTGCAGTCACTGTACCACCCAGTTGCACACAACTATACACCTGTTTTCATTCCTGCAGGGACGTCTTTTTTCATGCACTTCAGCACTGAGGGCAGAAACGAGAGTGACACAGCCAGAATGGAGAGCAAGACAATGAGCCCTAAAAGAGACTGCAAAGTTCAGTGCCTGCAGTTCTACTACTATCACAGTGGTAATGAGTCTGACCAGCTCAACATCTGGATCCGAGAATACCAGAATGATACAGACACCAGAGGAACTCTCAGACTTATGGATCAGATCACAGGTCTGACTGAAAAAAAAACAAAAAACAAACATGTAGGACTGTTTCTAAAATGTTTAATTTTACCATTTAATTCCCTGCAGAACTCCCTGGTAATTACTGGAAACTGCATCATGTGTCACTGAATGCAAAAAAAACCTTCCAAGTTGTATTTGAAGGCCGTAAAGGAGCTGGAAACTCCCGTGGAGGCTTCTCAGTGGATGATATCAATATTTCAGAGACCGAGTGTCCCCACACATGGCAGATAAGGAACTTTTCAATAAGGGAATCTTCAACACATTACAGTCCATTGTATTACTCCAATGATGGTTATCGCTTTCAGGCTGCGTTAGTAGTGTATCAGAATTACCTTTATATGTATGTTCATCTGGTATCTGGTGCATATGATGACCAGTTGCAGTGGCCTTGTCCATGGAGACAAATAACCTTCCAGATGCTCGACCAGAATCCACACATACAGAAGCGCATGTCCTCTGAGCAAAGCATCACCACTGACCCTGCGTTGATTTCTTCCAGTGAGAATCTGATTATTTTTCTGTCACATCTTCACACACACACGTTTATATGCAGCATTTTACTACAAATATGTTATCTCTAACTTCAAAGGGCTTTTTAAAAGACACATTTTGTTATAACAGATGGCAGATATTACTGGGACAATCCTCGAAAAAATGGAACTCGAGTCATCATTGGCAATGAGACCGTATATGTGGATATTTTTTCGGTCTATACATATGCCATTATGAAAGATGATCTGACTAGAAGAGAGTTCATCAAGGGTGGTGACATCATATTTCTCTTCAGCATGCAAGGTAGGTTTTGTGAAGTACAAAATGGGCAGAATAAGGGCCGGTTCGCATAGAACACTTTTTTTAATGGAAACGTGCTAGACAAACGCCTGTGACCGCAGCATCTCACTACTTTTTTCGCATCTCGTAAATTAATTCCGTTTCTTAAAACTGGCCTTAGAACCCTGCATTCTTTTCAATTCCTTTCACGTTTCACGAACACGTTCTGTGTGGCTATGATGGCATGAATTCAAATAGACGGCTGTGATATCAGCTGAAATGTTCTGAGAACATTTAGCTAAATGTTGTTTAATAATCCTGAATACTTTTTCATAGATATCTCAGGGTTACTTCAGAATGACTCTCTACCCTGCCCTAAAGTGACAGTGAAGAATTTCAACATTTCTCCTGATGCAAATGCGCAGAAGGGACCATGTGCTATAAGGTGAATATCCCTTTAACTTTTGTTGTAAACTTGTACAAAATAAAAATAAAAAGGTAGGCATAATGAAAAATTAAACATTATATTTAAGAAATAAGGTAGAGAAGGTGCTATATTTGTGTGAATATAATCATGACTAGATGGCATTAGGCACATCATGCAGCAACCCTTTAGATGTGACTATATTCACAATACAGCAAGGCATCAATGACTAATTGCTTTTATAAAATGGTTACCACAAAATATTAAAACTACACTATGTAACTTTTGGCCCTCCAGCGGAAGAATAAAACTGCAGAAGAACATGGTTTAGTAGTACGGAGCCCCTAAAGCAGGGGTATTCAATTAAAGTACCAAGAGGTCCAGTCTCTATATTTCCTTTCCAGCGGCAGTCCGCTGTTTTTTGTTTTGTTTATTTTTTTTTTTATTTATTTATTTTTTTTAGTTATAAATTTCCATCTGGCCACCTGTAGTGCTTTGTAAAAGAAAAAAAAAAAAACAAACAGCCAAAGTGGTGGGAACCTTGGGCACATATCCAGGCCGGGGTCTCAGGATCACGTGAGAGTTGGCCGGCCCGAATTCCAGGCACGCTTCGTCAACCGAAAATGCCTGCAGGTCCCCTACCCTCTTGATGAAGGCCAAGGCGATCAGGAGCGCTGTCTTCATAGACAGGAACTTAAGCTCGACTGACCGCAATGGCTCGAAGGGAGCCCTCTGCAGAGCACTTAAGACTACTGAGAGGTCCCAAGAGGGTACGAGGGGAGCGCGAGGAGGATTTAGTCTCCTCGCTCCCCTCAGGAACCTGATGACCAGGTCGTGCTGACTTACCTTTTTCGTCTCCACAAGGTCGTGGTAGGCTGATATAGCAGCCACATAAACCTTGAGGGTGGAAGGAGACAGTCTTCGTTCCAACCCTTCCTGGAGGAATGCGAGCACGGACCCGATCGGGCATTTTCAGGGGTCTTCTTGGCGAGAAGAACACCAGGTGACGAAGAGGTTCCACTTCAACGCATAGGCGTGTCGAGTAGACAAGGCCCTAGCGGAAGTGATGGTAGCCACCACCTGCGGTGGTAGGGTACTCAAACCTGCCGCGTCCCATCCAGGAGCCACACGTGGAGGTTCCAAAGATCGGGACGCGGGTGCCAAAGGGTGCCCCGTCTCTGAGAAAGGAGGTCCTTCCTCAGAGGAATCGACCAGGGAGGGGCTGTCGCAAGGAGTACGAGTTCGGAGAACCAGGTCCGGCCGGGCCAATACGGGAGCGACCAAAAGGACCTGCTCCTTGTCCTCCCTGATCTTGCACAGAACCTGTGCTAGAAGGCTCACTGGGGGAAACGCATACTTGCGGAGGCCCCGCGGCCAGCTGTGCGCCAGAGCATCCGTGCCGAGGGAGCCCTTGGTCAGGGAATAAAACAGGCGGCAATGGGAAGAGTCGAGGGAGGCAAACAGATCTACCTGTGCGTCGCCGAACTGTTCCCAAATCAGCTGAACCGTCTGGGGATGGAGTCTCCATTCTCCAGGAAGTGGCTGAAGCCATGAGAGCTCGTCGGCTGCACGGTTCAGGACTCCCGGGACATGGATGGCACGAAGGGACCTCAGGTGCTTCTGACTCCATAAGACGAGATGGCGGGCGAGTTGAGACATGCGGCGGGAACGTAGACCACCCTGGTGGTTGATGTACGCTACTGTGGCCGTGTTGTCTGACCGGACTAGCACGTGTTGACCCTTGAGCAGCGCTCGGAAGCGGTGCAGGGCGAACCGTACTGCCAGCAACTCGAGGCAATTGACATGCAGGAGGCGCTGGGGTCCTGTCCAGGAGCCCGCGACAGCATGTCCATTGCACATGGCACCCCAGCCCGTGGTGAAGGCATCTGTTGACACAACAATATGCCTGGAAACTCGTTCTAAGGGCACACCAGCCGTAGAAAGCTGAGGTTCGACCACGGGGTGAGGGTCTGCAGGCAGGCCCGAGTCACTGGGACCCGGAGCGTGCCCGACTGCCATGCCCATCTCGGGACTCGATCGCGAAGCCAGTGCTGAAGCGGTCTCATATGAAGCAATCTGAGCGGCGTTACCGCGGCTGCAGATGCCATATGCCCCAGGAGCCTCTGAAATAACTTCAGTGGAACCGCACTCTTGCTCTTGATTTGACGAAGGCAAGTCAGCAGTGACTGCGCGCGCGCGCTCGTAAGCTGCGCGCACCTGGCGACCGAGTCGATACTGAGAAAAGAGATCCTCTGCACTAGCAGAGTTTGCTCTTTTCCCAGTTGACTCGAAGGCCCAGACGGGCTAAGTGCTGGAGCACCAGGTCTCTGTGTTCACACACCTGCTCTCGAGAGTGACTCAGGAACAGCCAGTCGTCGAGGTAGTTCAGGATGCGAACCCCGTGTTGCCTAAGTGGCACAAGGGCTGCCTCAACAATCTTTGTAAAGACACGAGGGGACAGAGCTAGCCCGAATGGGAGGACCGCGTACTGATATGGAAGTAGGCGTCCTTCAGGTCGATCCCTGCAAACCAATCTACTGGACGAACGCATTGGAAAATGCGCTTCGCTGTCAACATCCTGAACGGAAGCCTGTGAAGGGATCGGTTCAGGACGCGCAGTTCTAGGATCGGTCGTAACCCACCGGTTTTCTTGGGTACAATGAAGTAAGGGCTGTAGAAGCCGGACTTCATCTCGGCTGGAGGGACAGGCTCGATTGCACCCTTCGCCAGCAAGGTAACAACCTCCGCACGCATGACAGGGGCGTTGGGCCCCACCATGGTGTGGCGGACTCCCCGGAAGCGGGGAGGAGCCTGAGCGAACTGAATCGCATAGCCGAGCCTGATGGTCTTCTCGACCCAGCGGGACAGTCCGGGAAGCTCTAGCCAGGCTCCCAAAAACTGCACCAGCGGGGTCGTGTGGACCACAGACGTACCCCGGGTGGGGCAGCGAGGCGGCGTGACCGGCCCGGACGTGGGAGGCGTAGCGTCCCGGAGTGGGGGCACGGTCATCAGCCGCGTCCTGACAGAGGAGACCAGGGAAGGACGTGCGTTCCACTGGGATCTGCTCTGAGAGGAGACTGGCGTCAGAGAGGGACGAGAGTGGCGTGGCCCGGGGGCGGCGCACACTGCCATCGGTCTCTGGGTGATCAGGGATGGGTGAGTTAGTTCTTCCACATAGGGTGCTGCTGACCTGGGGGCCAGCAGCTGAAGAGAAGATTCTCCCCCGGCCCTCCACCGGGGGAAGGAGTGGCCCTGCTACCAACTCCTTGGAAGAACTGCCCATCCCTGAGCTGTCCGCGTCAGGAGCGCCGCTAGCCTGGCGTTAGGCGGGCTGCGGGGCTGGGAGCGGACGGGGGCGCCTTCCTGCGACCACCCCTACGGCGCAGGGGGGTGTGGCCCGAGGAATACTCGTCGGGGTTTATGCCACACCGCAGCCTTCAGGTCACCCTGGCCACCAGCCAAACATCCCATCACGTGGAGGGGATAACTGGGGTGTGGCAGAGGGGACTCTCCCTCCATACGGGGGTCATTGAGTCTCGGCCGTGATTGCAACTGAGCGTCAACAGGGGGGACCCCAGTGTACCCTTGGCCGCGGCCCCATCGAGGGCAGAGAAGGCGGAGGAGGCCGCCAAACGGTCGCGGGAAGACAACGGGGACTTCCAGGACCACATGACCTCCTCATGTATCCCGGGAGAGAAAGTAATTGGGGGCGGGGCCCAACAGCTGTCAGGACGCGTCACACCCAAAGACCAAATATCCCCCGAGATGACATGGCTGTCAACTCCGGGTCGGACTCGGGCAATGCTGGCACGCCCGAAGGCAGCAGCATAGCCGAATCTTCATCCCCAGAGGACTCCAGCCCACCTTGAGATGCGGCGATCGACATCTCATAGCCAACTGGAGTGCCGAACGAAACACGGGGCGTCCGCAGACGGTCCCACTGCTTCAGTCCGATCACTCGCGGGTAGCGATGTGCGAGAGGGGGGTGTGGCCCGAGGAATGATCGGAGTTTTTCCACACCGTAACCCTCAGGTCACCCTGGCCACCAGCCAAAGTACCATCGCTCTCGGAGACGGTAGATTGGGGTGTGGCAGAGGTGACTCTCTTTCCTTGCGGAGGTCATTGAGTCTCGACCGCAACATCGCGATGGTCATGTTCCTGCAGTGAGAACATGACTCATCCACAAACGCTGCTTGAACGTGCTGAAGCCCAAACACGTCACGCAGCGATTGTGCCCATCTGATGGCAACAGAGATCGACCGCACCCAGAAGTGCACGGGCAAACCGTCTTTAAAAAGACGTGCCACGTGCGAGCTCTTTTGTGAGAGGGAGCTTCACAGCGATGCCAAAGCGCCCAGGGAACGAATACCAGCTGGATGCAGATCACTGCACAGATCAGCAGGCAGGAAGTAAACACTCGCTGGAACGCGCCGTAACACCAACACCGACTGGAAAGCTGCTCGTCTTGAAGAAGCTTGACGATATACTCAAAATGCTTAAGGAGTGAAGAGATAGATGCTCTTGGCTCCGAAGCAGAAACATAATGCGATGTTGCCAGCGTACTTCCTTATATACCCACACTGTGGGGCGGAGTTACGCTATGCAAATTTCGCATGCCCATGGCATTGGCACTGCCATTGGGCGTTTTCTAGATCTCGAAGATGATAGGCTTCTAGGCGAAACCCCCATTCGTCAGTCACTGACGTTACTCGGAGTGACTGAACGAAAGGGAACTATATTTGCTGCATTCTTGTTTTCTGCAGTGTTTTTTTTACTGCTCACCGTGTTTCTGCTAGTTGTTAATAACTGCAGGTCTAAATGTGGGCTTTAGTGTCTTTATAAGGTGAGAGAAGCAACGTGCACGGAACGGAAAGGGCTTGAATGTAGCACGTTTGGCTCTAAATAAAAATATTAAGAGGATATATCGCTAAAAGATCATTACCATAAACAATCCTGAACGCTTGTGGTGTGTAGCTACTGCTCCGTTGTTTTGACACACGCTGCTCACTTTAAACTGAAACAGTAAAATGGTGCTACCGTTATCATTACGTATCGCTATTTGAGGATGACTGCTATAAAGGGACATGATGGTGGAAAAAAAAACATGAGATGGGAGGGAAAATCATTTTAAAAAATAATAGGCTATTTTAAAAAATGTCTTTGCATTCTCTCGCAAATGTTTTGCGTTCCCCTGAGAAACTTTGCGCAAAGTTTTTTTGGGGAACGCAAGCGTTTTTGGGATGAAACACAAAGGTTTTGCAAGCGAATGCAAAAATGTCTCTGTGTAACGCAAATCATTTGCGAGAGAATGCAAAAGCATTGACTTAATATTTTTCCTCATATTTTTTTTCTTCCCATCTCATATGTTTTCGATCACCATGTCCCTTTAGGGGCTCCGTAAAGATCGCTCAAGTGATGTTGTGTGAATACAAGCAGAAAAATCACTTTTTTATTTGCATTCAGTTCAGTGACAGGATGCGAGCAAATGCAAATAGCCTATCTTTGCGAGAGAACACAAACGTTTGCGAAAGAAAGCAAATATCTTTGCGAGAGAACACAAAAGTTTTGTAAGCAAACACAAAGTTTCTTGGGGTAACGCAAACGTTTCGCGAGAGAACGCAAAAGCTTTGGAAAATACTTTTTCCTCATATCTCATATTTTTTCCACCATGTCCCTTTAGGGGCTCCGAATCAAAGTGTGTTAAGTAAAGACATGGTTTAGAAGATGTTTTTTGCAATCTCTTTTAATTAAAAAAAAGCTACATAACATTTCTTTTAAAAACAAAAACAAAAATCCATATATATTAATCAAATTCAAAGTGCAGTTCTTAGGAAATGGTTTTAGCCACCTCGTACAAATACGTACGAATTGGTCGTGAGATAGTGTTGGTTCCTTGCATTGAAGGTTAGAGTTTTGTCATTTTAAATGATTATTGTTTAAAACAGTGTTCAGAGTTTACTAAAGAAAATTGGATACATTAATGTAGCATTTGATGAAATAAACCTAACAGTATCTTCCCTCCTAGAGCTCTTCCCACACCTGATCAGACCATTTCAACAACTTCTACACCAAAACCCACTAAGTAAGCCACAAACACATATGGTCAGATTTTTTATGTGGATGGAAATTGTTGAAATAATTCCTACATTTTATTTTTATTTTATGACTGCATGACTTTATTGTATGACTGCACATGTTAAGCAATAAGATTTGGGAGGACTGACGTGTTATAATGTGTAGGCTATATAATCATCATAACTAAAGAGTGTTGTAACTTGTGAGGAGTGATGCACAGTATCTTATATTCACAAGTTAAACAGATACCACATGTTAAAACTACATATTTTTACTAAAACATTTTAATGAGCAAATTTATTTTCTGTTAGAATATATGCTGATTTCAAAATAGCATACTACCACACTACTCTCACTATTTCTGCAATATCTTTATAGTGATTGGTATGCTATTCTGAATTCAGCCATAGTCTCTGACATAACAGAACTAATACATAAAAATAATAAAATAATCTGATTATGGTGGTGATATAAATAGGTGTTTTGCATCATAGTTGTTACTACAATATATAATATTGTAGATTTCGGTATATTGCTTTGACCAATCAGAAGCCATGATACATTTAGTAAAATGAAACAGTTACTTATTTCATGAACACTCCGAACTGTACGGTATCAAAATATATGTGACGAAATTAATATTTTCCATTGAGGTGCCATTGTTTAAGCAGTGTTTTGAATTTATCATATTTATCATAACATCTGTATTTCTCTCCTTTTTTTAGTGAATGTCTGGACATATTTTGCAATTCCAGTGCCAAGACTGTTTCTTCTCTGATCCTCTTGGTGGTTTGCCTCCTTTTGCTTGTGAATTAAACATGAGAAGCCGCTATTAATCACTACCCAGTGTCTGACTACACAAGAGTTGTAGTCATTGTTTAAGCACTGCATCTATCTTCAGCCTTCTGAGTATGATTTCAATAAATCCATCCATCCATTTTCCAAGGCACTTGTCCTTTTCAGGATTGCATGGCCTATCCTTTTGTAGTCTATATTCCAGCATCTCAGGTGGGGAGAACATGTAAAGTTCCTGGGCTTGATACCACTGAATGTGCATTTAATCAAGCTTTTTACACAGAATGCATCTATATTCACTTGCCAGTGATAAAGCAATCAACATGTTAATCTTAACTCTAAATCCAATGATTACAAGTGTATATCTGTTTCACAGATTCTTTTTAAAGGTTTGATTAAAATGTTTGCAATATCTGATACTCTCTAAAGTGCCAAATTATTTAAACATTATGGTGACATCTATTGGTATCATATGGTAGAGCTGCAACTTATCTAGTAGACAAAACAACTCCTGATTACATGTAACAGAGAAAATAAAGAAAATCAATTGGGCAGCAGGAAGATTTCACTGAGAAAAGCAACAGCATTTTCATAACATAGTTTACATACTATGTTCTATACAATAGATGTAACCTTATTAAGCCTACCCAAAGTTTTCCATGTTTTCTTTTGGATATCTAAAGTGAGAATTAAATCAAAGATTAATCTCTGATTTGGCTAAATGAACCCTCCTGAACGATCGAATACACTACATTTGGACAAAACGAATATACTGAAGAGTTAATGTGCACTTTAGTTACATATCTAAAAGTCTGAACACTGTAGGATATACTGTATGGGATTTTGCGACATGCTTTTGACCAATCACAGGCTGTAGCTCCTATCCCATCCTCTAACTTCATCCTCTAGCTAATCAGGAGTAAATGCTAGAGGGTTTTAACATTTGGTGATCCTTCTGTGTCACAGACTTTATTGTGATGTACCTTCTAATTTGTTTTTGTATACATTTTTGATATTTCTGTGAGTTTAAATATGTTAAAGATCTGTATATGTTTATGTTAGTTGTATGAGTGTTTCTGTGTAATTTGCGGTGTATGTTAATGATAATGCAACGGAGAGAGAGTTTGTGAATGGACATTAATGCGCACTTCTTATGCTTTGTTTGTTCAGCTCTTACGGCTCTTTTTTCCAGTGAAAAAAAGACGCAATAAACTTCATAAACCATCAGTAAAGTTTGGCCACCATTCAGACGGGGTCCGCTACATTTTGTGTCCAAAAACATTTTGGCACAAGGTTTTCACACTGACAGCTGTCATTGTAAGACAGTTAGCAACTCCGTTTGTTTGTCCGAGTTAGCAACAGTAACTAAGGGGGGCGGGGCTTACCGATAGGTCAATTCCCTTGTTGTACAGCATACCGAAGTTAATGAAAAGTTTATGATAATAATATTCAAGTTGTACCGGCTGCGCATGTTCAGTGCTGTTCGCGAGTGTTACGAGTCGCGGCAGCAATCAACTAGGGGAGGCGAGCAAGATGGCGCCCTGATCACAGGTACATTTGTGAGCTCGGCAATCCCAAACTGTTTTATAGTAGTTATAATGAAACTTTAGAGGATTTTTTGAGAATTTCCGTTTATTAATGTCTTGAGTTTTTTGAACAACAATAATGGGAGGATCTGAAAAGAGGAAAGGTGCGAAGAAGTCAGGGAAAACAGTGTCGGATACTCCTGCTAGCTCTGCTAGCATAGGTGACGGTAAACAAGCAGCCGAAGGACACTCCTGCAACCGGGATATTGAAGGAAAGTCTGCATGATTATTGTGAATAAAATGATGATTCTGAGATTATGCTGGTGGAGGAGGTGATTCTGCCGCTTTCCGACACTCAGTGCAGTTCCCCGGCCTTTAAACTTCGGAGAACTGATAACGTAAATATAGCAATTATTTCCACACAACTCTCCGAGCTCTTACAGCTGGTGAAACACAGATCAGACGGTTTGGAAAAGTTGATTGGCGAAAACTCGCGGGTGATTAAAGACATGAAAGAGGAGATCTGCAGGAATACGGAACGAATCTCTGGAATGATGGAAACCATTGAGTTTGTCTGCAGCGAGGTTAAAAGTTTGAAAAAAGAGTTGATTCTATTGACTTGCGCGCAAAGAAAGAAGAAATTAACTCCACTGAGCGAGAAAATCACCTGGCTCATTTAGAAGCCTAAATACGCAGATGGAACCTGAGAATCCATGGAATTCCATAGAAAGAAAGAGAAAACGTCCGCCAGGAGTTATCAACGTGTGCCAACGCCTTCTACCACAATTTAAAGATAAATTCCCTGAAGTAATTGATGTGGCACACCGACTTGGCCGTGTTAATTCAAATAATAAAGCTCGTGGAATCATCTTCCAATTCACCTGGAAGATGTTCAGAGTTATCAAATATAAAGACTGATATACTTCCCTCACCATTTTCTGACCATAAGGCCATTTCTATCTGTATTCCATTTATATCCTCTCCCTCACTGAGTAAAAGATCCTCATATTGGAAACTTAACACCTCAGTTCTTCAACACAACGAAGTTCTCACTAAGATTGATGACTTAATTTTCTTTTATTGGCATAAAGCTAATAAACAGAATATTTTTTACAATAATTGGGAACTTCTTAAATATGAAATTGGGAAGTATTGTCAGAAATACAGTAGTTCATTAGCAAAATTAAGAAAAAATAATGAAAACCAGCTTATGGCCAGAATTTCGGCATTATTATGTAAAAATGTAGATCTTACAGACTCAGAAAAAATGTAGTTTGTTGATCAGAAACGTAATTTAGAGGATATATATAAATGGAAGGCTGAAGGCACCTTCATCAGGTCTCGACGGAATTGGCTAGAGGAGGGTGAGCAGAATTCTGCCTATTTCTTTAGGTTAGAAAGGCAGCGAGTAAAAAATTATATTCAGCAACTATGTATTGATGGGAATGTAACTGATGATTTTAAGATAATTGCAGACTTTTGTGCTAAATTTTATAATGATTTATATTCTTCTAAATTTTTCCAGCAGTCCACCACAGAATTTTTTTGATTCCTTATCTCACATAAAACAAATTAATAATGAAGATTGTAGTCTATGTGATGCACCCATTAGTCTTTCATTATAATTTAAAAAGTAACAAATCCCCAGGTACTGATGGGCTATCTGCAGAGCTTTATAAAGCATTTAGTCAAAAATTAGCACCTTTTTTACATAAAATGTTTTTAGAGAGTATTGAGAAAATAACGCTTCCTCCCTCTTTATGTCAAGGGCTAATAACTTCAGATCTTTCAGATCTTATTTCTATTGATAGATCCTCTTTCTTGACTATTACAAAGCATTTGATTGTTTAGAACATGAATTTATGTTACAAGCCCTGCACAGAATGGGTTTTGGTAATTTTTTTGCAAATGTATTAAAATGCTTTACTGTAATGGGAATAGCTCTATCCGACTCAATAATGGCACTTCTCCTAGATTTTCTTTAAAGCGTGGTGTAAGACAAGGTTGCCAGATTTCTCCATATCTTTTTCTAATAGCTACACAATTTTTAAATTTACATATTAAAGAGTGATGTTAGTAAACCAGCTGTTTGATAGTGATGGTAATTTATTTAGTTATTCCGATTTTATTTCAAGATATCAATTTCCAGCATCTAGTAAAGAATTTAATATAGTTTTCAAGGCCATCTTTTTGGAAATCTGTATGCTGTTTAGAAACAATATTAGTGCTGCAGTGATTTCTGTTTGTCCCCCTAGCCCTGAATCCACTGTGGTTGGTTCTATTTGTTTCTCAGTGCATAAATCCAACTACAAAATCAGGTCAATATTTTTGGACCTTGTTACTTCAATTCCTTCCTCCATTTCTTATTGGAATAATCTTTCTGATGATATTAAGTGGTCGTATGTTTGGTCACTTCCTCAGAAATTCTTTCTAACAAATAAAGTTAAAGAAATATCCTATAAAATTATTCAAAGATTTTATCCAGTTAAGTACTTTTTATAGAAATTTAGAAGTGATATTGATACATCCTGCTCTTTTTGTGAAGCCTCTTCTGAAACTGTTGATCATTTGTTTTGGGAATGTCCTTTTGCTTGGTCTTTCTGGAATAATGTTGATGCTCTGATTGTCCAAAAGGTTTTTTGTAACTTTTCTTTATCATATAGACACATTCTTTTTGGGTTTTATGTCAAAGACAAGAATCTACTTTTTTTTGCAAGTTTTTGTATAAACCTTCTTTTATTTATTGGAAAGTTTTATATCCATAAATGTAAATATATGAAAAGTAAACCCCACTTTTACTTTCAAACAAGAATTGAAGATGTATTTAAATGCAATTTCAACTTCTGTTAACAAGAAAGCAATGAAAACATCCAGAATTTGTGCCATGTTTAATATTATTCCTTAATATGTTTATTTCTTTATTTTTGTGCCCTCTTCTTTTCCTTTTTTTTCTCTTCTCTCTTCTCTATTTTTTTTAGGATTATTGTTCAATAGATTTAATTAAGTTTCTTATATATTTCTTCTGTTTACTATTGAACCATAATTTCCTTTTGTTTAAAAGATTGTTTATATTTCTTGTATGTATGGACTTGTTCTGTTTGTTAATATTGCAATATAACCACTTACGTTTCTGTGGTAACAGCTCCTGGACTGGGATTCAAGCGGCTGTAGCTTGTTTAAGGTAACCGAAAACCATTTTTAGAACAGCAGCGAAAATGTAAATGTAGGCTATATAAACTTTAATATAGGCCTATCCTTTTATTGAAACTGGTGCTTTGCTGTGCAAAGAGACATTTCGAAACATTTCACCCGCTGGTACTTTCGCGTTTGATAAATAAATGTGTCGTATTTATGATAATCAGCGCAGATTTTAGTTGACGAAAATAAATAATAAAAGCGCGATAAATCGCGAAAGACAACTGAATTACTGACAGGATGCTGTGCGCGCGCTCCTAGCGCAACACGGACAAGCATATAGCCTTTGTCTTCGGTTGCGCGCCTAAACGGCCAAATAAACACAGAAATATATAAAAAATGTCAAGTCGAGTATTCACATAAACATAGTAGATGCAAGCACTGTGTGCGTTCACACACACGAAGAGGATTTATAACTCAACCTCACAGTGAAAGCCCTTCACAATTAATTCCATATTGCAACTTATTTATTGTTTGCTGCATATTTGTTTTTAGTTATGGACCTAGTAATTACTACTGTTGAAATTTTATTGAAAAAAAAGCATGTTTTTTTAATAATAATTTTATATTATTTTTTACTGTGGCTCTTTTGGAAAAATGCATTAACCAAAAATGAAAAAAATGCCTCTTTGGTCAAAAAAGGTTCCCGACCCCTGCCCATTCCTTCTTCCCAGGACCCACCTGGCGCTGCATGTTCAGCTCCTCCAGTCTAATTCCGTGGTCTCCTAAGATCCAGAATAGACTAGACCATCTGAATTCTATATTTAAATCCTTTCACTTAACCCAGTAGTATATATGTAATTAATTAATATCCTGTATCCTACTCTATCTCTATTAAAATCATATACTAATAGATATTCCAAATCCTTATTTGCCTTACCTTTTTGTTTAAAAATGAAATTAATTCTTCTTTCTTCATCATAACTTTTACAATCATATATTACATGCTCCACTGGTCTGTGTGAAAATTGTGGGGAGAAAGAAACAGTCTCATGTATTCCAGTTATGAACAATGAAGCATTCAATCCCGTGTGTCCAAGTCTCATAGTAATTATTACCTCTTCTTTCCTATTTCTACCAGTTATATTTCTATTTTTTTTTTTTTTTTTTTTTTTTTTATATGTATTATATAAATGCCTTCCCTTATCAGTATTCCATGTTTCCTGGCATTCTTTAATAATACTTTTCTTAATAATAGTTTTAACTTCACCTTTACTTAGAGGAACATTAAAATCTATTACTTCCCCTTTTAAAGCATTTTTGCTAATTCATCAGCAGATTCATTACTAGCTATTCCTACATGTGCTGGCACCCAGCAGAATCCAACTACCACTCCTTTTCTTTGTATGCGCCATAATAATGTAAATATTTCACATCAAATCTTCTCTAGAAGAATGATGAGTTGAAAATGATGTTAAAACTGAAGCAGAGTCAGAGCATATTACTGCTCTGTCTGGATTTACTTCCTCTACCCATGTTAATCCTGTTATGATAGCAACCATTTCAACAGAATATATTGACAACTTAGATGTGAATCTTTTGGTTATGGATATTTTAAAATCTAGAATATATATTCCTACTCCTGTAAACCCTGTTTTGGGGTCTTTGGATCCATCAGTATAAATGTGCATACTTGCATAAAATCTCTCCTGTATATACTTATTTACATTATATTTAATCCTACCCATTTCCTCCCATTCTTTTTTTCTAATATCTCTAAATCAATTGTAACATCAGGAATTATCCATGTTGGGACCTCTCCCCATACAGGCAACACATGACATTCTATATTTGCAATCTGATATTTCTCTGCTAACTGATTTATATTCCATCCATATTCTCTCCCTTTGTTATTGGAGTATTCCCAGCAATTATTTAAAACATCTTTAGCTATATGTTTTCCAGTATAACTCTTTAAAGATGACATATACCAAGGACAATTTAACTCTCCTTAAACTCAATGGCATTTCATTCGCCTCTACTAATAGCGCATTGACTGGTGTTATTTTCAATGCTCCTAAGCATAGCCGAAGAGCTCTATAGTGTATCCTATCTAGACTTCTCAATAATGTTTCTGATGCTGAACCATAAATCATGCATCCATAATCAATTATAGATCTTATCAAGGCTTGATATATTGTTAACATTGATTCTCTTTCAGCTCCCCATTCGTTTCCAGCTATTGCCCTCATCACATTTAAAATCCTCCTGCACTTTTTATCCATTTCCTCAACATGTTTCTTCCAGGTATATCTCCCATCTAACCAAATTCCAAGATACTTAAAAACCTTTACTTGTTTTAGTTATTTTCCATACAATAATAGTTCAATATCTTTATAAACTTCTTTTTTCTTACTGAATAACATATAACATTACTTGTTGACATTTTAAAACTCCATTCTATACTCCATTTTTCCACCTTTTTGATAGCTATTTGCATACTTGAAATCACTTGAGGTACGTTTTGACCTCTCTTCCAAATAAATAGCCCCATCGTCAGCATATAAAGCACATCCCACACCATATCCTAAATTGTCAAAAATATCATTAATCATAATGTTGGACTTATAACACTCCCTTGTGGGATACCATTTTCTGCTTTAAAAACTGATTACTGAAATGCTCCCACTTGTACTATAAATGTTCGTTCAAATAAAAATACATTTTACCATCTATTCCTATCCTTGATGCTTTAACAACCCTTCTCTCCATACTGTATCATAAGCTTTTTCTATATCAAAATATACTACTGCCATAATTTATTTAATTTTAATTGCCTTCTCAATTTAATTACTGACCTTAATTAATGCATCCATTGTTGATCTTTTATCTCTGAATCCACACTGATATTTACATAATTTACCCTTCTTTTCTAGCTCATAAGATAAGCTATGAACTATGATCCTGGGCTGATGTGGTTACACATGGTTTGCGGTTGTGAGGCCGGTTGGATGTACTGCCAAATTCTCTGAAACGCCTTTGGAGACGGCTTATGGAAGAAAAATGAACATTCAAATCACGGGCAACAGCTCTGGTGGGCATTCCTGCAGTCAGCATGCCAATTGCACGCTCCCTCAAAACTTGCGACATCTGTGGCATTGTGCTGTGTGATAAAATTGCACATTTTAGAGTGGCCTTTTATTGTGGCCAGCCTAAGGCACACCTGTGCAATAATCATGCTGTCTAATCAGCATCTTGATATGCCACACCTGTGAGGTGGATGGATTATCTCGGCAAAGGAGAAGTGCTCACTAGCACAGATTTAGACAGATTTGTGAACAATATTTGAGAGAAATAGGCCTTTTGTGTATATAGAAAAAGTCTTAGATCTTTGAGTTCAGCTCATGAAAAATGGGGGCAAAAACAAAAGTGTTGCATTTATAACTTGAGTATCATTAATAATACACTATCTTCCAGATGCTTTATCATTATATAACTTACCCTATCACACCCAGGAGCAGTATTGGCACATTTTCTCCCAGTTCTATTTTATGTGCTTTTTCTAAAACCTTACCTAAGATGTTTGCTTTACTTAATATCTGTTACTGCCACTGTATCCTCTTCAATTAAAACTGGTATTTGAGTTGACTTTCTCCCTTTCTCATACTTCTTAACATATTCCATATTTTATCAATAGGAGTATCTTTTCCTATGGTAGAACAAAATTCTCTCCACCCTTCTCTCTTGACATTCTTAATTATTCTTCTTGTTTTAGCTCTTGCTTTCTTATATTCCACCAAATTACTCATATTCATATTTTTCCTAAGCTGTTTAAATGCCTTATTTCTTTCTTTTATTGCTTTACTGCACTCTTCTTTCCACCATGGAATATTTTTATTTTCCTGCCCTGCTTTTCTTTGTGGTATAATGTGTATAATATATATATATATACACTCACCTAAAGGATTATTAGGAACACCTGTTCAATTTCTCATTAATGCAATTATCTAATTAACCAGTCACATGGCAGTTGCTTCAATGCATTTAGGGGTGTGGTCCTGGTCAAGACAATCTCCTGAACTCCAAACTGAATGTCAGAATGGGAAAGAAAGGTGATTTAAGCAATTTTGAGCGTGGCATGGTTGTTGGTGCCAGACGGCCGGTCTGAGTATTTCACAATCTGCTCAGTTACTGGGATTTTCACGCACAACCATTTCTAGAGTTTACAAAGAATGGTGTGAAAAGGGAAAAACATCCAGTATGCAGCAGTCCTGTGGGCGAAAATGCCTTGTTGATGCTAGAGGTCAGAGGAGAATGGGCCGGCTGATTCAAGCTGATAGAAGAGCAACTTTGACTGAAATAACCACTCGTTACAACCGAGGTATGCAGCAAAGCATTTGTGAAGCCACAACACGCACAACCTTGAGGCGGATGGGCTACAACAGCAGAAGACCCCACCGGGTACCACTCATCTCCACTACAAATAGGAAAAAGAGGCTACAATTTGCACGAGCTCACCAAAATTGGACAGTTGAAGACTGGAAAAATGTTGCCTGGTCTGATGAGTCTCGATTTCTGTTGAGACATTCAGATGGTAGAGTCAGAATTTGGCGTAAACAGAATGAGAACATGGATCCATCATGCCTTGTTACCACTGTGCAGGCTGGTGGTGGTGGTGTAATGGTGTGGGGGATGTTTTCTTGGCACACTTTAGGCCCCTTAGTGCCAATTGGGCATCGTTTAAATGCCACGGCCTACCTGAGCATTGTTTCTGACCATGTCCATCCCTTTATGACCACCATGTACCCATCCTCTGATGGCTACTTCCAGCAGGATAATGCACCATGTCACAAAGCTCGAATCATTTCAAATTGGTTTCTTGAACATGACAATGAGTTCACTGTACTAAAATGGCCCCCACAGTCACCAGATCTCAACCCAATAGAGCATCTTTGGGATGTGGTGGAACGGGAGCTTCGTGCCCTGGATGTGCATCCCACAAATCTCCATCAACTGCAAGATGCTATCCTATCAATATGGGCCAACATTTCTAAAGAATGCTTTCAGCACCTTGTTGAATCAATGCCACGTAGAATTAAGGCAGTTCTGAAGGCGAAAGGGGGTCAAACACAGTATTAGTATGGTGTTCCTAATAATCCTTTAGGTGAGTGTGTATATATATATATATATAGAAAATAATAATAATAATAATAATAAAAAATATATATTTATATTATATTATATATATATATATATATATATATAATTAAATATATAAATATATATATATAGTTGCAGCTTCCATTTATTAAATTAGTAACTGAATTGCAGAATGTTTCAACTGAACCTTCAACCACTGTATCCTTATGTTTCACAATACTTGCTAAATGAATTCCAGTCTGCTTTCTCATACATCCATTTTCTTAACATATACAGAAAACACCCTGTATTACTACTATTTACATTTATTTTACAAACAATTGGAAAATTATCACTTCCAACTGTGCTCTCACTGCTTACTTTCCATTCACATATTTCAGCCATTCCGTTTGATATTAATGTTAAATCTATACTTGATACTTTATTATCCAGTAAGAGTGTATATCCCAATGCCATTAAGGTGCTTTAAATGTCAACGAATTGGACATGTGGCTGCAGTATGTAGGGGTGAAGTAAGATGTGTAAAATGTGGAGGAGAACACGAATTTGACAAATGTACTGACATGAATGGACTCAAATGTTGTAACTGTGGTGGTGCTCACAGTGCCGCATATGGAGGATGTGAGGTACAAATTAAAGCAAGAGAAGTCCAAAAGTATAAAGTCACTAATGCTGAAGCAGTGAAGGTTTGTGGAAGTAAAGAAGACAGGAGGGAAGAGGTAAGGGACAAAAACAAACAAGATTCAAGGAACATAGAAAAACAAAAGAGTATGAATGTAAACATCAGTGTGCTATTAAAGAGAATGCACTAATAATGACAAAAGAGAACTTTCTAGCCTTTATTGTAAAGGTAATTAATGTCACTGCTATGTTGCCAGTTGCTGCATCAGAATTCCTAGGGATCTCTGGGATCTCAGCAAACACGATACATGAGATTCTAACTCGATCAGTAACTGTAGAAGCTTCCTAGGTATCTGAGTAGCTTAATGGTGATAAGTGTAATACAATGGAATGCAAGTAGCCTTGTAGCAAACGGTCAAGAGTTCAAAAAATTTGTGTTAGATTTAGAATATAAGCCAAATGTTATTTGTGTACAAGAGTCATGGCTCAAGCCAAATCTGCAATTTGTATTACCAGGGTATACGTCTATTCGGAGGGATAGAGTGGGGAAACAAGGGGGAGGGGTAGTAACATGTTTAAAAGAAGGAACTATAGGGAATTAAAAGAGGTTTATTGAATGGATATTGAATGTTTATCAAGGATATTGAATGTGTTGTGGTTGAAGTATATTTTGGAGAAGAATCAATTGTAATATATAATTTTTATAACCCAAGTAAGAAGATTTCAAAAAAAAGATTAAAAAAAGCAAAAAATGAATTATGGTGTGGTGATTTTAATGCTCATAATTGGATGTGGGGGAGTAAAAATATAGATCACAATGGGGAAGTAATGGAACAAATTATGGATGATAGAGGGTTAGTGTGCTTAAACACAGGAGAGGGCACTAGGTATAATATAACAGAGAACTAATATATCCCATTTGTACCTTTTCAGGCAGTTTTCCTTCAAATGTCAGCAAGATACTCATACTTTCCTGTTGTTGTCCTTCTTTGGTCGTATATAGTCTTCTCACATTAACCACTTTACCTCCTTTTATATTTTCATGGATTTCTCCATATATTACTCCCTTTTCATTCTTAGATACTCCAATCTCTTTGATCGTGATCTTTTCCCCATTCTTTTCTTTCATCTTGAGTAGTTTGGTTTTTTTTGCCCTCCATTTTTCACTATAATCAACACTCTCCCTTGTCCTAAACATTTAGCCAGAACAACCGATCCAATATTTTTATCAATTGCTTTGGATAATCCTATTGGATGCAAATGCTTTCCTGAACTCTTTTCAAATGTCAGCATTACTTTGAAACCATTCTCCTCTGTATTTTGTACAATCTGTTCTCTTGAATTTTCATGATGTGTTTTTGTCCTTTTTAATCGTATCTTTTATAGTTACCACCATATCCCAGCTATCTTCCTGATCCTTAGAAGATTTCTTGCGTTTTAAATTTTTATTGTATACCTCCGTGAAGCTCTGCCCTCTTCTTGAAAGTGGGCTGGAGCAGCAGCTCATTTGCATTTAAAAGGACACACACAAAAACAGCGCATTTTTGCTCATCCTCAAAAAGTGTCAATTTTACCATGCTATAAAAAAAATGATCTGTGGGGTATTTTGAGCTAAAATTTCACATACACACTCTGGGGACATCAGAGACTTGTTTTACATCTTGTAAACGGGCATTATAGGACCCCTTTAAAATATGTCAATGCCATTGTTTTGTCTCAAGATGCACACCAGTAATGTTTTTTCTAAGACACGTTTATAAAAGCTATTTAAATGTCCTAATTAAACTAAGGCCTAATCCTGGTTTAGTCTAAGCCCTGTCTGTGAAACCGGGCCATAATGTATTTAATAATGTCTTTTGTTGTAATCTAAAGGGAGACATATGAGAAACACAATGATGTTCTAGATATAAATAAAGTTAAGCCACAGTAGAGGAAAGAACTAAAACGCTCATGAGGTAACCTTTCTGTTTATAATTGTTTTATTCAAATTGCTTAAAGTAAAATAATTTTAAAATACCTAGATTTCAAAACACTGTTTAAATTTCAAGAGGGAGATACTGTATCTGTACTGTAATGTATGACACTAAATCTTAATCTAAAGAGCTCAGTTGTAGGGAATTTGGATCCTTATCATCCCATAGTACTGTAGTTTCAGTAATAGACCAAAAACTGAAGTACAATAAAGGTGAAAACAAAAACCTTAAAGAGCTACGGGTCTACTGTCAAAGTACTCAAGTAACACTTGTGTGACATTCTAAGGAAATGCAAGAAAGTGTGGTATGTCACCTGTTCCTTAAAATTAGCAGCATGCTTTAAACATTACATATTCATTTTCTCATGGTAAGCACACCACCTTATAAGGTGGTTAAAAGCACTTGATCTCAATGTAATCTACTGTCTGCTGCTTTATTTCTCAACACCACTGATCTAAATCACAAAAAGTGCCTTACATGCATAAAAATGTTTTTATTTAATGTTTCATGTAGATGATGAAGTTGTGAGATGTGACGGGATCTTATCTAGAGTTACAGTGTGTCCATTTGTTTATGTAAAAACAATTGTTTATGAAGGCCACAATTATCAAAAATGGACAGTATGTGAGTCCTTTAGTGTTAAAATGAAAAGTGATATAAAGTTATGGTATAGCTTTAAGTGAAAGTGAAAAAGTGACACGTGAAGGCCAAGTATGGTAACTCATACTCAGAATCTGACTCTAATTAACATGGAAAAGTTTTTTGAAAATGTAAAAGTGCAGAAAGTTTTCTGTGATGGGTGGTTAGGATTAGGGTAGAGAATATATAGTGCCATATAAAAATCATTATGTCTATGGAATGTTGCCATAAAACATGGAAACCCTGTGTGTGTGTGGACGGGAGACGGAGCCATCACAGGACTCTGGACAGGAGACGGAGCCACCACGGGACTCTGGACGGGAGACGGAGCCATCACGGGACTCTGGACGGGAGACGAAGTCCTCTCGGGACTCTGGACGGAAAACGAAGCCTGGAACTCCCAAACTATCTGTCCTCTGCTCTGCTATGCCAGACCACAGATCTTGAGGTTGGTAGACTTCCCTTCCGAGCATCAGCCAATTTGGTGTGATTCGGGTAGCTGCATGCTGGGAGCTACGATACACTGATGTAAGGAGAGAAAGATGCTCATCCCAGTTTTTCTGATTCTGGTTCACATAGCAGCAGATCATCTGAAGGAGTGTACGGTTGAACCGTTCGACTTGCCCATTTGAGGCAGGGTGGTAAGGGGTCGTCCTTGTTTTTGTGATCTGCAAGAGACTACAAACATTTTTGAATAGTGAACTTTCAAAGTTTCGACCCTGGTCTGTATGCAGTTCAAGTGGTGCACCAAAACAGGAAATAAACTCATAAACTAGTGTCCTATAGCTGTAGTTTCTGCCCCTTGGTCTGGAACAGGAAATGCTTCCACCCATCGAGTGAACTGATTAATGATGAGAACATACTTGTTTCCAGAACTGGACACAGGAAATGGACCCAGTATATCGAGATGGATCTGATCCATTGGGGCCCCCGCGTGGTAATTTTGAAGCTTAGCTCTCTTAGTAGGTTCTTCAACTTTGCAAGCACTGCAGTGTTGGCACAGTTGTATGTACAAATGTACATCTCCACCCATGCCATACCAGTAAAAACTATGACGGAGTCGCTCCAATGTCCAGACTGTGGCTGGTTATGGCAGGCTTGCAACACTTCTGCTTCCATTGAGGATGGTTCTAACAGCAGCAGGGATGGACTGAGTCCTCCAGGCCTCTCCCAACGATAAAAGAGACCCCCTTGATGTATTTCAACTTTCGGCCAGCACAGCCAGTATTTTCTCACCGCAGGATTTTTCAATGCTACTTGCTCCTTTGTGGGAAGGATTCCACTCTCTTTCCACTCATACAAAATTGAGAGTTCAGGATAAGCTTTTTGTTCTTGAGCTAGCCGTTCTTTAGTAATGGTTTCTAACCAGCTCCACACAACTCTGCAGCTGGCCAGCTCTCTTTACCTGTACAAATGTCATTGTGTTCCTTGGTTTCACAAGTGGCACAACGTCGTCAACATCTTCTTGTCTTGTTACACAGTATCTTCTCTGAGCTGGGGTAAGGTGGGTACTTGCGTAAGGGATTACTCTCTCCTCTTCCCACTGGAGTTGTGATAACACTGCTCCGATGCTGTGATTTGATGCTGTGTCAAGGATATATTTCCCTTCAGCAGAAAGATACCCGAGTATCGGTGCAGAAGACAAATCGCACACGATTTGGCAAAGGCTGCGATTATTGCATGCGCAGCTGCTCAGTGCAGCACTGCTGTGATCAGTAAATGCTGCTCCATCTGCAAGCCAGAGGGCGCTCTCGCACAGGGTACTCCAAATATGTGCCGCAGAAGTACGATAGCACACGTCATTGGAAATCCCTATGAATATCATACTATCGGTGAGCTGAATAAACAGATTGAAACGCTTTGATTGATTAAACATGATTAAATGCTTCTCATGTTTGGAAAGATGTTTGACGTGTTCCTTTTTCAAATGCACGTTATAAGCAACTCAAACTCGCAGTGATTTCAGATGAAGTAGCATTTGCTACTGATCACAGAGCCGTCCTGCACTGACAAACTGCAACTTCGAGATGATCAAAGCTCTCGTCTACCCCTTTACCCAGGATGATGATGTCATCTAAGTAAATTAGAAGGGTTTCCCACTGAAGTCCATTGCCCTTTGGAAAGTGCTTTGAGCAATGCACATGCAAAGGGCATACAAGTGTATTCATACAGGCCATAGCGAGTGATGAAGGCCGTCTTCGCTCTGTCCATTTCTTCTACAGCAATTTGCCAGTATCCAGACTGGAGGTCTAGGACAGAGAAGACACAGGTGCCACCAAGAACATCAAGGCATTCCTCAATCTTGGGGAGAGGATAAGCATCCTTAGTTGCCAGGCTGTTCAGGCACCGATAGTCGACACACCAGCGGACCCCACCATCTTTTTTATGGGCTAACACCACAGGCGATGACCACTCTGAGGAGGAAGGTGTAACGACTCCTGCTTCCAGCATAGCCTTGAGATGCCTTTCCTCTTCTCCAAGGGGAAATCCAAGGGGAATTCATCTTACAGGCTGGCGTACTGGCCTAGCAGCTCCAGTGTTTATCCTGTGAGTGACAGCTGTTAAGAATCCAAGGTCATCATCTGAAATGGCAAAGAGAAACCTGTATGAATGCAGGAGCTTAACAAGTCGCTGTTGCTGTTCCTCACTTAATGTCCCGCTTGAAGCAGCATAAAGGGCTTGGAGGTGCTCGGGTAAGTCAGTGGCAGTTGTCAGTCTTCTCAGTTCTGAATGAGCTGTGTCATCACTCTGCTCTTGAAGACTACAGTCCTCTTTTTGCTGTGTGTAATTTGACAAGCTCTCATCTGGATAAATTTCAACTAGGAGACCAAGGCAGGCTCCTTTCCGTAAGATTGCAGAGCCTGACAATCGCCTGTTGCTCCATGGTTGTGACAACACTTCCAGAAGCCACAGTTTCCGTGATCAGGTAGGGTATGAAAACAGCACAGACACCAGGTTTTGGGTTGTCAACTTCCCCCCAGACAGCACATTCACTTTCTGGAGGTAACGTTGTGTCTGTCTCCAGGACCACTTGTGCAACGTGATAGTCTGTTCCATCATCGACGACGATCTTAGCGGGAACCAGCTCCTCCTCAATGAATACTCTGCCACTAGTGTGGATTGTTACATTTGCAGTCTGCTGAAGATCTAGGCCCAAAAGAACAGAGTCACGTATCGGAGCCACAAAAACTTACCATTCTGCACTGAATTTAACTTTTAGTCCACGCTTACCGCTCATGTCTTTCCCTAATTCTGCACTATGGGGGCATGTCTGTGTTAAAGTTGTCTGCTTATTTAAGGGAAACTGCTGATACAAGGTAGATAACTGAGATAACTGTTGCTTCAGCTCCTGTGTCTACAACGGCTTTCACTGGAATGCTGTTCACTAGTGATGCGCGGAACGCGGTTATATTCACGGGCGCCGCGGATAATCCGCGGGTCGGGCGGGTCAAGTAATAAAAAATAACATTCCAAAAATTGCGGGTGGGTCGCGGGTGGATGAGAGACAAATCATTAATGTGTTGATTTTAATAAAGACACAGAACTCTCTTTTCACTGTACTCTTTTCCTCAAAGCTAAGCGTAACAAATAGCGTAACAAGCTGTAAGCTGTCAGTGAGTAATTAGTGTGCATGAATTTGAAAGCTCATGCTTTCAGAGCTGCGTGCTTTCATTGACTTGTTTTCATTAATGTGCTTTCATTGTATCTCACACAATCATATTTATAGCTCCTAACTTAATAAAAACAAGATGTGTTGCTATGATAAATAATCAGGCCTACCTCAAAATGTAGATCTATATGTGCAATGTACTTTATCTGAATTAAATACAAACACATCTCTCGCTTTTGCTCACGTCCCAGCAATTAGCCTACTCCTCCATGGGCCATATAGGTTGCCGACACCTGGTTTAAATTAATTTCGCCAAAGAAGAACTTTTTTAAAAGCAGACTAGGCTATTTTGTGTTACGATATCATCGTGCTTACGAAAATTTGAATAATTGTAATGTGACGATCGGGTGCGGATATGTAAATCAGAGAAAATCATAGATGCGGGTGGGTGGCAGGTGGATGATTTTTTTTTAACAGCAGATTCGGGTGACGTTAGAGCTGATCCGCTCATCTCTACTGTTCACAGTTGCATCAATGAGCAAGCTTGGGCCTCTACTTGTAGTGCGTCCCACCTTCTTCAGTTCTTGCTCATTCTCTCCACTGCCTCTGTCAGGAATGCAGTTTTCTGCGAGAAGGGCTAGCTGGTCTGCAGTGACGTAGCTTGGACTATGCACCCTGCGTGAGGCTGCTGGAGATTCAATGGACACGTTGTCATCATCTGCCCAGGAAATACATCTAGCTCTGCTCTTTGCATCAACATCATGCCCCATGGTGGCTCGATAATTGTGCTCATGGGCCTCTACAAGTCGTTGAGCCTCCACTAATGAATGCGGATACTTGTTCATTACTTCATAAGCCACCTTTTTGTTACGAAGCCCCTTGAGGAAGAAATCTGTGGCAAGTTTGTCTTGCAGATCAAGGTCCACACCAGGGTAGGCTAAGATGACTAGACGTTGTACCTCTTCTGCAAACTCTGCTGCCGACTCTGTGAACTGGCGGAGTTCTCCCAGCTTCCTTCTAATTGTGGTCGGGGGTCTCGTTGACCAAAATGTTGAGAGAGCTACTCTTTCAGAAGAGTGTAGTCCTCTCTCAGACATACATGTAAATAATCCACCCTGTGGGCTCCACTCCAACCATACTTCCTGGCCTGCCGTTCAAATGGTACTAGAAATGATTCCCAGTCCCCACTACCATCAAAAATAGCGAGCTTTGCTCTGGGACCCTCTTGAGAAATGTAATGGCCTTGATGCTGAGGAATGGTGTGTCTTTGTTCAACGGCGTGAGTAGGTGGCAGTAGCTGGGAGCCACGCTCACTGTTTCAGTCTCTAACTGTCTCTATGGAGCTCTGGTGGGGCCTGAAGTACGTGCTCTCTGTTGTATGACTTCCAGCTCAGCAGCAAACAGTCTGCTTGAAATGTTGCGTGATCTCTCTGGATTCTCTAAGGGAAACAGTGAATCACAGTAAGGCATCCGCCTCTCTCTGACAGTGGGCTGCGAGCTCTCACAGGTGTCCCACCTGGACATGGATGTTTGCAGGGCTTGGGTACTACTCGCAATATGGTTCAATATTGGAGTCATCATCATTCGAAGTTGCTCATTATTCTTGCTCTGATTTTCAAGCATTGCCTTCAACCAGTTTGGCGGTTGGTCGGGATCAGGGGCTGCTGCTGCCATTGCTCTTGGTATAAATCTTCCTGGGACATGTTTTAATATTTCTCTGTTTACAATCTCTCTTGTTTCTTTCTTTCCTTTTTCTTTTCTGTTTGCTTTTTAATATATTTTTTTCTATTCTTTTTTTTCTTGTTTTTTATTTATTTTTATATATATATATATATATATATATATATATATATATATATCGATTTGCTAAATCGATATATATATATATAAATAGTGCGCACGATTTATAAATCGAGGGAACAAATTAGTAAATCGTGTGGACCGTTCCCAAGTCGAGGGAACGAAGTAGTAAATTGTCTGCACGATTTAGCAAATCGAGGGAACTAAATAGTAAATCGTGCGCATGATTTATAAATCGAGGGAACGAATTAGAAAATTGTGCGCACGATTTACTTTTTTTTTCTCGCACGTCATGTGCGGGGCTCCGTAATATATATATATATATATATATATATATATATATATATATATATATATATATATTAGGCATATGAGGATATTAGGCAATTATCCTCACACACGTCCTCCAGGAGCATTTGATTTTCTTAATGTCTCTGACCGTTCACAGTGTAGTTGAGTCAACACGGTTCTCATCGGGTGCAATGACGTCAGCCAACTCGCTTGGCCTGGTCTTGAAGAAGAGTGAAGTGCTACCGGCTTGCCACTGCCGTCAAACATGTTATTTTGCCAGTATCCGATATTCTTCTGGGTTAATTCACAGAGTTTCAAACATCCAGATGAAATCCCCGCTTCTGACACCGATGTAAGTTACAGTTCACAGCGCACTCACCAACAGTGTGACATCCATGAACACAGACTTACGTTTAGTTGATGCAGCTGATAGGCGCTCTTGCTCTGGCACTGAACGGCAGTTTTCCGACGTGCGATGAGCATGCGAGCTACCTCTAAAACAACAACTAACATAGTAAGCATAACTTCAGGCCCTATACTACGGGGTGCATAACTGAGCAACCAATAAGCAACAAGAACAGTAGAGATAGCTAAGGAACTTAAAGGGCCAGGTTACTACAATACCAACAATGTATGGAAACAAAATAAAAGGGAGAGGAGGAAGAGTATGTGTAAAAGGTGGTGAATAAGGAGAAAGAGGATGAGCACGAGAAAGAGTAAGATGTGGACACTGTTGTCAAGACTGGATCCGGCACACTAGAGGGTTTTCCCCTTTGCCTGGCAAGAGAGGACATTGCCTGTGACGTGGACAGTCCTCAGGCCTGACCCAACACAAAGATGTGATGCTGAGGCAAATTGAATCTCTCATTGACCTTGATTTTGCAGTTGCACAAGTCTTTTGAGTGTATTGTAACATGCTTTTCATTTAGAGTTTTTTTTTTTTTTAGTTTTTTTTTTTTTTTTATACCTTTTTGGCTTTTGCAATTGGGTTACTGTGTTTTCACAGTATGCAAGTGCTGAATATACAGACATTCAATAGGCCTACTATACAATATTCAGTACAATACTATACTTGCAGTGCATAAAGTATACAATTTATTCACCTTACTACTGTATGTTGTGATTACTATGTAAGCAATAAGGTAAGATAGGCTGTGCTGTATCATGAATAAGTCACGGCTGAAGGGCGTCGTTAGGCATGACGCAAAGCGGAGTGCCTGCAACACCTTCAGCCGTGACTTATCCATGATACAGCACTAGCCTCTAGTACCTTATTGTTTTTATAAAACAGTTACCACACAATACAAATATTACAGTTTTGTTCACAATTGCTAAGGCACTAAACCCCATTCTCTGAACCAAATTCTCAATAGCCTAAACCAATTTGTCAAATAAATCACTATTTCTGCAAAACCTTAAACAAGTTCAGGCAGTTAGACACTATTTGCAAATATCCTGCATTCTTTTTTCAAAACTCATATCGCACTGTGATACATTTGTGTCGCAAAACACTAAACACAAAATTAAGCACAACTAAAACACAGTTGTCATTGTTTATACACAACGACTCAAAATTGTTCACACTTATTTCTAATGATGTGATCAAACCAACTGTACAAAATATAAGCCAGTTCAGGTGCACAGGTGGCACAGGTGCACTGAATGATGATACCAACAATAGATGGAAACAGTCTGAGAGGGAGAGGAGTAAGAGTACATATAAGAGGTGGTGGACAAGGGGGATCAAGATGAGGACAAGAAAGAGCAAGGTGTGGACAGTGTTGTCAAGGCTGGATGTGTCAGACAAGAGGGTTTTCCCCTTCACCTGGCAAGAGACAACATTGTCTGTGATGTGGACAAAGTCCTCAGGCCAGAGTCAGCACGAAGACATGATGCTGAAGCAGAATCTGAACCAACAGAACACTACTGGAACACAGTTAAACGTGTTCAGATACCTTAAAGGTACAGCAAAACAGGAATTATGCTTCAAAAGAAATAACACTGAGAGACTAGGTCTAAGAATGTATACTGATGGTGACTGAGCATCAGATGAAAAAGACAGACGTAGAGCACTGCCATGTGTGAGTATTCTGCGACAGATGTAGTACTTCAGGATACTGTGTCAGTCTAAGTGGAGGAAGTTCTTTGATTTCATGGAAAACCAGAAAACAACCAACAGTGGCATTATCTACTGAAGCAGAATACATGTCCTTAGCATCAGCCATGCAAGAATGTATCTACTTACTCAAAGGTATAGACACATACCAATACGCACAAACAAAGATGTATGAAGACAACCAAGGTACCATTGCACTAGCCAGAAACCCAGTCTGTAGGCAGAGGTGCAAACACATCGATATCAAATACCATTTCATAAGGGAAACTGTAAATGAAGGAAGGGTGATCTTGGAATATTGTCCCACAGAGAAAACGGTTGCTGACATTATGATAAAGCCAGCCACTAAACAAAAATTAAAGAGGTTTGTTCGAGACATGTTTGGCACTTAAGAGTGTAAAAATGTATGTTTACATTATTTATGTAAAAGAGAACTCATTTGTTTTTGCTGTTTTTTTTTGTTTGTTTGTAAAACAATGAGCTAAGAGCGAGTGGGGGTGTTAATGTATTGCACTCTTACACATTGTAATACGGTATCAGCCGAACTACCTATTGTTTTATTTGAAGGTATTACGGTTCGAATCTGATGACGTCACATTGTGACATAATTACATGTTTACGTTGTACTAAGCTAATGCTTGTTGAAGTTGTGCTGAATAAAGCTGCTGATGAGATGAAAATGAAAAAGAGCAACGTTTTGTTTGGTGAACTGGTGAACTGTGCACTCAAGCTTAACAGGTGTGGATGCTCTGGCGCACCCGTGGCCAAACGCACTACTGTACGCGTTTCCTCCTCTGATCGTGCCAACTTTAAGAAGGGTAAGAGAGTACGGTCACTCCGTAATACTGATTGCCCCAAACTGGGCAGGAAAGCTGTGGCTGACGGAGATAATTCAACTCCTTTGCAACCAGCATTGGCCTCTCCCGTTGCGCAGGTTCCTCCTCTCACAAGCGCGCGGGGAGATTTTTCACCCAGCCCAGGACAAAGTGGCTTTCTGGGCCTGGCCCATGAGAGGTTAAACTTAAGTGTTATTGGTTTACCTCCAAGGGTGATCGAGACTATTCAGAACGCACAAGCAGCTTCAACGCGCTCTGCATATGATCGGAAATGGAGTGTGTTTGAGCGATTGTGCGCACACAGACACATCGTCCCTTTTCTCTATTCTGTCGCGGATATGTTATGTTTTCTGCAGGAACTTCTGGATAAGGGCAGAGCCTTTCAACTGTTAAGGTTTATCTTGCCGCAATTTCTGCGTGTCGTGGGGATTGACAAAAACACTATAAATCAACACCCACTTGTATGCAGGTTTATGAGAGGTGCGCAGCATTTGAACAGGGTTTCAAAGCCATGGATTCCGACGTGGGATCTGTCTTATATTATATTATCTGTCTGTATTATATTAGATTATAATAGCATGGGTCACTGTCCTCCGGAAGGGCTGAGGGCTCATTCTACCAGAGGTTTGGCTACCTCATGGGCACTATTTAAGGGCGTTTCAGTTCAGGACATATGTGCAGCAGCAAGTTGGGCTTCGCCTCGATTGGATGTCACTGAGCCATCGCTGTCTCATTCAGTGTCATGTGTCATGTGTTTAAAAAAAAAAAAAAAATCTCGTTCTTGAGGTGTTTTTTGCTTTTGTACACATATATTCCTGTTCTAGAAATATTCAAAGAATAGTTACAGATGTTTATGTTACATACATCACTGAGTTGGTTGACATGCCTGTTTCGGACAGCATATCTGCAATACGGTAGTTGTCTATATCCCATAGTGAGATACCGAGCGAATGTTTGAAAGCGAACTTTAGGTTACTTCCGTAACCCCAGTTCTCCTATCTCACCACACTTCCCTCCTTTCAGTGCACGGAGAAGAGATATGCTGAGAATGAAGTAGGGACCACCAGCAGCGGTATATATATTAGGGTGTCGTGATCGGTCTGTCAACTGACAGACGTGGTGTAATTGTTGCTTCCAGGATCTGTCACGCCCCAGAGGCGCTCCCATAGTGAGATACCTCACTCATGTTATCAGAGAACCAGGGTTACGTAAGTAACCTAAAGTTTTGAAGCAATGGACTACTTGTACTGAGCTTTGTGACGCACTTTCGTTATGAAACAGCACATTTGATTCCGGTTATGTATATTTTCAGTGTATTGTAGTCATCAGGTTGACTAAACGCCACCTAAAATGCGTGTCCGCAATAAGATTTAAAAATCTGGACATTTTCAGAGACAGGAGAAGAGATATTCTGATGATTACTGTGTAAAGAATTTTCAAAACTCAACGGAACGTGGTTTTAATCCAACCCAAGCCGATCTGAGAAAGCAGCGGCTGTTAAACATACATGATTATTTCACCACAGAGTGTCAGTGCTCGTCTAAATAGTGACCGCAATGCTGAAGTGTGTGAAACCTGATGAATACAAACCTTTATGTATTTAAATTAAATATTTTAATCACTGTTCCGCCATTTTTCATTGTCAATCATTTTACTTTATATAATTTACATGTTAATGCCCAAAATGCTTAATTAAAAATTCTTGTCGACCCAGCAAACACACCCATGTGGGGGTTGCACCTGGGCTGATATCTGAGCTACCCATCTGGGACCCAGCTAATTTTGTCCTCAGTTTCCATGGAGGCCCCACATGGGTTAGCCCAGATGGGTTGATGATGGGCTCCATATAGGGCTCATATGGGTTACCCAGGTAGCTCCCATCTGGTGCCTACAGGAGTCTGCCCACATGGGTTGATGATGGGACCCAGCTAGGACTTATCTAGGTCTCTTATGGGCCACAACAGGTATACATATGGGCTAACATATTTGTCTGCTTAGGTTACCTTGTTTTACAGTAAACCCCTAAATACAAATACAAACATTTAACCCACAGTAAAATACACTAAACGTAAAATGTATTGCTTCAATAAAGAGAGACCAGTAGTTCATGCTTAATTAAAAAATTACTTTATTATACATTTTTTAAAACTCAATTATAAAAGAAGAAAAGTGCAGTGACGCTCCAGCAACATATTAGTTATAATAACTTCTTAAAGCTCTAAAGGGTTCCAAAAACAAAACAAGATAAAACAGTGCAGCTCCTTACATTGCCTCCCTCAATTTCCCAGTGGGCCTTTGAAAAGAAAATATAAATTAACTATTTTGCCAATCTCCTTTTTCAATTAAAACAGATGTGCCAGGTTAGCCTTTGGTGCCCCGCATCAAGTTGATCTAGATCAGGGATTTAAAAACCTGTCCAGGGGATCCTCTGCACTTCACATTTTGTATGTCTCTCTTATTGGACACACCCAATTCAGGTCTTGAAGTCACTACTGAGTGAGGGAGACATACAAAATGTGCAATGCTGAGGGTCCTCCAGGATAGGTTTATAAACCCTTGATCTAAATGATACAGCATTAAGGTGGGGCCACACTAAAAACTAAGCAATAGCAATAAGTGTAACAGTGCATATATGGTAATACATTTTAATTCTTGTTGCTAAGCACTATTGTTCTTGTCATGTCTGTATGCCTTTCTTCTGTGGAACACCTTAGAAGCCATTCAGTTACCACCGCTCAGTAGTTAGCTAGAAAAAGGAGTGATCAAAAAGGAAGGCCATCATTCTTCTTGTAGCACTGTGTCATCCATAGTACTCACTCCAACATCTGCCACCACAGAAACCTAAGGGAAAACAAGATTATCATTATAGGGGGAGACAACACAAAAACAAATAACAACTTGTTGCAAAATTTTTTAACTTATGTCTTATTTAAACCCAATTTAACATGACAAGTCCTGTATTAGAGATTTTAATTTTATATTCATTTCAATTAAAGAACTCTGGACACTGGCATTTTCCTGACATTGTTTATACTCAGGAAGCTAGCTAGCAATTTGATTAGCAACAGGAAGCTGGAACTTGTGACACTGGTATCCACTAATGTAAAGTTTGAAGCTGATCGGATAAATGGTCGTCATCAAGATGTTCAAACATAGACATAGATATCTGCTTTTTTATACTTTTTTTTTTTTTTTGACTCAGTCAAGTGTATGCTCTATGAAGCTTTATCTCCAGAGCTGATACAAGCATTTCAGTTTCATTTGAGAAAAGCTACTATCAAATACACACTATAACTCTAAAGTCTTCATGATAACCCACCAAAATAAATTTTTGTTTTTACTTGATATTACTACTGTTAGGTTAGTGGACTACAATTCACAGCATACACCTCAGACTTCAAACATGGCCACCAAATACTCACACATGGCAGCGCTCTAAATCTTAAGTCTTCTGATCACACACACCTGATATCAATTCACACACATATTCAGACACCTTATATAAGAGACTCATATCTTTACACTCTTTGTGAAGTATATGTTCATTCTCTGTTGTTGTGGCGTTACCAAGCCTTTTGTATTTTTTATTATCTGTGTTCTCTGGTTTTTTTAACTTTGGACTGGTTTTCTGGATTATTGTTCTTTGCCTTTACTGAGTTATATTGTTTGCTGATCGCCTGACCTCTGCCTGTTTTGGATTAAGCCTGTTGGATTTTGGACTGTTTGGCTTGTGGTACTTTTAATAAACCTGCCTTATCTGCAACTGCATCTGTCTTGTAGTCCATACGTGACGACTACTATTGTATAGTAATAAATATACAAATAAACATATAAATATAAATAAAATATATTACTATTGTATAGTAAAATGTACTTCTCAAATTATAATGATTAAAAACAAACTATTTTCATATTTATCTTAAGGAATGTCAAACCAAACAATTGAGAGAAATGGTTATATTTCATTTGGTTATATTTTAAAAGATTGATTACATTGATAGGTTTTATGAATTGTTTTAACATGCTGCTTGATGATTAAAATTTAAATGAAACCATTAAAACAAGAATCCAGAAACAACAGAAAACATGGAAGCCTCTACATACCACTTCTTTGTGGATGGTGAGTTATGGCAATTTCTGCTCCATTGCTTCAACTTCCAAGACCATCTTCAGGGGAAAAACGGTATCCTCGTGTAGTGCTGCACTACCCACTGGCCTTGAAATGCACAAAATATGAAGCATAATTATGTAGCATAATTAGGGCTGTATATAATGTTCTTACTATCTAGCTGTTAACCAGTAATTGTCAGTGATCCATATAGGTAAATCACTCAATTTAAGCAGCTCAAGTTAAGCACTTCATCAATTTGTCCAATGCACTATATTGTTTAATTCAAGCATTAATTAATTCCAAAGCTCCACAGATCGCATAATTCAGTGAAAAAATATATAAAAATATAATATCTGTTTTTGTTTGTAAATTTTTACAGCTGTTTTATTCAAGCATATTGACTGTACAAAAGTGTTGTTGCATTAGGTTTAAATCTCAGAGAAGGAGACATCATGGTGGTGAGTTCTATTCTAAGAAATTCTTAAAGTACATGAATATTGGATAATTCAGAAATCAGTCAATATAATTTTTCTCAGGATACTGCTTTAAAGCCTAATAAAAGGAGTGGCATTCTTGGGAATCAGTACCGGTGGGATATTCCCGTCACCTATAAGATGAGTGTAAATCTCAGTAAGAAAACATGGATTATTCACTTGCATTTTAACAAATCAAATTTGAAATATTTAAATTACCTAATATTGTTTTTGATTATTGTTTCTGATTATGGTTATAGGTATGAACTATAGAGGGGTCATTTTGAGAGCTTTTGAGCAGTTCAGACTGAAATCATGTATTGACTTTAAGCCCAGAGCAGCAGAAGCTTTTTACATCTCTGTGAAGAGTCGTGAAGGGTACAGTATGGTTCCAGTTAGTAATCAACAAAATATAGTAGCATTTAGCCTAAACTGTGCTATATTGAATGTGTAGTATAAAACATTGAGTTAATAAACTCCTATTCACTACCAGTCAAAATTTTGAATAATTTGACTATTCCTTGGGCTTTTGCAAATACATTTTTTTGGAAGTGTCAGGTTTTCTGGAAAGAAGGACCCAAAAGTAGATAGATGCATAACTTAGACTTTATTAGAAACTCAAACAAGAGGACTGGGGTGAGCCACCTGGCTCCGGGCCAACTTTAAGAAGGGCATATCAAAAGAGGGATCAGACAGGTGAGGGTTAGACCACAAAGACAGTCCATACAATGACCAGATCCAGACAGGAGATAGGAGAGGAGTTAGGCAAGAAGGTCATTACCAGGAGGATACCAGCATACACTCTTAGAAGAAAAGGTTCTGTATATAAAGCCTTAAAGGGTTCTGTCAGACGCTTCATTTACAGAACCTTCTAGGGGTTCCCATCATAATAATTTAGTTTTTCATAATAATTTACTCACCCTCATGTCGTTCCAAACCCAAAATAATTTTGTTCGTCTTTGGAACACAAATGAAGATATTTTTAATGAAATCTGAGAGGTTTCTTTCCTTCCATTGACAGCTACGCAACTACCACTTTGACGCTACAAAAAGTTTATAAAGAGATCGTATAACTAATCCATATGAACTGAGCGGTTTAGTCCTTTTTTTTTTTGAAGAGACTCGACCGCTTTATTTTGTATAGCAGATTGAATGTAGGCTTTTATTCACATATAAACATTGATCAGTGAACATAAACAGAAGCTCAACCATACTTGCTTTAACGCACGAGAACAAACCTCATTGGTCACGTGCTGCGTAACACATGAGAATGAACCTTATTGGTTCTCACACATCAACCAAGCATGCTTGAGCTTCCATTTACCATACTGTAACTGATGTGTGTGTTGATTAATGTTTATATGTGAATAAAAGCTTAAATTAAAGTTATCAAATAAAGAGATTGTGTCTCTTCAGAAAATTTTGACTAAAATGCTTGCTTCATATTGATAGTTATAAGATCTCTTTATGAACTTTTTGAAGCATCAAAGTGCATAGACTCAATGGAGGGACAGAAATCTCACAGATTTCATAAAAAATTTAATTGAGTGAACTATCCCTTTAAATTTTTTTAAATTCATTTTTCATTTTAGTTAAGTTTTATTAACTAAACAGCTCGTAAACATTAAAAAATACCCGTTGGTATTATACAATTTAAGACATTTCTCTTTATATAGAACCTTTTTGGCATAAAGGGTTCTTTAAAATTGAGTCAAGAGCCCTTGACATCTATACAGAACCCCATTGAAGTATCAAGGTCAGTAGCAAGCAGAGATCACACACAGCTAGGCAGCCGCAGTCCAATAATGCAATCAACGCCGGGGGATTATCCAAGGACCAGAACCAATGACAAGAGCAAGAGTCAGCACCATGATGGGCAGTCCGTTGACCAGTGTGTTCTGGTGAGACAGAAAACCACAGCACTAACTGGACTGAGGACAGGGATGAAAGCAAAATGAAAACTAGATCAACAAAACCAAGAATTGTGAGATGTACAAAACACACTGAAAAAAAAAATAATTAGAAGGAAGAGAATTTAAAGCAGAGAAATCTGCACTGATGGCCTCCATGCGGAAAGAAGAAAGACTAAAAAGAGAGATCAAACTTGAGTCCTGAAAAGAAGCACAATATATAAGCATTGGTTTGGTAACTATATTATTGTATTTGTGCTATATTTGACAGTTTTGGATACTATTTTGTGAAGATTATAATTATAGTGTTATTAATGTTACATTATTGTAACTATGTGCTACATGAATGTGCTGTTATCTCTCACTTATTTTGCAGGTGTTGGTCATACATTGGCCGCACATCTCCTGGAGGCCAGACTCTTTCCATTGGAAATGGCTGTGGAAGAAAAGCCATTGTTGAGCATGAGTTTCTCCATGCACTAGGATTTAGGCATGAGCAGTCAAGATATGACAGAGATGATTATGTGACTATCAACTTTGAAAACATCATAAAAGGTTGCCTTGTATTTTTATTATTTTGTTTTTAACTTTGTTTTTTTAGGAAAAGAGTTAAATAGTTATATACAGATATACACTGACATACTGATTCCAGTGTCCATTTAACTAATCAGCATAAACACTTAAGCCATTCTTTATGAACAATCACCTTAATAACTCCATTAGTCTTTATTTTCAGGCTATGAGAGCAATTTCAATAAATACAGCGAGAACCTGACCACCACCCAAGGCACCCCATATGACTATTACTCTGTGATGCATTATGATAAAAATGCCTTCAATAACGATAATGGATCCACGATAATCACCAACCGTCCTGAGTTCCAAGATGTGATTGGTCAACGCCTGGACATCAGTGAATATGATGCGATTGAGCTCAATAAACTCTATAAATGCATTTATAAAGTGAGTATTTAACACACATTGTTTTCATTTGGGCTTTTATAGATTTTATAGTTTATGTGGATTATGTAAGATTAAAATGTTGCAGTTTGTGGTTGTTAAATATTTCAGTAGGACTTAAAGTCTGATGTAAGGGAGACCAGAGAAAACATGTTATGAATGGGAAGTTGTAAGGAATTGATTTAGCCTCAGTGTTTGTCTGTTTGCATTACAGATTCCTCCATCTCTTTCCTTGACCACTGCAGTTTTGATGATGAATCTCTGTGTCAGATGAACGTCTGTTCTGCTGCTGATTATGGCTGGCAGAGAGTGAAGTCAGTGAGAGGTATCAATGTGACTGACCACACCTACTTGAGCAAAGAACAGAATGGTGAGATCTGTTACAGTCAGTCAGTCAATGGATAATGTCTGTTTTGACATCACAGGAAGTGATTTATACTAATTACACAAAAAGAAATGCTTCACTTCCATCCACAGCTGCAGTCACTGTACCACCCAGTTGCACACAACTATACACCTGTTTTCATGCCTGCAGGGACGTCTTTTTTCATGCACTTCAGCACTGAGGGCAGAAACAAGGGGGATGCAGCCAGAATGGAGAGCAAGACAATGAGCCCTAAAAGAGACTGCAAAGTTCAGTGCCTGCAGTTCTACTACTATCACAGTTGTAATGAGTTCAACCAGCTCAACATCTGGATCCGAGAATACCAGAATGATACAGACACCAGAGGAACTCTCAGACTTATGGATCAGATCACAGGTCTGCCTCTTCCTCAAGTGCTGTACATATTACGGGGGGTGGGGGGCATGTAGGCCTATGCTTTTAAAATGTCCCTAAAATGTTTTTACCATTTAATTCCTTGCAGAACTCCCTGGTAATTACAGGAAACTTCATCATGTGTCACTGAATGCAAATAAAACCTTCCAAGTTGTATTTGAAGGCCGTAAAGGAGCTGGAAACTCCCGTGGAGGCTTCTCAGTGGATGATATCAATATTTCAGAGACCGAGTCTCCCCACACATGGCAGATAAGGAACTTTTCAATAAGGAAATATTCAACACATTACAGTCCATTGTATTACTCCAATGATGGTTATCGCTTTCAGGCTGCATTAGTAGTGTATCAGAATTACCTTTATATGTATGTTCGTCTGGTATCTGGTGCATATGATGACCAGTTGCAGTGGCCTTGTCCATGGAGACAAATAACCTTCCAGATGCTCGACCAGAATCCACACATACAGAAGCGCATGTCCTCTGAGCAAAGCATCACCACTGACCCTGCGTTGGCTTCTTCCAGTGAGAATCTGATTATTTTTCCATAACACCATGTCTTTATATGCAACATTTTACTTGAAAATCAAAGTTATTATCTGTAGCTTTGAAGGGCCTTTTAATAGCAACATTTTGTTGTAACAGATATTTACAGTCCTCAAAACCATGGAAGTCAAGTTGTCATCGGCAATGAGTCTGTATTTGTGGGTACTTGGGTTTATATATATGCCATAAAAAAAGATGATCCGACTTGAAGAGGGTTCATCAAGGGTGGTGACATCATATTTCTCTTCAGCATGCAAGGTAGGTTTTGTGAAGTAACCCCAGAGAACAAGTTTAACGAAGCAAACTGAGCATAATTAGAATGATGACAAGGATTCAGTTGGGCAGCTATGATATATTTCTATTGTGTCCCACTTTCTCATTTCTATAAATGTTGTTTTCCAATCCAGATATCTCAAGGCTCCTTCAGAAAGACTCTCTACCCTGCCCTAAAGTGACAGTGAAGAACTTCAACGTTTCTCCTGATGAACGTGCCCAGCAGGGACCATGTGCTACAAGGTGAATATCCTTTTAACCTCTGTTGTGTCCTTATTCAAAACACAGAAAACTAAAATATTTTTTAGGAAGTACTTTAAAAATAACAAAATTTAAGAAATTACAGAGTGAATTTAGTAACATCTGTAAGGCTGGAAGGTACTCTACAATTTTGAACTAAAGCAGCAACAAAAAGCAGTTGAAGGCTAATGCGTATAATTCAGTTATTTATCTGACTCCAATATAATTAATCTGACTCCATTAAAAGTTGTTATCCTTTATCCTGTGATTTTTTTAAAAGGTAAAAAACTGATTGGAAAACATGGGATTAAACCTCAACGTTTAGATGATGAGTTACAATCACTTTAGCTTTCAACATTATGAGTGAAAAGAAAAAATTCTCAAACCTTTTAATGCCTTCTTATACACTGAGCGAAGCATTGTTAAACATGAGTGGAATACAAATACTAAAACCAACCAAAAGAGCATAAACCTGAAGGCAAATTGTTCTATTGCATTAATAATGTTTATCTTCATATTTTTATCTCTCTTTTTTTAGTGATTGTGTGGACATATCTTGCAATTCCAGTGCCAAGACAGCTTCCTCTCTGATCATCTTGGTGCTTTGCTTTCTTTTGCTAGTGAGTTAATCATGAGAAATCACTATTATCACAGCCCTACGTCTGACTACACAAGAGTTCAATGCCAGAGAACTACATCTGTCTTCAGCTTTCTGGGATATGATAGCTAAATGTGTATTGTTAATGAAAGGAGCTGAACAGATTACGTTTATATTCATTTATCTACAATTAATGTTATTCTTAAAATAAATCATAATGTATAAATGAGCAATTTATTGTCTCTTTAATAATGTTTGATTCACACATTCTCTGTAGAGGTTAGGGTAAATATTTGCCATATCCGAGTCTTTTCAATGTGATTAATCACTGTGTCTGTAAAATACTAATCTAACCTTGAAATGTTCTATTTACAGAAAAATAGATTTTTCTTTTCTCCAAGTAATCAGTTTAATAAATATGACTAAAATGTTCAAGTGTGTTTGAATGTGAATATAAGAGAATATGCATACAAATTTGACAGAGATGAAAACTCTGAAAACTCCCACTGTCTGAGTTTATCATGAAAAGGAGCCAATGCACCCTGGTTTGGCTTGCAATTGGAACCACCTGCAAGATTTTAGTGCCATCTAGTGGCATATGGTGGAGCTGCCACTTGTCTGCAGGTGAACAAAGGACATACACAACTGGGGAGGAAGGTTTTCTGATAAACAACAAAAAACACTTGAGAACTCAGAAAGAAAACATTTGCACTAACTTTGGCTTAAGTGCTCTGTCATGTGGTGATTGGTTTAACAATGCCACTCCACAACTGTTACCATAGAAATAGTAACAAGGAATTCTATATTTATTGTAAGTTCTATGAAATGGAAAAATCCCTTTGAATTTATGATTCCAGAATTTCAGCTTCTCTGCTTTTTCTCTGCTTTGCTGACATCTTGACCAAACTTTCAATTCATACTTGGATTTTCTAACTCTTTCACTATCATAACGGTCAACGTGCCTTTTTTTTTGTTTTGCTTCCCAGTTCATCCTTCCATTAACTCTTACTCTTTGACAATATCTGGTACAGTATAATCTGAATCAAATCAATGAAGGCATGAGATACCTACATCACAAACATGAGATACCTACATCACAAACATGAAATCTCAGCAGATGGCAGTAGAGCTCTGATTCTGTCATAAATTTCTCCACAAAATGCAAGACCTTGAAAAACAGCAGAGGTGGGAGTAAGTCACACATGTGCAAGTCACAAGTAAGTCTCAAGTCTTAACCTTCAAGTCTCAAGCAAGTCCAAGTCGATTTTTGTGAGAATCAAGCAAGTCAAGTCACTGCTTTATGTCAAGCAATTCAAGTCAAGTCGTAGCTTGGGTCAAGCAAGTCACTGGCAAGTCATACAAATGTTGATTTAACTGAATTTATATATTAAAATGTTAAAACTACAGTAGTTATGGACTATGGGAGTTTTATTTGCAACAAAAAAAATTACAATATGCATTTCTACTCAAAAGGTGTCCACATACAACTGAGTTGTTAATACAATAAAAATCTAATAATAAATAAAAATGTAAATGTAACTGAAATTAGGCCAATATATTGGGTGATATGTTCTCTTTGTATTATTAGAATTTTCTCTCTCCTGCTTGTCCTGTACAGCATGACCAGGTGATTGTTATTATGACTAATTAACTTAAGAGAACTCGGACTGTTTGTTGCTCACACCCTGACGAAGGCTCATTAGCCGCAACACGTAGGTGTGCAGTAATTGTCACCTGTTTTTAAAATATTAAAGCTATGATGAAATAAAGGCTTTTTATATTTTTTCAATAATATTCGAGTGCCTTGGATTATTGATTTTTATCAACTCTTAACATGTCCAAACAGGGGCGTAGCCATCATTTCAAAAGTGAGGGGACAGAATGTCAAGTGTTATACCAGTTTTTTTCTGACCTTTGTCTAGTTGATGGTTTTATTTTTAATCTTATATCTTTTTGCTTAATTGGCTTAATATGCTATTTATGTAAGCTATCTGGGTCTTTTTGACCCCAAATGACGTTTGCTGAAATAAATAAATAAATAAATAAAAAAAATCATCTAAAATGGCATGAGACTTGATGTGGTGGTTGACATTTGCTAGCTCTACAAACAGAAAAATTAATTGGAATGATACTGGTTGTATGTTAGCATGAGAAAAAGTGTAACATAATGCAATTTTTTAAACAAATGTAATATTACTCACTTTAATAATGTTTTACTAAAATGTTTTACATTTGTGCAGTGTTGGGTGGATTTTTTATTTATTTATATAAATTCAATCAATGGGAGACTATAAAAATTACTTTTTGTTACATAATTTGTCAAAAATCAGCTCCAATGCAGAACACACACAGAAATTATGTGACTTCTAACCTAGCCGTCCAATCATAGTGGAGGAGGGGCGGGACAAATACAACACTAACCAACCGCCACATTTTGCTTGTACAATGTCAACAGATGACAACAGATGACAACAGCATGTATAAAAACGGAGCAAAATGATTGAAAACAAGAGCCAGAGCAAATACTTTACATTGTATCTACATTTTTATATAAAACGATACAGAAACAAACTATCTGTTAAATGGGATACTAGTAACACTTCCGCGGATATTCCGTAAGTTATATCACGTCTTTAGCAAAACTGGCTAATTATTCAACAAGAGAAATAGGCAGAGTTATTCATCATTGTGCAACACAATTCAGATACCACATGTCAACTTACAGTGCTTGACGTTTTGGTAGTGAAGACTTTTTTTTACCACTTTGAACTCATCGCGACCTCTGTATGAAAATGATGGATACAGCGCGGGTGCGAGCATGGGCGTGCCATGACCCGTGAGTGACTGATTACCATGGAAACTTGAAACTCAGATAATCCTGGTACCCGAATTTAATTATTCTTGGCGTAGCGCCTTCCATGTTCAGTCACGACTGTCAATGCTCTTACATTAACTCTCTGCTTGCCTGCTGCGTCACGTGGTTAGGTTGCCGCGCGTTCAAAAACAGATATTTATTAAACAAGACAAGTTATTTCGAGTCATTTAACTCAAGTCCGAGTCAAGTCTCAAATCATGAATATCAAGTCAAAGTCAAGTCAAGTCTTTTATTAATATTTGTCAAGCAAGTTTCAAGTCCTAAAATTTTCGACTTAAGCCTGACTCGAGTCCCCCACCTCTGAAAAACAGTGATGCTAACTTGGTAACAAGTAATGGATAAGGGCGGCCACTGGGTCCGTGTACTTTTGCGTCCATTCCTTTTTCCTTTTTTAACCACGGCGAGAAAAACAAAAAACGAACGGTTGTTGTATTTTTAAATGCTATGTTGAATACCAAAATTTAAATTAAAACGGTATACACAAATTTCATGCGCATGAAATAAAATATTGACTTCTTTTCAGATTTTTGTTTATAACGTTTTGCATCTTTAAACCAAAATTAAAAATGGACAGATTAAAGTCGAAAAAATGTCAATTTAAAAGAGTTTCCTTTTGTAAATTAGGCCTACTGTTTCTCCCACACTTTCAATAGGCTGAAATCATGATAATACATGACTTGATTTTAAAACTGAAACGGGCATTGCAGATGCAGAACACCTGTCCCAACATGGTGACGGGCGAGATTGCTCCCCTTTTGTTCCTGTTAAAGAAAAGTCAACCCATTCTCACTCACGAGGGGTCCGATACTGCCGCATGTCCAAGAGAATGCTGGCGGCAAACTCGCCCAGCGAAGTGGGACATTCTCACGCTTAACGTGGAAAACGTAAACGCTTAATGTGGCTTAATGTACTACAGTGATATTGGAGGAGCAAATTTAGTACACACCTTATAAATAAAACACATGTACAGACAAGCAGATGAGCCCATGAACACAATTAATAGCGTTTTCCTAGAAAATAAAATACAGTTATGACATTAAGACAGTGATATTAAAAGCCCAATAAAGCTATACAGACAAGCAGGTCACGCCGAATATGAAGGCAACGCGCTTAAACGTTAAGCGTTTTCCACACTTAACTTAAAAATATTGTCCTTCCCCTTTGTTTACGTTACCGTTGTCTTAGCAGTATGCTGTTGATGGCCTCCTCCACTGATGCAAAGGGTATGGAAATTTTGTCTTCATGAAAATTACATATTGGGGTATAATTTTGTCATCATTATACGTTGGTATATTTTCAGTTTGAACAGCAAGACATAGCGTAGGCTATAGCATATAAAGCGACTCCTAATCCTAAACAATTTCTCGATATAAAACAATATAAAACATCTAACAGCCAGACAAAAAAGTAAAAGAAATGTATATGTTGTTTGGGCCTTTTTTCATATAAAACAGAGTAAAAAGCAAAAGGACTGGATCGAGACCACAAGCGGGAACTCGATAATGTGTTGGAGCACTAAACAAGAGGCTATAAGGTTTAGAAATGGTCATGTTTAGGTTAAAATATAAATGTATTAATAATAATAATAATAATAATAATTTAATGAATAAAAATGTATCAGTGTCATCTTTTTAGGCTCTTGATGCGAGTCATTCTATTGACGCCAGAGGGAAAAGGCACTAGAGGGCGCTTCAGCGTGACGCAAAACAAAAATTTAGCAATTTTACATATTAAAAAACAAGTTGTATATAATTTATATTATTTTCAATGAAATAATTATCTTGCATAAGGAAAATTATCTTGAATCTGCTAATTCTATTCATCAATGTTAAAATAAAAAAGGAAGAAACTGCATTTTCCATATTTCATTTCATTTCATTTCTTTTCATTTCAGTTTAAACCAGCCTAAAATAGGTAGTTTGTTTTTTATTCTGGTCTCCCAGAATAAAAGTTACATTTAAAATGTAAAGACAAAGGCACAGATACTAGTCTATACAACCTAGACTGATTTGTTAAATGAAAAACATTTGTCCAACTTTGTGTTCCTTTTATCCACACATTGCATATTTCACATTTCATGCCATTCACTGTTTAACAGTATCCCTGAGGATCATTTATGGACTGCCATACCCAAACCTAAATATGTGACCTCAGGTTGGTTGAGGAAACCCCCAACTGGGTATGGATGAAGTGGGAATCTCCCTTCTCAACTTAAGTAGCTTCTCATTGCGCTGACCCTCAGTTTCTGTGGCGTCGTGCTCCTCAAGTGATTGACGAATGAGGGACTTGAGCAAGGGCAGTCCAAGGCCAGTTGTGGCAGAGACTGGGACGATGTGCATAAAACGCATTAGTGTTTTAGGGGTGATGTCCTCAGGAAAGGTGTGGCTTGATTCTAGAGAAGCAGAGCGTCACACAAAAGTTATCAATCAAGGAGAAATGAACGTACACAGTCATCAAGAACTCTTTACAGATTAATGCAATGGAACAATCACATGTATTTGTGGCAGAAAATTGAGATAATTGAGCCAAAATGGTCAAGTACAAATCACCATCTTCAGGGAAAAATAGCAGTATATATTTATGAAAGAATGGTCATTCTCAAGAGTGCTTTTTAAACAACTGCATTAAAATAATACAACTACTTTATTGGTAAAAGTATCTGTGTCATGTTGAATTTCTGACGCACATGCTACAGTGGGGAGAACAAGTATTTGATACACTGCCGATTTTGCAGGTTTGCCCACTTACAAAGCATGTAGAAGTCTGTAATTTTTATCATAGGTACTCTTCAACTGTGAGTGACGTAATCTAAAACAAAAATCCAGAAAATCACATTGTATGATTTTTAAATAATTAATTTGCATTTTATTGCATGACATAAGTATTTGATACATAAGAAAAGCAGAACTTAATATTTGGTACAGAAACCTTTGTTTGCAATTACAGAAATCATACGTTTCCTGTAGTTCTTGACCAGGTTTGCACACACTGCAGCAGGGATTTTGGCCCACTCCTCCATACAGACCTTCTCCAGATCCTTCAGGTTTCAGGGCTGTCGCTGGTCAATACGGACTTTCAGCTCCCTCCAAAGATTTTCTATTGGGTTCAGGTCTGGAGACTGGCTAGGCCACTCCAGGACCTTGAGATGCTTCTTACGGAACCATTCCTTAGTTGCCCTGGCTGTGTGTTTCAGGTCGTTGTCATGCTGGAAGACCCAGCCACGACCCATCTTCAATGCTCTTACTGAGGGAAGGAGATTGTTGGCCAAGATCTCGCGATACATGGCCCCATCCATCCTCCCCTCAATACGGTGCAGTCATCTTGTCCCCTTTGCAGAAAAGCATCCCCAAAGAATGATGTTTCCACCTCCATGCTTCACAGTTAGGATGGTGTTCTTGGGGTTGTACTCATCTTTCTTCTTCCTCCAAACACGGCGATTGGAGTTTAGACCAAAAAGCTCTATTTTTGTCTCATCAGACCACATGACCTTCTCCCATACCTCCTCTGGATCATCCAGATGGTCATTGGCAAACTTCAGACGGGCCTGGACATGCGCTGGCTTGAGCAGGGGGACCTTGCGTGCGCTGCAGGATTTTAATCCATGACGGCGTAGTGTGTTACTAATGGTTTTCTTTGAGACTGTGGTCCCAGCTCTCTTCAGGTCATTGACCAGGTCCTGCCGTGTAGTTCTGGGCTGATCCCTCACCTTCCTCATGATCATTGATGCCCCACGAGGTGAGATCTTGCATGGTGCCCCAGACCGAGGGAGATTGACCGTCATCTTGAACTTCTTCCATTTTCTAATAATTGCGCCAACAGTTGTTGCCTTCTCACCAAGCTGCTTGCCTATTGTCCTGTAGCCCAACCCAGCCTTGTGCAGGTCTACAATTTTATCCCTGATGTCCTTACACAGCTCTCTGGTCTTGGCCATTGTGGAGAGGTTGGAGTCTGTTTGATTGAGTGTGTGGACAGGTGTCTTTTATACAGGTAACGAGTTCAAACAGGTGCAGTTAATACAGGTAATGAGTGGAGAACAGGAGGGCTTCTTTAAGAAAAACGAACAGGTCTGTGAGAGCCGGAATTCTTACTGGTTGGTAGGTGATCAAACACTTATGTCATGCAATAAAATGCAAATTAATTATTTAAAAATCATACAATGTGATTTTCTGGATTTTTGTTTTAGATTCCGTCTCTCACAGTTGAAGAGTACCTATGATAAAAATTACAGACCTCGACATGCTTTGTAAGTAAGAAAACCTGCAAAATCGGCAGTGTATCAAATACTTGTTCTCCCTACTGTATATACCTAAAATAACACAAAACAAAAGCTGTCTAAACATAATCTGTGTCTAATATATGTGATATTACCCATATAATAAATAGTCCATAAATAGCTTGTTTGCTTCCAATAATACCTACCTTCCTGGTTCTCCAAGTGAGCTTCCAGCTCTGGGAGCCAGCCCTGAGCCTCAGGGAGGTCCATCTTATTTATGACCAGGATGGCTGGCTTGCCTAACAGTTCCTCCTTATACAACTCCAGCTCCTGATTAACAAAGAAGATCAAGAGCAAGTTATGCAGCACAATCTTGTATGCAGAAGCATTTCATTGAGAAAAACAGTAGTGTTTTTATTAGATCACATGGGTTTTATATATATATATATATATATATATATATATATATATATGTGTGTGTGTGTGTGTGTGTGTGTGTGTGTGTGTGTGTGTGTGTGTGTGTGTGTGTGTGTGTGTGTATATATACACTACTGTTCAAAGGTTTAGGGTTTAGACTAAAGTTAGGACTTTTTAAATGCTTTTGAAAGAAGTCTCTTATACTCAAGGCTGCATTTAAAAAAGAAAAATTGACTGGAAAAAAATACAGTAAAATATATTGTGAAAAATTAACAATTTAAAATAACCGTTTTCTATTTTAATATATTTGATAATCTAATTTATTTCTGTAACGGCAAAGCTACATTTTCAGCAGCTATTATTAGCTTATTTGGTGCTCAAGAAACATTTCTTATTAGTTTCAATGTCGAAAACAATTTTGTCTTTTTCACTTTTGATCAATTCAATGCATTCTTGCTGAATAAAAGTATTAATTTCTTTCAACAACAAAAAAAAAAATCTTAAACTCCAACATTTTGAACGGTAGTGTATTTATATTTACCTTGGTTAAAAGCAGTACGGTTTCAAATGCAGACCTAAACGGGGTGTTACTAGCTAGCTGAAACCCACAGACGTCGACCTGAAACATCAGAACATGAGATTACTATACAACTCTCCCAGTCCTTAACATTAAGTTCACAACATAACAGACTGAATGCTGTACCACAAACATGAGCTGCTTGGTTCTTTCCACATGCTTGAGAAACTTGTGTCCCATGCCCTTATTCACGTGAGCACCTTCAATGAGTCCTGGTAAGTCTGCCACTGAAACCTTCGGAGAAAAATAACTTCTGTAACTCATTCTAACATCAGTCTGAAGAAATGTGTATTATATGACACAACATATAACAGAAAATCATATTTGCTAAAGATCTGTTTATCAAAAATGTAACTGTATATTGTCATTTTTGGTTTATTTCTCTTTATGGGAGAAGGTCAAAACCAAGCTTGTCAAGCAGTATACAGAATTTAGAATAAATCTAATTTAGTTATATCCTTCAATTAAAAACAAAGACTCTTTCACACAATGTGGTCTTCAGAACAGGCATGCCTTTGTTTTAACTACAATACGTTGTGAAATGACAGCATCCTCCTGAGATGAGTGAATGTTATTTTGAATAAAATGAGTTTTGAAGAGTGTCATCCTACCTGCTTGTGGTCATCATACATGATCTTTCCGATTTCAGGTCTTAAAGTTGTAACTGAGGGGGAAAAAAACAAGGGATAACTATAAAATAATTACATTATTATAAAAATTAAAATTTAGAAATATTATATATATATATATATATATATATATATATATATATATATATATATATACACTCACCTAAAGGATTATTAGGAACACCTGTTCAATTTCTCATTAATGCAATTATCTAATCAACCAATCACATGGCAGTTGCTTCAATGCATTTAGGGGTGTGGTCCTGGTCAAGACAATCTCCTGAACTCCAAACTGAATGTCAGAATGGGAAAGAAAGGTGATTTAAGCAATTTTGAGCGTGGCATGGTTGTTGGTGCCAGACGGGCCGGTCTGAGTATTTCACAATCTGCTCAGTTACTGGGATTTTCACGCACAACCATTTCTAGAGTTTACAAAGAATGGTGTGAAAAGGGAAAAACATCCAGTATGCGGCAGTCCTGTGGGCGAAAATGCCTTGTTGATGCTAGAGGTCAGAGGAGAATGGGCCGACTGATTCAAGCTGATAGAAGAGAAACTTTGACTGAAATAACCACTCGTTACAACCGAGGTATGCAGCAAAGCATTTGTGAAGCCACAACACGCACAACCTTGAGGCGGATGGGCTACAACAGCAGAAGACCCCACCGGGTACCACTCATCTCCACTACAAATAGGAAAAAGAGGCTACAATTTGCACGAGCTCACCAAAATTGGACAGTTGAAGACTGGAAAAATCTTGCCTGGTCTGATGAGTCTCGATTTCTGTTGAGACATTCAGATGGTAGAGTCAGAATTTGGCGTAAACAGAATGAGAACATGGATCCATCATGCCTTGTTACCACTGTGCAGGCTGGTGGTGGTGGTGTAATGGTGTGGGGGATGTTTTCTTGGCACACTTTAGGCCCCTTAGTGCCAATTGGGCATCGTTTAAATGCCACGGCCTACCTGAGCATTGTTTCTGACCATGTCCATCCCTTTATGACCACCATGTACCCATCCTCTGATGGCTACTTCCAGCAGGATAATGCACCATGTCACAAAGCTCGAATCATTTCAAATTGGTTTCTTGAACATGACAATGAGTTCACTGTACTAAAATGGCCCCCACAGTCACCAGATCTCAACCCAATAGAGCATCTTTGGGATGTGGTGGAACGGGAGCTTCGTGCCCTGGATGTGCATCCCACAAATCTCCATCAACTGCAAGATGCTATCCTATCAATATGGGCCAACATTTCTAAAGAATGCTTTCAGCACCTTGTTGAATCAATGCCACGTAGAATTAAGGCAGTTCTGAAGGCGAAAGGGGGTCAAACACAGTATTAGTATGGTGTTCCTAATAATCCTTTAGGTGAGTGTGTATATATATATATATATATATATATATATATATATATTTAGCAAATAAAGAAACATCCTCCCACTTTCAACTGCTTTTTTTTCAGCAAATTTCTTATGTAAATATTTGTATGAAGATTTAACAACTGAGACATAAACTGAACAAGTTTCACAGACATTTGACAAACAGAAATGAAATGAGTCCCAGAAAGGGAGGGCAATCAATATCAAAAGCAGCAGTCAGTATCTGGTGTGGCCAGCACTTTTCCCGCAAGGCACTTGAAGCTCACGTCTGGGGGACACAATGTTACATGTGGTTTGGCTTTGGCACTACAAGGATGATCAGCTGTCCTTCCTGTCTCCCTGTAGCACTTTCTTAGGCGTCTTACATTACGAACGATGCAGTTTATTGCTCTGTTCACATCTGCAGTCCTCATGCCTCCTTGCAGCACACTGCTTTTCTTACTTATTTTGTTTCCAGTGTTTCCAGTCCAAATATCTAAAAATTCTTAAATCAAGATGATTTTACTAGATAAGTAAAATGACATAAGATATTTTTTCTTGTTTTCTTGGTTTTTGCTTAAAACAAGCAAAATTATCTGCCAATGGGGTAAGAAGTTTGAGACAGAAACAAGAAACAAGATTTCAATCAGAAACAAGATTATTTCTTACCCCGTTGGCAGATAATTTTGCTTGCAAGACAAAAATACTAAATAAGAAAGGCATTTTTTGCAGTGCAGGTCTAAGGTATGTTCACACAGGTGATCAGAGACCCTGGGCATCTTTCTCCTGGTTCTTTTCAGAGGCAGTGAAAAGTTCTCTTTAATGTCCCAATTTATTGTAACTGTGACCTTAATTGTCTACCGCATGTCTTAAGGACTTTTCCACAATAATTGTTTATAGTTCACTGAACAAGCATGAAAAACATGGTTTAAACCCTTTTCAATAAAGATCTGTAAAACGTATTTAGATTTTACAAAACTATATTTAAAATACAGTATCCTGAAAAGGGGACGTTTCTTTTTTGCTGAGTATCTAGTCGACATCGACATATATATCCAAACTGGATATATATGTCGGATAAGAACAACAGGCAGTTGGACAAGCTGGTGGAAAAAGCCAGCTCTGTGCTTGGTAGGAGTCTGGATTGTGTGGGAGTGGTAGTGAAGAGGTGCATAAGGAGAAAATTGCAGGCAATACTGGACAATGCCAATCATCCTCTTTATAACATCTTGATTAACCAGAGGAGCAGTTGTAGTAGACGACTCATTTTACTGCGTTGCAGAACCGAGGTTTAGAAGATCTTTCATCCCTGAGCATCATGACCCTGTCGCTGGTTCACCACTGTTCCTTCCTTGGACCACTTTTGATAGACACTGACCAGTGCAGCCCAGGAACACCCCACAAGAGCTGCAGTTTTAAAGATGCTCTGACCCAGACGTCTAGCCATCACAATTTGGCCCTTGTCAAACTCGCTCAAATCCTTACGCTTGCCCATTTTTCCTGCTTCTAACACATCAACTTTGAAGAATATAAACTTTGTTTACTTGCTGCCTAATTTATCCCACCCACTAACAGGTGCCGTGATGAAGAGATAACCAGTGTTATTCACTTCACCTCATAATGTTATGCCTGATCGGTGTAAAATGATCAGCAAAAAAGAAACGTCCCTTTTTCATGTTAATTATATAATATAATATAATATAATATATATTTATTTACATGCTTATTGACATTTATTAAAATCAATATTTCTGTTCCTCAACTAATTTGTCACTGATTTTAAGTACTCACAGGGATAGCTGGCAATCCTTGGTTTAGCATGAGACAAGGCTGTCAGCAAGGAGGATTTGCCTGCATTCGGAAACCTGTCAAAATAATAAAAGCCTATCAAACCTGTAAATTTTTTTTGATGTGTATTAGTGAAATATACAGAAAAAACATCCAAACAAGGAGGGTTTTTTTTTTTTGCAAACCATCACAATAAATTATGTTGTAACATACCGAGTGTAGTTTAATTATGCATTATACTTTTTGCTTAACATTATCTATACATTATTTTGTGCATTTTTCCTACATCATGTTTAGCTCTTTATGTACTTTACTTTGTATTTTTACACTTTTTTTTGATAGCAACACTTCCCACCCCAGTCCACATTCTGTGCAGAGACTCTCTCACCCTACAAGTCCAAGGTCTGCGATGAGTTTAAGGTCCAGTCGAATCTGTCTGGTTTGACCTTTACTGGGTAAGAACCCAGAGTGAAGAGAGCCACCATGACCACCTCTAGCTACCAAAAGTCTGTCTCCTTCACAGTTCAACTCCCCTAAAGTGAAAAGAATAAAACGTCCTTAAGAGACACAGAGTACAATATGAAAGGGAACAAACAACACAAATTGGCATTTGATATAAAAGTTCAAATGTGAGAGAAAATGTGCAGAAAAACATCAAATAAAGTAAAGTGATATGAGAGATGTGAAAGGAAAACGTTGGGTGATCTAGATGTTATAGAGAGGTGTAAATGGAATTACCTAGTATTCTCCCCCCATCCGTTGTAACACTGATCCCAGTAGGTGTGAAGACCTGGGTGTCCTCTCCTTTCGCCCCTCTCAGAGAATGAATACTGACAAACGCACCACACAATACTTTACTTACAGTCTCTATACTACAAAATCAGCACAATACAAATCAGATTCAACAGCTCTCAAAATCATTAAACATTGTGTGTGTTATAGTGTTAAATATTAGCCTAGTAAAGTAAGGAGCATTAGTCTTTGATAGAACTGTGGAGAAGAGATGACAGGAAATTACAGGGTGCGCAGTGGGTTCGGGAAAGTGAAATGTCCTGAGCTGGACCCAAAACCAGGCCGCCAGTGCTTCACTGAAATTTTTATGTTGTGTTGAATATCAGAGCTATTATTTGTGTAATTATGACATTACTCACAAAAAAGCACATTACTTTTCATGTACTATAATGGATTTTAAAAGTCAATCAACAGCTTTATGCAAGAAGCAGTCCAAAAATAAGTGTTTATTCACTGACTTGTGCACAGTCTCTTAAATGATACATACATCTGCACATTTAAATCTGAAATGATACACATGCAAATCAAAGAAGTTGTTCACAGAATCATCTCCTTCAGGTATGTCATAATCTGAACAGGTGGAACGCAAGATTATTTAATGAATATCGACAATCTGTTCCTCACAAAAAAATTATATTAAAAAGACGAAAACACTATTATATCATGCCTAATTTGCCTATATAAGAAATTCCTATTATTGCCTTTTAGAGGTATTACTGACAATACCCGTTATACTCTTTATAAGAAAAAATGACTCACCTGCTGTTTGAACCAACACCTGCAGTGAATCGTTTGTTAGGGTGTTTGTCCTTGATTTGCTTCAATGTAGTGCCTTTTTTGGCCACCACCCAAACGTCTCCACCACTTCCCCCATGTCCCCCTAAACGGGGCAAACCCATTCCTCCGCTCCCACCCCTCACATACAGCCGTATATTATCCACAAAGTTGCCATACTGAAATAAAAGAGACAGAGTTAGTAGGTTAAGTTCATGAAAATGTTGGTATTTCACTTTTAAATGAATGGACATTTTCAAGCATAAAGACATTTTACATTTCTCTGGTGTTGACAGTACAATCTTTCAGCAGAGACTGCTGTGCCACTATTTGAATAAGTACAACTTTGTCTAATATGGTATTAATAACTTGAGATTTACTTGTTTCTGCACCTTCAATACGAATAATAATAAATACAAAAAAGTTTGGCACTAAAATGCATATCGTTCTTTAAATGTTCTAAAAATTTACATATTTTAATAATTTTATTTAAATGTGCACGCATAAATTCATGTCATAGAAAACATAGAAAATGTGCAGTGTTGTGGATCCCCAGGACTAGGATAAAACAGCTTAAAGTCACGTTTTGCATTTGTGGTTTAGATAAATCATACATTTCACATACGTGTTTTATGTTGTTGTTTGTTTATTAAGAATGTTTTCATAAACCTAAATGAACCTTCAACAGCATAAGTGCATGGCCCTCAAATGATATCCCTTTGAAGTGACACTTGAGTGAGAAGGAAATTCCATTTAACAAATATGTCTTGCTTAGGTACTTCAATCCTCGCGTCCTAAGAGGGAGGAGCTAAGACGCAAGAATTCCACAAACGGCTCATCAACATTACGCACATTGTAGCATACTCAATTTTGGGATAGTTCACCCAAGAATGAAAATTAGCCCATGATTTACTCACCCTCAAGTCATCCTAGGTGTATATCGACATTCTTCTTTCAGAAGAATACAATCAGAGTTATATTAAAAAATGTCCTGGCTTTTCCAAGCTTTATAATGGCAGTGAATGGCTGTTTCTGTTTTGAAGTCCATAAAAGTGCATCTATCCATCATTAAAGTAATCCACACGGCTCCGGGGGGTTAATAAAGGCCTTCTGAAGTGAAGCGATGCGTTAGTGTAAGAAAAATATCCATATTTAAAACTTTAAAAACGGTAATCTCTAACTTCTAACTTCGGAACTTACGCTACGCCTGCGTCCTACGTCATACGCTGGAACGTCAGTCTCTCGTGAACGCGCGGACGACAGTTAGATTACAGTTTGTAAAGTTTTAAATATCAATATTTTTCTTACACAAACGCTTCGCTTCAGAAGGCCTTTATTAACCCCCCGGAGCCGTGTGGATTACTTTTATGATGGATAGATGCACTTTTATGGACTTCAAAACAGAAACAGCCATTCACTGCCATTATAACGCTTGTTAGAGCCAGGACATTTTTTTAATATAACTCCGATTGTATTCGTCTGAAAGAAGAATGTCATATACACCTAGGATGACTTGAGGGTGAGTAAATCATGGGATAATTTTCATTTTTGGGTGAACTATCCCTTTAATTAAAGTGTGTCCGGGCCCTCTGGGATTGACAAACGTCAAGATTACAACAGAAACACATCAGAAAAATTACCTACAGGCTACTTTCTAGTGATGGTGAAAATGAAGCTTTGCGAAGCACCGAGGCTTTCCCCTCAACTGTATATCGTAAAAAGGTTCATTACTCGGCCATTTTGGACCGTTTCATATAATTTGTGCTATGAAAACCGTATAAAGCAAAGAAAATATAAATCTATATAAATAAGTCTTTCACATGTCATTGTACTTACACAATGTATGAATAAATTTGTGAAAAAATAGGCAAGGCTCTATATGTAGGCATACAAACCCGATTCCAAAAAAGTTGGGACACTGTACAAATTGTGAATAAAAAAGGAATGCAATAATTTACAAATCTCATAAACTTATATTTTATTCACAATAGAATATAGATAACATATCAAATGTTGAAAGTGAGACATTTTGAAATGTCATGCCAAATATTGGCTCATTTTGGATTTCATGAGAGCTACACATTCCAAAAAAGTTGGGACAGGTAGCAATAAGAGGCCGGAAAAGTTAAATGTACATATAAGGAACAGCTGGAGGACCAATTTGCAACTTATTAGGTCAATTGGCAACATGATTGGGTATAAAAAGAGCCTCTCAGAGTGGCAGTGTCTCTCAGAAGTCAAGATGGGCAGAGGATCACCAATTCCCCCAATGCTGCGGCGAAAAATAGTGGAGCAATATCAGAAAGGAGTTTCTCAGAGAAAAATTGCAAAGAGTTTGAAGTTATCATCATCTACAGTGCATAATATCATCCAAAGATTCAGAGAATCTGGAACAATCTCTGTGCATAAGGGTCAAGGCCGGAACACCATACTGGATGCCCGTGTTCTTCGGGCCCTTAGACGGCACTGCATCACATACAGGAATGCTACTGTAATGGAAATCACAACATGGGCTCAGGAATACTTCCAGAAAACATTATCGGTGAACACAATCCACCGTGCCATTCGCCGTTGCCGGCTAAAACTCTATAGGTCCAAAAAGAAGCCATATCTAAACATGATCCAGAAGCGCAGGCGTTTTCTCTGGGCCAAGGCTCATTTAAAATGGACTGTGGCAAAGTGGAAAACTGTTCTGTGGTCAGACGAATCAAAATTAAGTTCTTTTTGGAAAACAGGGACGCCATGTCATCCGGACTAAAGAGGACAAGGACAACCCAAGTTGTTCTCAGCGCTCAGTTCAGAAGCCTGCATCTCTGATGGTATGGGGTTGCATGAGTGCGTGTGGCATCGGCAGCTTACACATCTGGAAAGGCACCATCAATGCTGAAAGGTATATCCAAGTTCTAGAACAACATATGCTCCCATCCAGACGTCGTCTCTTTCAGGGAAGACCTTGCATTTTCCAACATGACAATGCCAGACCACATACTGCATCAATTACAACATCATGGCTGCGTAGAAGAACGATCCGGGTACTGAAATGGCCAGCCTGCAGTCCAGATCTTTCACCCATAGAAAACATTTGCTGCATCATAAAGAGGAAGATGCGACAAAGAAGACCTAAGACAGTTGAGCAACTAGAAGCCTGTATTAGACAAGAATGGGACAACATTCCTATTCCTAAACTTGAGCAACTTGTCTCCTCAGTCCCCAGACGTTTGCAGACTGTTATAAAAAGAAGAGGGGATGCCACACAGTGGTAAACATGGCCTTGTCCCAACTTTTTTGAGATGTGTTGATGCCATGAAATTTAAAATCAACTTATTTTTCCCTTAAAATGATACATTTTCTCAGTTTAAACATTTGATATGTCATCTATGTTGTATTCTGAATAAAATATTGAAATTTGAAACTTCCACATCATTGCATTGTTTTTATTCACAATTTGTACAGTGCAAAATAAAAGATCATTATAGAATGAAGTGCCTGTGAACCGGGAATTAATACAAAATGAACATGCACAAAACTACACATTTAAATATTTTATAGTAATTTCGTATTATGATTTATTCTTATCAAATAAGCGAATGACACTTGAAACAGCGCAAGAGGTTTGCGGTATTTGAATCAGAATACGAAGCAATCACGTGGTTGTGTGTGAAAACGAAGCTTTGGACGTCACAGATCACGTGGTTATGGCAAAACGAATCAAGCTCCGGTACAGTACTTCACTGAGATGTTTCCTTTTTTTTATATAAGCTTCGAAGCCTCGGTGTCGAAAGTCACGTCACTACTACTTTTACGTCACCATACAGCTGCTCACCCTATAGATTAGCCTAAAACGCATTAAGCATTAATTTATGGAATAAATCTATAGCCCACACTGAAAAAGACAAAATAAGGAATTCTTAAATCTGAATTAACTTGGAACAGGCATGTGTCAGCTTGATTTCTACTAATCATTTCACCAAAAGATGACAATCCGAATATGCTAAACACGTTCAGTGTGTAGCATCGTGTTTGTAACAGTAATAATCACGTAGTAATTTGTCACACGATCTGTTAAAGACACATAGTAACCGAGCATGTGAAGGTCGGGCTACCTAAATGTCATTCTATAAACTCCCCAACGTTACTAACCTTGCGGAAGCAAACTCTGCTTGTCCAGACCATCCCGCAATAACTCCTCAAGTCAGAGATTGTATTAAACTGGCACACAATCTATATGTTTTAGTTACAACGTTCCTGATTCTGCATTGCTGAAGTGAAGGGACCAAACACGTGTGTGCTTCCGGAGACATAGCAATGTGCGTCGTGATTGGCTGCAAGTGCTGTCCATTATACATGTTTCCGCCTCTCCCAATAAGCATAAGAACGTCGTAATTTTCAACAATTGTAATCTCTCAAAGGTAGCTTGCTCATATTTGTGCCGGTTTTGTTTTCTGACACAGTGGGTATAATTTATATTGCCTGGTTTTATGACTGTCATGAAATAAATAAGTTTGTATTTTTTAAACAAATACGAAAAGCTAACCAACGTTTGCCCTCTCTGTCTATTGAGATACGAAGTTTCTGCCTCGACAATACCCTACTACTACTGTCACTACAGATTTGAATATCAGGGGAAAAAAATAACGCTATGTCGCTAAATTACATTTCGTGTTGCGCCAGATCGACGAATTAACAAATTGCGCCTAGAAAGAAACGTTCCATTTAGTAATCTAGCATTTGCATTAGCAATTAAATGTTGAATTAATAATAAAAAAATAATAACCCAAAAAAGAGCAGTAGGTTAATCATGAGCTCTAAGTAGTCTTGTGTTCCTTAGATTGTAATTTAATTATGTTCTTCACGTCAAGTGGTTTTTAGTGTAAGTGGAATCACTAGAATGGGCTACGGTCAACAGCATGACGCTTGAAACGTGGGCGCGCAGAGCTTTAAAAGTCTCCATAAGTCGTAAAACACTCGCTCAAAGCCAATTATTCGCCTCAGTTGTTTGACAGGAAACGTGTCTGCAGAACAATCGCAAAAAAAGAAACGACTGAACTAAACATTGTAAGTAAATTATCTTTGAGTAATGTTTTAAATGTAGCCTAACTATTTCACTTGCTGTGGTAGAAACTTTTTGTTGCTTTACCAAAATGTTTATGTTGTTTTACGTGGCATATTGTTTATGGTTGGCAAAAACAGTTTTCAAGTAATAATATATTTCACTGTTAATTCCATAGGTTCCAATGGAACGATTAATAGGATTCCTTGACGGCCAGTGGTGGCGCCTTCTGTCAGTGTGTCTGCTGATGCTCGCCACCGCATCATCGTTCTCCATACCCAATCTCGAGATGCTGAACACCGAGAGGACAGGAGGCGGCCAGACTCCCGGTCACCTGGGCGAGATAAACCGTGAATGCTGGGACGCATCGTCACTAGCGGTAATACAAGCGCATAAATTACCCGTTGCCGATACGGTTGCTGGTCTCTGGGACTTCATGACATACTTGAGCGGGTCTAATCAACCCAAACATCAAGGCATGTTCATGGAGCTGGCGCGGGTCTTTTGGGAGCGGTATGTGGACTGTGTGCTCGCACACGCGCACGGACTGGGCAGAAGGGCCAGTGCGTCCAGGCAAGAGATCATCAAAGTGCTAACTTATTATTCAGAAGGGATTAAAATCTAGTCACTTTACTGTGTTTAAATGGTAATGTCTGTCAAAATGTATAGATTGAATGTATTTTATTTCTTTGTGACTCAAACTTAAGCTAAATTAGCTTGTAATAAATGTAGCTCATTCTGGTGCAACGGTGTCAGAATGTCATAATATTTGCCAACCCACTATATTAAAACAAAAATATTTTTAAGAACGTGTTGTCTACTCTATAGCTATCCATGTACAAGATGTCTACCACCTAAATGTAATTTATAAGTTAAATTCACAAATGAGAGTATATACCATGAAAGAAAAAAATACAATCTAGTTAGCCTATATATGATTGAAAACGCCACTGTTACATTTGACCTACAGTGCAAAAGAACTAGGGACTAATTTATTGTGATATGGGAGCTGTATAATAATAGGCCTAAACATTTTTTAAGGATACACAACACAACCTATTCGACCTATCCTTGGATGTCTACAGTAAATTTTACATACCTGAGGCAACAGCAAAATGTCCCTTGAGTTCCGTTAGTCACCAGTATAACACCATCACTCTGGGGATCTGCCTGATTATGACTACACAATCAATCACAATACCACAGTTCAACATCCATTTAAGGTACCAGCTGCTAAATTATAGTCAACAACTACTTTTTTTAAAGTGTAAGTGTAGACCATGTAAAAGATGATTGCATGTTTGAAGTTGATGAAAGTGTGAGGTCATGTTCTTTAGTACATCAGTATGTGCATATATACAGGTTTCAGGCAGGGTTTTTATAGTTAACTCAAACTAAAACCATAAAAAAAACATTTTTGTTACTTAATTAACGAGTTAATGTTAACTGAAATAAAATATTATACAGTAGCCTATGTATTACTAAATTCTTAAACAATTTTTTTTTTTTCATTCACCAGTCAATTTTTATGGTTTCAGGATTTTTTTTTTAAAACAACTTTGTATTAAGTTGATTCTCAACTATGTTATGGAATTGATATACCATTTTACTTTATGCAATATTTGGGTAAAATGGCCATAAATGGGTAGTCCCATTCAATACAATGTATCTATATGTTGTATTTCATTTGCATATTTATGTGTTCTTGGGACAACATGTAATGAAAAAAGAAGTGTAATAGTGGGAGTAATAATTGGAAACATTTTCATAATAATATTTAATAATTCTTAGGAATATTGATATATAATATGTATTTCACTATTCACTTTCCCTATTCACTTCCAAAAATCTCCCAAAATGCCTGATTAACATGATTTAAGTCCTGGTGTCCACTAGTGGACATGTATTAAATCAATGCCCTGTTTTGTAACAGAAAGTCATATTTTAATTAGAAACCCCATAACATTTTCCTGAGATGATGATTTATGAAAAAAGTGCTAAATTTGATCACTAAATTAATGTCAGTCATAATTAAAGACCAAGGAGAAGTTGTTGTCATGGTGAAACCTCCAAACATTTGGTATCTCTGAAAAGCCCTAAAAGCTCTAAAAATGTACTCTTTACAGGACATCCAGACTTAAAACTGCATGTGACACCTAGAGTGTCAGAGAAATTCACTAAAATATAATGTCCACTACAGTGGACAAAAGTCTATTCCTAGGTTCCTGGAGTATGATATATCAAACTAATTCAAAATATTAGCTAATAAAAACTAAAATAGGCTATATCAATAAGCTATGTCCTATGTCTGTTAAAGGTACAGAAATAAACTAATAGATTAAAATAACTAATAGATGACTAGATTTTTTTTCCGGTTAACTTTATAAAAAAGACAACAAAATAATATGTATTTTTTTTTACAGATGGATGATGACACTTACAGTGGGGAGAACAAGTATTTGATACACTGCCGATTTTGCAGGTTTTCCTACTTACAAAGCATGTAGAGGTCTGTAATTTTTATAATCCAGAAAATCACATTGTATGATTTTTAAATAATTAATTTGCATTTTATTGCATGACATAAGTATTTGATCACCTACCAACCAGTAAGAATTCCGGCTCTCACAGACCTGTTAGTTTTTCTTCAAGAAGCCCACCTGTTCTCCACTCATTACCTGTATTAACTGCACCTGTTTGAACTCGTTACCTGTATAAAAGACACCTGTCCACACACTCAATCAAACAGACTCCAACCTCTCCACAATGGCCAAGACCAGAGAGCTGTGTAAGGACATCAGGGATAAAATTGTAGACCTGCACAAGGCCGGGATGGGCTACAGGACAATAGGCAAGCAGCTTGGTGAGAAGGCAACAACTGTTGGCGCAATTATTAGAAAATGGATGAAGTTTAAGATGACGGTCAATCTCCCTCGGTCTGGGGCACCATGCAAGATCTCACCACGTGGGGCATCAGTGATCATGAGGAAGGTGAGGGATCAGCCCAGAACTACACGGCAGGACCTTGTCAATGACCTGAAGAGAGCTGGGACCACAGTCTCAAAGAAAACCATTAGTAACACACAACGCCGTCATGGATTAAAATCCTGAAGCGCACGCAAGGTCCCCCTGCTCAAGCCAGCGCATGTCCAGGCCCGTCTGAAGTTTGCCAATGACCATCTGGATGATCCAGAGGAGGAATGGGAGAAGGTCATGTGGTCTGATGAGACAAAAATAGAGCTTTTTGGTCTAAACTCCACTCGCCGTGTTTGGAGGAAGAAGAAGGATGAGTACAACCCCAAGAACACCATCCCAACCGTGAAGCATGGAGGTGGAAACATCATTCTTTGGGGATGCTTTTCTGCAAAGGGCACAGGACGACTGCACCGTATTGAGGGGAGGGTGGATGGGGCCATGTATCGTGAGATCTTGGCCAACAACTTCCTTCCCTCAGTAAGAGCATTGAAGATGGGTCGTGGCTGGGTCTTCCAGCATGACAACGACCTGAAACACACAGCCAGGGCAACTAAGGAGTGGCTCCGTAAGAAGCATCTCAAGGTCCTGGAGTGGCCTAGCCAGTCTCCAGACCTGAACCCAATAGAAAATCTTTGGAGGGAGCTGAAAGTCCGTATTGCCCAGCGACAGCCCCGAAACCTGAAGCATCTGGAGAAGGTCTGTATGGAGGAGTGGGCCAAAATCCCTGCTGCAGTGTGTGCAAACCTGGTCAAGAACTACAGGAAACGTATGATCTCTGTAATTGCAAACAAAGGTTTCTGTACCACATATTAAGTTCTGCTTTTCTGATGTATCAAATACTTATGTCATGCAATAAAATGCAAATTAATTACTTAAAAATCATACAATGTGATTTTCTGGATTTTTTTTAGATTCCGTCACTCACAGTTGAAGAGTACCTATGATAAAAATTACAGACTTCTACATGCTTTGTAAGTGGGCAAACCTGCAAAATCGGCAGTGTATCAAATACTTGTTCTCCCCACTGTATAGCAGAATATAGCCTAGGCTACTTAGTGAGAATATGCTACTTTAGTGAGTCTGTTTCCACCATATTGTTTTAACTGGGCTACTATTGACTCTAATGATATTAATGACATGATATCCAGTCTAAGTGAGGAGGAACTGTTTTGGTTCGTGTTCGGGAAAGTGTTGAGCCTTATACAGATTAGGGCTGTGAGGTTACATAACATAGGTTACAGTAAATTAGTTTAGGAAACACTGTAGGCTATTATGAACTAGGCTTACGCCATCAATGTCACCATGTGCCTGTGACACGTTATGCAGTGGACGCTTGATCCACCGAACGATCCTGTTTACCTCTTACAAGAGTTTCATTGAAGCAGTAACTGACCTAAATTAATAAGAAGCTTTGTATGAGAGTCATTTAATGATTCAAGAAACGTGTTTGTATTGACCCTAGCAAGCACTCCAACGAGGGCCGACGTACAGTAGCTAGACCAATGAATAATTCTACTTTTATATTCTTTTATTTAAAAAAAGTCGTTTTAGAATTAAAAACCCACCAATACTCACACATTTACATAGTTAAAAAGCAAAAAGGATATTGAATAAAAGAAGAAGAAAAAAACAGTGTTTTTGCTATAAGCAGAATAAACACTGACTTTTTTTTAACATGGGCTGCGCATCGAGTAATGATCGATTGAGTTTCCTCCCGTTTAACGGAAAAAGTGCGTGCTGTGTTATTTCACTGATGCCATATGTGCGCGAGGCAGACTCCGCGTATCTGGGCTCGCTCTACATGCCTGCCGGTGCGGCACGAGGCGCAGATGATGCTGGATGGAGACTGACGCCCGGCAGCTTTTCCGTACTGCTACTCTGGGGTAACGCATATGATTCAGCGACGTGCTACGTCTTTTTAATATTGTTCACTATCATTAATACGTCTCAGTTATCCGGCGCTTTCCCAGAAAACAGTCAGCAGCATCTTTAGAAAACCACTCGTCCATGTCATCCGGTGACTCGGCTTGAAACCTCCCACTAGGGATACGGACTATTTATACCGCGTGCAGCATCCCAAGCCTTCTAGAGATACACGAATCTAAAAAACAAAACAAAGAATCTGAAGATTTTTCGCTTGGAGGTAAGAAAACACAACAGAAACGTCTTTATTACCATTCTGAACAGTAGCCAGCGACTGTAGATATGTGACCTAAATTATGCAGATTAATATCAAACATTATTCTCACATATTCGTCTTGACACGCATTTTAGTCGTACACCCGTCGCTTAAGGTTACGGTCAGTGTTGTCATTTTATCTCTACCTGAAATTAAGTTTCTACGAAAGATTAAACACTACAATTCCTGTGCCGTTAACGTGCTCTAGTCAATAGGAAGGTGTTTGGTACTCAGAATTGTGTATGAATATACAGAGGCCATAAAGACAAAAACAGAGACTATGTAATATACTTTTTTAACAGGAACGTTTCGATATTTATAATGTACTTATTCAGAGCAAGTAACATGTATACATTGTCACTCCGTTAGTTAATATCTGAAATTAGCGTTGTCCGAATACTGTTCTTCTAAATGTAATTGTTTTAAACGGTATTGCATTGTTTGCCAGTCATTTCAGTGTGCATCTACTATTTTGGGGGCGTATAAACCGCAACATGCATACACACGTGCTTTCACAGACACGTGCACGCATGTATACATACTACTGACATACAATCCAGTCTGAGCTTTAAACTCACTGATAGCCCTGTGTAGATGGCACACACAGACATGACACTAGCTGTGCAACTTTCTTCACACTTTTAATATATTTTCAGTTATGAGATGCTTATTAAGAATAGTGTGTCCTGCCATGTCTGATTTATTGGTTTCCCATCATATGATACCAGATACCAGGTCTTAAGAATTTAACAACTTCAATGTGGAGATTTAAATGTCTAATGTCAATGAAAGAAGAACTGTTTGTTCACAAAACAGCAGCATACAATTCTATTGATTTTATTTATTATCAACAGTTTAATGCAGCCGGAACATTCAAAATTGGTTTTGGCACTGGCATTGATAAATATATAAGGCATAATGTACATACACATATATAATGTATTATAACTGAAAAAAATAAACCACAAGATCAGAACATGAGAACACAGCTAAACATTTGGTTTTCTGGATGAGCGGTCAAATATACTGTGTTTCCCTGGACAGCACTTATTGATCAGAAATATTTGACCTATGAATTCTTTGAATAACCAGTCAGAATCAAGTATTCTAGAGAGCGGTGCAATCTATGTTATGAGGATTGAGTCTTTTTTGAAAACAGAGACAAATGAGTGTGGAAAAACAAGGGGCTGGTCAGCCCATTTGAGTACCCCTTGTGAATGTGGTCAGGAGACTGTTAAATGGGGCAGTGGGGTGGAAATGCCAGTTCCAAACACTGCCAATGCTCCCCTCCGCCCCTTACACACCCCTGTTCCGCCATCCTCACCCCCAGTTATGCCTGGAATCCCGCACACTCTCTCTGAAAAGAGTAAACAACCAGGGTCAAAGAAAAACAGGTTGTGATGGGTGGCTGCGATGTGCCGACTGTCAGCATGCCAAGCCTACTTTTTTTTAAAAACATAAACGCGGGGAGCATGGATTACAGGCCAAACTGAGGTGTAATCAGGGGGGATTTACAACCCTTCAGGTCGTGACAATGAGTGTGCTCAGATAACACTGCCTCTCTCCATAAAACTGATTATGATTTGCTTTTGTCAGGAAGCAGTGGCAGCGCTAATGCTAGCATTAGCTCAGCAGGGTAGACTGTTCGAGCAAGGCCATCTTTGCATGCATAGTTGGTGACATTTTTGTTATTAGAACCTTTTGCATATGAGATATGACAAAAGGGGAGAGATTGCTGTTAATTTGGCTCAGTGGTTAAAAAAAACGTATAAATTTTAACCTCTCATGTGGAAAAAAAAAGCTTGTAAATGCAAGTAAATATGCAACACGTCAAAATAAACTAAAATTGCATCAGCAATCACTCTAAAGCTTAAAACAAAAACAACAATAGACAAGATAAAAGATTTAGAATAGAATTTACAGGCTCTCACAAGTTGGTTACAATGTATTTGATGTGCATTAATTTCAGATATTCAGTGCGAGTAATAATATGCAAACATCACAACACCATAAGGTTATAAGTGGAATGGTTTCTATACAAAGGCAGTTTTACTAAATATCCACATATATGGCATTACTGTAATATGCTAAGATGTTGCAGCCAGGATTAATTTTATGTTGATTGACAAATGTCTTTTTTGTGTTTATCAGTGCCAGCTCTAATTCTGGCTGCCACTATGCCTCTGCTGGAAGAAAGTTCCGTGCCGAGGGACTGTACCCGAACTGTGCCAGTAGTCATCATTGGTGAGTCATCAAGGAGCAAACATTATCAGATTCATCTATAATGAAAGACAGGTGTTTACAGCATCACCCAATCCTGATGGCTATTAATTAGTATGGATATAAAGAAATATTTCATAATAATATTATACATTTAAAGAAAAAAACATAACATTCCATAGTTACCTTCTCTCCCGTCTCCCCTTCACAGGTAATGGTCCTTCCGGTATATGCTTGTCATACCTTCTGAATGGGTATACTCCTTATTTAGATCCCATGGCTGTGCACCCAAACCCCATCCTCTTTCGTAAACTACAGGAAGCCAAGCATCTTCCCATCACTGAACAGGTAAAAAGATGAGTGGCGAAACAGGTTGTGGGGTTTAACTTTGAAAATTGTGAACAATCAAAAATGCTACAGTCAAATGTGAACACGGTGTGTCTTCTTGTAGGATTTGGAGTATCTTTGCGAAGGTTTAGAGGGACGTTCAGGGAACCCTGTGGCAGTGCTCTTTGACACACTCCTCCATCCAAATGCAGATTTGGGCTTTGAGTTCCCCTCTGTACTGCAGTGGAGGCTGGAAAAGAAACATCACATTCCTCATCTGGTCTTGGGCAAAGCTACACCTGGCGGCGCATGGCACGTGAGTGAACTCTCTGGAATTGTAACTGCCTGAGCTGAAAAAATTATTAATTGAAAAAATAACCTTCTCTAACTGGTTATCTTTGAGAATTTTCTGAGGTTAGGGTAGTATTATATAGTTTTGTCATGCTAGTTATCCAATACAACTTACATAATGTGAAAAAACCTGTATCTGAATTTATAACCCTAACAGATATTTTTGTCTAAATGTCCTTCATTGACAAACTTTGTCCTTCTGGTCTCTTAGGCAATGGAAGGTTCGATGCTGACCATTAGTCTTGGTATATGGATGGAGTTACCAGGAGTCAACTACAGAGATTTGACTCCAGGCAAAAGGAAGTATGCACTATGGAGGAGAACTGCATACATTATTAAGACTGCTTCCATTAGTACAGGGATGTCAAGTCCCACTCTTGGAGAACCACCTTCCTGCAAAGTTTAGTTACAGCCCTTAAACACCTGAACCAGCTTGTCCAAATTTCCAGCCTGGCAGGTGTGTTGGAACAGGTTGAAGCTAAGCTCTGCTGGAAGGTGGGCCTCCAGGAGCAGGATTGGACAAGTATAAGTGGATAAGTATTTCTCAAGGATATCAAGAAGATATTATGGGAATAATATCAAACAGATATTATGGTCTAATTTTTCAAATGTTTAGTTTTGAGATTGATTGATTCCTTTGTATATGTGTGTGGGATTTTCTCACAGGGTGGTGTCCAATGATCGAGCCACTCCAGATGTGATCTCCTCCTACTACAAAAATTATGTCAAGCTCATGGGTCTCCAGAAGAACTTTGTGGACAATACCTATGTCACCTCTGTTCAAAAACTTCACCGCAGTCATGAAAACAGTCTTGGGAATGAAAAAGACACTATAAATGGTCAATCGAATGGTGTGAAAAATGGGTTTGATTATTGCAATAAGAACAGCACAGAGAACGGTCAGAATGGAGTGGTAAATGGGTTTAGTAATGAGTTACAAAATGGAATGGAGAATAGCGGCAGAAGGGGAGAGATTGGGGAGGAAGATGAAGATAAAAGAGGCAAAGAAGGAATGAAAGAGACTACTGGGGTGTCCCAAGGGCTTTCACAGGGACTCTGGGAGGTCAGGGGCTACCAACAGTTCCAAGGTGACACTCATGTCCCTTTCAGCTTATTTGCAGAGAATGTTGTCTTAGCAACAGGGGCATCTGACTCTCCTGCTCGATTGGGAGTAGAGGGGGAGGATCTCCCGTATGTGTTTCACAGTGTGCATGACCTTGGGGTGGCTGTCAGCTGTCATGGCAACTTGGGCTCTTCTTCTGACCCTGTGCTGGTAGTGGGCGCGGGGCTTAGCGCAGCCGACGCAGTGCTGTGTGCCCTGAACCATAGGGTCTCCGTGTTGCATGCATTCCGAAAGCGCACTGATGACCCAGGTCTCATCTTCAAACAGTTGCCAAAGACACTTTACCCTGAATATCACAGGGTCTACCACATGATGTGTTCCCAAATTTACCCAGCATCTTCTGTTGCCAATCCAACAGCTCTTAGTCCATCTTTGTCTCCCGACTACACCAGCTTCCCTGAGCACTCTGTGCTCTCCTTCCAGCCTGACATGCACTGTGTGATGAAGGGATCCATTGGTGTCCTTAGAGTCTTCAAAGTCTCTATGGTGCTAGTTCTGATCGGGACCTATCCCAACTTGTTTTTCTTGAAGGAGCAAGGGCAGTACCTTGGCTTGGATCCCAGTAGGCCAATCTCCTGCAGACAGAATCCTGTCGACATAAACCCTTACACCTTTGAGTGCAATGCTGAGCCTGGGCTCTTTGCCATGGGTCCCCTTGTTGGTGACAACTTTGTACGCTTCTTGAAGGGTGGTGCTCTTGGCATTGCTAGCTGTTTGCTCAAGAGACTGAAACAGAGGATGAAGAAAAACAGGAAATTGATCGCCGAGGAAGGAGGGTGTGGAGGACGGGGAAGAGAGGGAAGTGGGGGTGGAGGAAGAGGATTTGTCTAAGGCTCCAAGAGAAGGTTTTTCATGACAGTAGTCATCTTGGGATACATCTCATCCTTGTATGTATGCAGTGAATACTAATGAAACTACCACTTATATGAGAAAGTACATTTATAAAAATGAGCAGAAGCTAGGAGAAACTACTCTCTTCCCAATACAGTCTTATGTTGACTGTCTTACAAAAGTGGTTTTTGCTGGTCAGAAATAATGTGCCAATATGTCAATGTCGTTTAAAGTCTAGATGGAGTACGCTTTACCTCTTGTTGCTGTCAGTTGCCTTGTTATTTGTAATTAGTTATCTGCTTTTGCATTACATCACAGACTGCATATTTCTCAATCATGATAGAAGTGCCTAAAGGGCTGTTCACACTGACAACGGTTTGTAGTGGCAAAGCAACTGAACATCATTCATAGTTGGTGTCACAAGCAACAGAGACTGTTGCGGTTGAGAAGTGACAAGGTTGAGTAGAGCAAAGCGATTCAGCCTGAGTTGGATATAGAAGAGTAGGAGCGCCTACTAGACACCAAAGGCTCAGAGACTCAGCGATCTTCAGTGATTTAATTACTGTCAGTGTGAATGCAACATAAGTCAAGGAAAGTAATACCTAAAGAACAGATGAATTAGGAAGGCCTTATTCCTAAAGATTATGTTGCAGACTGCACTTAAGTTTTAGCTGTGAAATACCAGTTAACACAGTTTATGTAAATTAAATATTAATATGCATACAATTTCAAAAACCTTGATGAGCTAATAATGAGCTAATGCATTAATTTGCCTAATAATTAATGATGCACAAACATGGCCTTACCCCGAATAGTTTGTTAAATCTGTCCACTTGGATAAATATTCCAGTTCAGGACACATTATAGCACTTTAAACAGATAAAAATAAGAAACATCTTTATCGCCCAGTGCATCACTGCAACCCAATCCTGCATAACAGGCTCCTAAGAGATTGTTTGATAATGCTAATGTATTGTGCCACTACAGCAACAGAGCCACAAGTTCATGATCTGGACAAGTGTGGTCTTCAGAAAGATTACTGCTAAAAGAAGAACATTAGGAGGCCATATTGTAAGACCTTGACTATATGTATCTTTTCTATCTGACAAGATCCAAACCAACCTTAAAACAAGTGCCAAACCTACAGTACATTGTAATTTATAGTAACCATGGTGTTTGTCTGTCCCTAAGAAATTTTGTAAGTAAAATAGTTAAATAAGGATGTTCTGATCAGAGAATTCAGATTAATCCAATGTGAGATGTTTTATTGATTTGCAACAAGTTTTGACTCCTTAAGGTAATTCACAGCAGTGAATAGTGAAATGTTTTACTTCATACTTATCTATAGTGCCAAATAAATGTTATATTGCTTTGAAATACTAAATAACTTCTGAAGCATTAAGTTTTAACCTCAGCCATTCACACTGTAAGTTTAGATTGCTGAGGGAATCTTTGTGTGGAGTGACAGTTTAGGCAGCAGATATCATCAAAAGACATGAAGGTACACTTGAAGGAACCAAAAGTATAAGACAGATCTGAGCTGTAAGAAATAAGAAAGTCCTTTAATTCAGTGCAGAATGGTTGAAGCTGCTTCACAAGGAGGCGACATACAACCGCTCAATTTTGTAAAACTTCAACTTTTATTACATACAAGTTTTGTACACAGTATTTTTTATTATGGACAAATAAATCTCTTATAAAAACGGAAACGTGTTTTGCTTTGCAATCTTATCACAGATATTTACAACATTATGAACTACCTTTTCTTTGCAGGTTTAGGGTTGTACCTGAGAGAAAAAGAGAAAAACAAAACATATTCAACACAAAAGAAAGTAACTTATAAAGTCCAACCATTATTCCCACAAAGGCTTTTAACATTCCTGCCCTATGGTGACAATTAGTAACCTATGTCTAAATGATCGAATAACTGAGCAAATTGATATAAACTGGTACACTGTAAAAATCAGGCATTATTTAAAAGTCATCAAACCAGACATCCCCTTCCATAAAACATGTCTGGGACACTTAATCCCCTGGGGAAGAGAGAGCTGGAGATGATGTTAGAAAAAAGGAGGTGCTGTTTTCTTTTCATTCTTTATTTTCTGTGTGATGTTCCCACCCCATGCATGACTGGCTGAGCAGATTCAGAGATCAAACAGTTGTGTTGGACACAACCACACAGCCGTGACTGTGTGTATATTTGAGGGTTTTTCTGCTTTGGCAGGAGAAATGGCCCCACCCGTTAGCCAGGTTCAGTCTCCAGGCAACAATTCTGTGCCTGACGAGGCCTAACCCTAAGAAGATGCAAGTCTAAAGGCTTGGCCAAAGGAGCATACTTGCGCACGGAGCGGAACGCAGAAAATGAAGTATACCCAGGCCTTAAGACACAAGAGTGTGGTGACGTTTCAGTTGTAGGAGGACAAAATCTATGCAAATATCTGCAAGCTTCCAAACATTGTGATCGAAAGATATGCCAATTATTTGCAAAAGTCCATTCAACAAGTTTCACATGCTCTTTTTATACATCATGCATATATATCCTTGATATACGTGAATCTACTAAAGAAATAATCTCAAGACACTGACCACTAACTTAAATCATCACTGTATTTTTCTGTCCTAATCACTTAGTGTTTAATCAGCAGGAGCTTGTTAGAAATATCAATGGGTCTTCACAGCCCGGCGTGACCTCAACTGTGAACAATGACTTAAAAGCAGTTGGGAAATCATTGACGTCATACTTTCCAAGCGTGCTCTGCGAAAATTAAGGATCTGCTAAAAGGAGAAAACACCCCCATCAAGAACTCATGCGTGATGCCGTGGCACTGGTGGATCAGGCCCAGTAGCTCATCAGCAGCCAGAACACACAGTTGATGAGTTCATGAATGCAGTTAATAAAAAGTGTCCGTGACTTTAAGAAAGAAATTTGCTGCGTTTTTTTCAAAGTCAGAGGACTAGCATGTCAAAGCTGTAGAAGTCTACTGGCAAATATCTGAGCGCCTGTCTGACTCTTTTCTGCCCAGCCAGCCTTAGTGTGTAAGAATATTTGATCTATGCCCCTCCCCTCATCCATTTTTTATGCCCTACTGTCTGCACAAGCACATAGACTGCATACCTGAACAAATCATCTCCCAAAATCTCCTCCCGTTCATTCTGTTTTTTCTCCTAAAAAGAGAGAAAATACATGTCAGGGGTTGGCAACCAGTGAGGTTAATGTATTTCAATTAGATCAAGTCACTCAATCTAAAAATCTACATTTCGAGGTAATCCTTCCTCTTATTCAGATAGCCCGTTTTATTTAGGAGCTAGAAATACAAACCCGATTCCAAAAAAGTTGGGACACTGTACAAATTGTGAATAAAAAAGGAATACAATAATTTATAAATCTCATAAACTTGTGTTTTATTCACAATAGAATATAGATAACATATCAAATGTTGAAAGTGAGACATTTTGAAATGTCATGCCAAATATTGGCTCATTTTGGATTTCATGAGAGCTACACATTCCAAAAAAGTTGGGACAGGTAGCAATAAGAGGCCGGAAAAGTTAAATGTACATATAAGGAACAGCTGGAGGACCAATTTGCAACTTATTAGGTCAATTGGCAACATGATTGGGTATAAAAAGAGCCTCTCAGAGTGGCAGTGTCTCTCAGAAGTCAAGATGGGCAGAGGATCACCAATTCCCCCAATGCTGCGGCGAAAAATAGTGGAGCAATATCAGAAAGGAGTTTCTCAGAGAAAAATTGCAAAGAGTTTGAAGTTATCATCATCTACAGTGCATAATATCATCCAAAGATTCAGAGAATCTGGAACAATCTCTGTGCGTAAGGGTCAAGGCCGGAACACCATACTGGATGCCTGTGATCTTTGGGCCCTTAGACGGCACTGCATCACATACAGGAATGCTACTGTAATGGAAATCACAACATGGGCTCAGGAATACTTCCAGAAAACATTGTCGGTGAACACAATCCACCGTGCCATTCGCCGTTGCCAGCTAAAACTCTATAGGTCCAAAAAGAAGCCATATCTAAACATGATCCAGAAGCGCAGGCGTTTTCTCTGGGCCAAGGCTCATTTAAAATGGACTGTGGCAAAGTGGAAAACTGTTCTGTGGTCAGACGAATCAAAATTTGAAGTTCTTTTTGGAAAACTGGGACGCCATGTCATCCGGACTAAAGAGGACAAGGACAACCCAAGTTGTTATCAGCGCTCAGTTCAGAAGCCTGCATCTCTGATGGTATGGGGTTGCATGAGTGCGTGTGGCATGGGCAGCTTACACATCTGGAAAGGCACCATCAATGCTGAAAGGTATATCCAAGTTCTAGAACAACATATGCTCCCATCCAGACGTCGTCTCTTTCAGGGAAGACCTTGCATTTTCCAACATGACAATGCCAGACCACATACTGCATCAATTACAACATCATGGCTGCGTAGAAGAAGGATCTGGGTACTGAAATGGCCAGCCTGCAGTCCAGATCTTTCACCCATAGAAAACATTTGCTGCATCATAAAGAGGAAGATGCAACAAAGAAGACCTAAGACAGTTGAGCAACTAGAAGCCTGTATTAGACAAGAATGGGACAACATTCCTATTCCTAAACTTGAGCAACTTGTCTCCTCAGTCCCCAGACGTTTGCAGACTGTTATAAAAAGAAGAGGGGATGCCACACAGTGGTAAACATGGCCTTGTCCCAACTTTTTTGAGATGTGTTGATGCCATGAAATTTAAAATCAACTTATTTTTCCCTTAAAATGATACATTTTCTCAGTTTAAACATTTGATATGTCATCTATGTTGTATTCTGAATAAAATATTAAAATTTGAAACTTCCACATCATTGCATTCTGTTTTTATTCACAATTTGTACAGTGTCCCAACTTTTTTGGAATCGGGTTTGTACCATTAAAATGTGAAAATTACACTGCACCAGTCGACAGAAGTGCACAGCTCTAACAAAGTGCTTGCACAACCATCCTGCGTTGAGTTTTTGAGTCACTGATAGTATTTTAAGTGAATTGTGCAAGAACTTCTCAACTCGCGGATCAGTGACCGCTTTCTACGTTTACGGTCATTCACTGCATAAATTAAACAATGTATACTAATTAAAACATGACAAAAGACAGCTCAGTTTGTTCTGCTATTGTTGCTTTTAGTTTTCAGAAAAAAAAAGTTACTGCTATCAGTGTTGATGTTCAACTCGGTATCCAGGGTCCTTAACATTCCACACACAAATCACAATGATAGTTATGCGCAAACTACTGTGATACATTTTTTTAATGCTTTGATGAATATTTGAAAAATCTCCTTTATGCAGTACTTTGATGACATAAAAGCTAAAAGTTCTTTGGTTGTGAATAAAACAGCCATAAAAAATAAAAATAAAAACTTTAGGTGTGCACCATTATTAAATTATTAATGTTTTTAAAAATGAACTTTAAGTGAGCATAAAAAAAATAAAAAATGATCCGATTGTAAAAAAGGGAAAATGAGCATGCACAATTAAATATATAATATCAGCCAATAACATTTCCTCCATAATTCCTTGTTCCTGTGGTCTCTCACCTCTGTTGCCTGTCTAAGCCATTCCTCCAGTTCAGAGTTCTTGCTGCGATTGTGAGCCACCAGATCCGAGCCTCCGATAATGTTGGGCAGTCCACTGAATCCAGGGACATTTGTCTTCACATAAACACACAGAAGCCATTCAAAATGTCATATACACAGATGAACAGACACTGTGATGCTTTGCCATAATATTACAGAAGCGTGCACGAGACTCTTGCTCAGACCTTGCGGAACCTTTTGACATTTTTGTCATTGGGGTCATGGGACTGTAGCGGGCCAGGTCTTGATCTGGAAGAGGTGCTCACAGTCAGGGATTTAAACTGAACCTGTAGGAGCCTCCTAGGCAGCTCGGGGTCATTCTCGGATCCGGATTTGGAGGTCGAGGCCTTCAGAACAATAAAGATTTTATTACACAAACATGTTACAAGACACTCTGAGGGAAAACAGGGTGAACATAGTGATCATGACCTTTGAAACCCTGAAAAGATATTATTAGGTAGCGCAGATCAAACCGACTCATGACTAACATCTGTATTAAAACCTCTCACCTGCATTTCCTGTTTGGCTACAGCCTTACTGTGCTGGGAAACTCCATTTTGAGCCCTTGAATTCTGAAACAAAAACAAAAACATGGGACTAGCTGTTCTGCAGATAAAAACAGAAAAGATATTTATATGAAACAAATGATAGCTGTCTTCGTACCACAACAAAAGACACTTCCTCCTCTTTGACCTCTTCAAGTTCTGGTCTTTTCCCCTTGTTTGCTGACCTATGTGCTTCCAGATCTGGCATTTGATTGGTTGACTTCTTTGACTGCCTCTCAGAGCCCTGATTTGTTGCAGCTGGGCCTGTTCTGTCCAACTGCAAGTTCTGGTTATTGATTGTGCTGTTCGGTCCTGACTCAAGACGTTGTTTTTTATTAGCTGCAGCACACGGAGGCTGATCCATCTCGTCGGACATTATGGATTCAAGCTCTTCAAGTGACATTTCTAAATCAGCAGCTGCTGCAGGTTCCTCCGGGCCTGATGGGACGTCATGCTCTGGTTCCTTTCTCTTTTTGCTGCCAGAGCTTTGACTGGACCCACAAGCCTGACCCAGACTGGCACTAAACTCAGATGTTGACACTGAGCTGTGTTGGTTTTGGGCAGTATGTGAGTTTTTGTAAGATCTACTGGCGGAGGAATTTTGCTGGATCTCATCTTTTTTATCTTCACTGTCTTTTCTGAAGATTTTGGTCTCTGACTGGGCAGAATTGGCACGGTCTTCACGGGGTCTGCAACCATGAACAAAACATATTCATAAAATGGTTCTTATATCATGCAACTGAAAATACTGTCACATGACCCTGTACACCTGGTATTCATATCCATCCTGGGTGATCTGATTATAAGTGGTCAGTTGAGACACATTAGCCGGTTGTTTTTAAGGCCTTGTGACTTCTTTTAATCATACTTATTCAACTGCATGCATAATTTTCTGTCACTTTTCTCATTACTTTACATATTGATAAAGCACAAACGTAAAAAGTAAAATTAAAAAAAAAAGAAAAATTAAAAAATAAACCAAATAAATAAATTAAATCTCACTACGAAGTACGAACATCACTTATTCTAGGCAAGCAACTGTATTAACTTCATATGTGTGTGCTTCACATAACCTACACTACCATTCTAAAGTTTAGGGTCAGTGGTGTGTTCACACTTGTAGTTCGTTTCGCTTGGTTCATTTGGTCCGGACCAAAAAATAAATAAAATTAGTCCTGGTCCGCTTAGCATTCAGATGAACATAAATGCACTCATTGTATGTGCGTAGCCTACATACAGTGGGGAGAACAAGTATTTGATACACTGCCAATTTTGCAGGTTTTCCTACTTTCAAAGCACGTAGAGGTCTGTAATTTTTATCATAGGTACACTTCAACTGTGAGAGACGGAATCTAAAACAAAAATCCAGAAAATCACATTGTATGATTTTTAAATAATGAATTTGCATTTTATTGCATGACATAAGTATTTGATCACCTACCAATCAGTAAGAATTCCGGCTCTCACAGACCTGTTAGTTTTTCTTTAAGAAGCCCTCCTGTTCTCCACTCATTACCTGTATTAACTGCACCTGTTTGAACTCGTTAACTGTATAAAAGACACCTGTCCACACACTCAATCAAACAGACTCCAACCTCTCCACAATGGCCAAGACCAGAGAGCTGTGTAAGGACATCAGGGATAAAATTGTAGACCTGCACAAGGCTGGGATGGGCTACAGGACAATAGGCAAGCAGCTTGGTGAGAAGGCAACAACTGTTGGCGCAATTATTAGAAAATGGAAGAAGTTCAAGATGACGGTCAATCTCCCTCGGTCTGGGGCACCATGCAAGATCTCACCTCGTGGGGCATCAGTGATCATGAGGAAGGTGAGGGATCAGCCCAGAACTACACGGCAGGACCTGGTCAATGACCTGAAGAGAGCTGGGACCACAGTCTCAAAGAAAACCATTAGTAACACACTACGCCATCATGGATTAAAATCCTGCAGCGCACGCAAGGTCCCCCTGCTCAAGCCAGCGCATGTCCATGCCCGTCTGAAGTTTGCCAGTCACCATCTGGATGATCCAGAGGAGGAATGGGAGAAGGTCATGTGGTCTGAGGAGACAAAATTAGAGCTTTTTGGTCTAAACTCCACTCGCCGTGTTTGGAGGAAGAAGAAGGATGAGTACAACCCCAAGAACACCATCCCAACCGTGAAGCATGGAGGTGGAAACATCATTCTTTGGGGATGCTTTTCTGCAAAGGGGACAGGACGACTGCACCGTATTGAGGGGAGGATGGATGGGGCCATGTATCGCGAGATCTTGGCCAACAACCTCCTTCCCTCAGTAAGAGCATTGAAGATGGGTCGTGGCTGGGTCTTCCAGCATGACAACGACCTGAAACACACAGCCAGGGCAACTAAGGAGTGGCTCCGTAAGAAGCATCTCAAGGTCCTGAAGTGACCTAGCCAGTCTCCAGACCTGAACCCAATAGAAAATCTTTGGAGGGAGCTGAAAGTCCGTATTGGCCAGCGACAGCCCCGAAACCTGAAGGACCTGGAGAAGGTCTGTATGGAGGAGTGGGCCAAAATCCCTGCTGCAGTGTGTGCAAACCTGGTCAAGAACTACAGGAAACGTATGATCTCTGTAATTGCAAACAAAGGTTCCTGTACCAAATATTAAGTTCTGCTTTTCTGATGTCTCAAATACTTATGTCATGCAATAAAATGCAAATTAATTACTTAAAAATCATACAATGTGATTTTCTGGATTTTTGTTTTAGATTCCGTCACTCACAGTTGAAGAGTACCTATGATAAAAATTACAGACTTCTACATGCTTTGTAAGTGGGCAAACCTGCAAAATCAGCAGTGTATCAAATACTTGTTCTCCCCACTGTATGATGGTATTTTAACCAGCAGAGAAGCTTATAAAATGTGTAAAGTAGTCAAAACAGCGGCAAGAATCCCTCCATCACACACACAAACGATCTGCTGCGAGGAGACGCAGTTCTAATGCCTGTGCCGAACTGTGATGGTAACATCACAACGTGAGAAATCTGTCCTTTTTAGAGTCTCATCTTCCTGTTTTTGGTTCATTTACATGTCTTTGGTCCGTGTTGCGTTCATAAATCATTCAAACCGCACCAGAGTTTGTTTGGAAGCGGACCGAGACCCATCTTTTCAGAATGACCCATCTTTTCTTTTTAGAATGATTTCTGAAGGATCATGTGGCACTTAAGACTAAAGTAATGGCTGCTGAAAATTCAGCTTTTAATAAATTACATTTTAAAATATCTTAAAATAGAAAAAAGTTATTTTAAAATGCCTATGGCTACATTCACACTGCAGACAAAAGTGGCCCAAATCCAAATTTTTTGCTCACCTACGACTCAGATCTGAATTTTTTTATAACAGTGTGAACAACATAAACCACATGGAATCTTTTCGATTCTGATTTGGGCCACTTCAATATGTGGTCCTAAATCCGATACAGGTCAGATGTTTTGCAATTCGACCTCAGTCATATCGGAATTCATATATACCGGTAGTTCTTTGAAGTTCGGTAGTTCTACCGGTGAGCTGTTATACTCATAAGTATTACGGTGACAGCTCTAAAAACTGCACAGAAAAAAGTTGCTCTCTTTCTCCTCGTCCTCCTTATCGCCTGCACACAAATTCGCTGTCTTCTGCAGCACATAACCTTATAAATGAATGCGTAAATGCTGACTTCAGTAACCTCTGTGTTTACTTCCGTATGGCAGCATGCTGCATGCCGTCTTTGTTATTGTTCTTTTGGGTATGCGGGTCAGTCTGATATTGGCCACATTTAAAAGATAATGTCAGCAATAAATCAGAATTGAGCATTAAGGCTTTCAGTGTGAATGTAGCCTTAGGCCCTGTTTACACCTGGTATTAAGATGCGTTTTGGTCGATCGGATCACAAGGGTGACGCTAAATACAGGTGTAAACAGGGTCTAAAACGTTTTGAGCTTGTCCACTTTCAACCACTTCCAGAGGTAGTCGAAAACGCATTAGACCGGATTGCTTTTGTAGTGTAAACGCTCATGTGGTCTAATACATTTGAACAGCCGCAAAAGACCACCTACTGACCTAACGCATAAACATTATGGAAAGCACGCTAGCCAGGCGGGATTTAAACGTTGTCAGCTGGAAACCGTTTGGTTTGGTTTGAAGACGAAAAACGTACCAAGCACAATGTTCTCTCCTGATTCCTGATTTCTAACACGCACTCACCGCGTTCGGCATGGTCTTGCGGCTGTCAGAGCAGAAACGAAAGCCGTATGTTTTTCCGTGTTCTCCAAGTGCATTCACATGTAAATTGTGCGAGCTTATATTGTCCATTAGATTGAAAGATATGAAAAAAACATACATTTACCAGCCCATAGACCCTCCCCTTGAAGAAATCAGGACAGAAGTGGTTGAAAGGCCAGGTGTAAACGGGTATGCATCTCCCTCGTCTACTTGTGATCCAATCAAACAAAAACACATCTTAACACCAGGTGTAAACAGGGCCTTAGTGATGTGCTGTGGCATCAGACTTGCCTTTTCTTGCCGGCAGGCTGGAAGAAGTTTGTGAGGGCTGTCTGTTTCTGTGGGGACTGTTTTAGTGTGGTGCTGCCATTGGGAGGTGCTGTCAATTTCACAGAACCTTCAAATTCAGCTTGCCCCCTGCCCGAAGGAGCGGAACCTTTCTTCATCCTCTGCTCAGGCTCAACCATGCTGAAGCTCTCAGATGACCTCACCGTCTCACTGACGATGCGGGAAGCGGAAGGTTCCGGGCCGAGGGATGAGGATTTATTGGTTGCTGACAGTGTGGAAGCCTTCTGTGTGGGACGTGTCTTCTCAGGAGTCTCACCAACTGCACTGATCCCACTTGTAACCATTCTGAAAATATGAACATTGACTCACTTCATAAGAAAGTTTTATAGTAACACTACTTATTATCATTATTTGCAAGTATTGCTGTAAAACAGTGGTTTTCGAACCCTGGTCTAAGCTCTTTTTTTACCCGACAGACTTAAATCCTTTAGCCATATATGATGATGCTGATATTTACACTCATGTTGTGCACGTCAAATAACTCAGTCATAATAAAATGTAATTTCTTATGTTTTTTTTGTATCAGTATTTATTTATTGAACCATATTCATTTAAAATAGATTCAAGTTATTTATATAGAAAAATACCTATTGTTATCCATGATTAAATATGCAGCATATTTTAATGGAAACATATTTTACCGTTAGTTATGTGAGGCAAGACAAGAGAAGAATGAAGGAGAAACTGAAATTCACAGCCTTTCAACACAACGTCTGCTCATGTATTTGAAGGCTGCTATTGGATCATTAAGAGTAAACGTGAGACATGAGGTAGTTTACTGCCGTCTCTTGTGACGCTTTTGTTTGTTCCCTGCCATTCATGTGTTTTGAAGAAGACATGGCTTTTGAAAACGCTCTGAAGGGAAGTGGGATCTTATGCTTTCAAAGCTAGCTCGCTATTGCAAGCCTCTCCGAAAATTGCCAACCCTACCATTAAAAAAGAACTTACAAATGGCTGGTGTAACCCAACCCAGATCTGGAGATGTTAGGTGGTTCAATTAGCTTTTTATTTCTATTCTTGAAGATGTCCACCACATGACACAGGTATTCTGTATGAATCAGAGCACAGACTTTTACCTGCTCTGGTCTTGTGAGAGCTCAGTGTTGACCACATAGGCTGTGATATTGTGGGAAGGTGCCGCGAGCGCCGTCTCATCCACGGCAGTGTTCTGAGAAAGTGTTGCTGCAGCAATGACTGGCTTCACGTTCACAGATTCTGTGAAGAAATGTTGAGAAATTGTTATTGATGTGTAGGTTTGTGCGTAAAGCCAATCCTTTTGGCCAGCAGGAAGTCCACTTCTCAAATTCACTGCCATAAAAGGACCATTATGCACACAATTAAAAAAAAATACAATCAATCATAATCATATTCATTAATAAAATTGATGACTTCTTCAGTCATCATCATTAACATACTGAAAAAACACTACTAAGAATGAGTAATGTTCTAAAACAGTCCTACACCAGATGTGTATGTAAGTGTAAACCCACCAGATTGAACAGAAGAACAGGGATTGCAGTATGTTTGATTATTGAAATGAATGGCAGCCAATCCGATCTCAGATTCTGTGATAAAGCGCAAGCCATTTCTGTGTGAACAAGACAAAACAAAGAATTTAGAGCTGAGTAGAACTGCATAAATCAGTAAAGTAAAACATTTACTATATTTTTCCATAATATATGCAACATTACATGTGTACATTTTATATTAAATATAATTAATTTCAATAATTATATTTAATAATACATTTCATTATTGGAGCAGGAATGTGTGTTCTGGCACAAACACATACAAAATGGAATCAATCAACAAACAAAAACATTTTTTGAAACATAGTAGGTGGAACAGCTTTATCATATTACTCAATATACAGAATAATTACTATAGACATGTCTGAACTAATAACAGACAGCATAGACTACAAAAATACACACACACCTGTGCAGAATCTGGGCCACAGAATCCACCCACTTCTTGGAGTTCGGAGGGATCACAGCCTGGGAGTTCCCCGATATCATGTCAACCACACAAGTGCTGCTCGTCTCCAAGAGTGAAACGGGCAGAGAGCCCTCGTCCAAAAGCTGGCACACCCCACCTCCACAACTCACTGCCAGACTCAAACGCTTCATCTAAAAAGATACACAAAACATCAGCGACTACTCTGACTGTATTTCAGCTGGGATTACAAGGATTTTCTAAATTGTTTTACCCTAATTACAGCTATGTACTGCAAGAGGGGAAATGAAACTGCAAATTAAACTACTACTAAACTGCCTGTTGTCTATTAAAAAGAATAGGATGAGCCTTTTGATTTGTTCCACTTAAACTTCTTGTTTTAATAAGGAATTGAACTTTTTTATACTTTAAACATTTATACATTAAAAACGTTAACGCTTTACTTTAGTAAAAATCATTCTAGAAAAAAAAAACATTTTTGTTCATTTAAATATAGCTGAAATAAAATAAACTATAATTATTAGATGAAAAACTTAAACAAGAATATTAAAAAATTGCCTTGACAACTTTTCTGAAATAAAACAAATTTAACTTGATTTGATAAAATTAGTAAAACTAAAACTGAAATAAAAATAAATTTAAACTATATAGGAATATTTAAAAAAAACTAATAAAAATGACAAAAGCACATAACTAAAATTAAAATTGAAATTAAAAGCCATATAATAATAATAATAATAATAATATGTAAATAATACTATAATAACACTGTTCCAAACAGGTATTCACTCACGTATCACCAGCTGTTCGACTTCACATGGTCTGCTCTTACTCTGAGCTAATCAGCACTGTTTTACACATCCTGATTAATACAGAACAGCAGGAAGAAACTCCTATGTGACATGATCCAACTTTTTCACTGTATATAACAGCCTAATGAATGCATGTCTAACTTGAACTTCTGGGGGAAAAGATCGAAGATAAAGAATACATGAAATTGGTAAGAAAGGTCGATAATATTTTCCAACATTACAGTATAATAGAGAAATAAAGTAGAAATGAAGGAGTTTTTTCATAAGTCAACAAAAATGAAGATGTCTTAGGGTCTGGTAGTGGAAATACTTAATGACACACAGCTGTGGGTGGGAAAAGGTCTCAATCAGCTCCCTAGTTCAGTAGTCAGGGCACTGATCAGGGAGTCGGCCATTTTAAGGGCTGTCAAAATCGTGGAATCCTTGCAGTGCACTGAAACGTTCGCTCCCTAAAAAGTCCCACAATGCACCGCAAAACCCAGGGTGTATCGATACTCACGATGTTCCCTTAACGGAAGTTCTGAAGCACGAAACTTAAATCAAGTGAGCCAATTCACTACAAATAACGACCGATACCGACACGCGATATGTTTTTAAAAATAGAATTAAAAAAATAGAAATCATTATTTTATTATATTACAGCATAAACATACATCGTTAGACAGGTAATGGACACAATCTAGCTAACATTTATAATTTATTTGCGGCTGAAATGTTGCACGTATATGTAACAAGCAAAGTATTTACCATAATGTACTTTAAATAACATTACAAATAATGTCAGAAAAATATCAGCTCTGCTATTATTCAGTAATATACCAGTAATGCTGCTGTACAATAAGGACTTTGTCACGTCGCCGGAAATAGAGTCATCAGTGTCCCAATGTGTAGTGAGCCAGCATTCTTTACTGTCCTTACCAGTGCCCGAATTCATGTACATGTTATACTGATTCACAAGCTCAGGAGCTAGAGAACTGATTGAGACACAGCCAACTTCTTTTTTTATGTAGTAACTGGTGACTTGATAAGGAACATGAAAGTGAGAGAACAATAACACAATCCTCTGGCCTCATATTTAGTGAAATAGGCCAGATCCCAGTATGATGCCAGCAGCCAAACCAACTTATACATCCTGCTCTACAAGATAGAAGGTCTTAGTAAGATTTATTGCATTAACACTATTTTCATGGCAATTAAGCAACATTATAGAATGACTTTCTTATATTCCTGTATTTATTGTATTAAATGTGGTGTGTTCTACAAACCCGATTCCAAAAAAGTTGGGACAGTGTACAAATTGTGAATAAAAAAGGAATGCAATAATTTATAAATCTCATAAACTTATGTTTTATTCACAATAGAATATAGATAACATATCAAATGTTGAAAGTGAGACATTTTGAAATGTCATGCCAAATATTGGCTCATTTTGGATTTCATGAGAGCTACACATTCCAAAAAAGTTGGGACAGGTAGCAATAAGAGGCCGGAAAAGTTAAATGTACATATAAGGAACAGCTGGAGGACCAATTTGCAACTTATTAGGTCAATTGGCAACATGATTGGGTATAAAAAGAGCCTCTCAGAGTGGCAGTGTCTCTCAGAAGTCAAGATGGGCAGAGGATCACCAATTCCCCCAATGCTGCGGCGAAAAATAGTGGAGCAATGTCAGAAAGGAGTTTCTCAGAGAAAAATTGCAAAGAGTTTGAAGTTATCATCATCTACAGTGCATAATATCATCCAAAGATTCAGAGAATCTGGAACAATCTCTGTGCGTAAGGGTCAAGGCCGGAAAACCATACTGGATGCCTGTGATCTTCGGGCCCTTAGAAGGCACTGCATTACATACAGGAATGCTACTGTAATGGAAATCACAACATAGGCTCTGGAATACTTCCAGAAAACATTGTCGGTGAACACAATCCACCGTGCCATTCGCCGTTGCCAGCTAAAACTCTATAGGTCAAAAAAGAAGCCATATCTAAACATGATCCAGAAGCGCAGGCGTTTTCTCTGGGCCAAGGCTCATTTAAAATGGACTGTGGCAAAGTGGAAAACTGTTCTGTGGTCAGACGAATCAAAATTTTAAGTTCTTTTTGGAAAACTGGGACGCCATGTCATCCGGACTAAAGAGGACAAGGACAACCCAAGTTGTTATCAGCGCTCAGTTCAGAAGCCTGCATCTCTGATGGTATGGGGTTGCATGAGTGCGTGTGGCATGGGCAGCTTACACATCTGGAAAGGCACCATCAATGTTGAAAGGTATATCCAAGTTCTAGAACAACATATGCTCCCATCCAGACGTCGTCTTTCAGGGAAGACCTTGCATTTTCCAACATGACAATGCCAGACCACATACTGCATCAATTACAACATCATGGCTGCGTAGAAGAACGATCCGGGTACTGAAATGGCCAGCCTGCAGTCCAGATCTTTCACCCATAGAAAACATTTGGTGCATCATAAAGAGGAAGATGCGACAAAGAAGACCTAAGACAGTTGAGCAACTAGAAGCCTGTATTAGACAAGAATGGGACAACATTCCTATTCCTAAACTTGAGCAACTTGTCTCCTCAGTCCCCAGACGTTTGCAGACTGTTATAAAAAGAAGAGGGGATGCCACACAGTGGTAAACATGGCCTTGTCCCAACTTTTTTGAGATGTGTTGATGCCATGAAATTTAAAATCAACTTATTTTTCCCTTAAAATGATACATTTTCTCAGTTTAAACATTTGATATGTCATCTATGTTGTATTCTGAATAAAATATTGAAATTTGAAACTTCCACATCATTGCATTCTGTTTTTATTCACAATTTGTACAGTGTCCCAACTTTTTTGGAATCGGGTTTGTATTGTACTACCTATGACTACTATTTTTTATGTCAAAGTCTCTTATTCTCACCAAGAATATTTGATCAAAAACAATATTATAAAATAGTGTGTAATAGTATTACAATTTAAAATAACTGTTTTCTATTTTAATATATTTTAAAATGTAATTTATTACTGTGATGGCAAAGCTGAATTTTCAGGAGTCATTATTCCAGTTTTCAATGTCACATGATCCTTCAGAAATCATTCTAATATGCTTATTTTGTGTCAGGAACTTTCTTTGAATAGAAAGTTAATTTATTAAAAATGGAAATCTTTTGACCAATCCATTTCTTTGCATCCTTGCTGAATAAAAGATTTCACTTCTTTCCCCCCAAAACAACCCTTTGAATGGTAGTGTATAACAGTCATAATAATATAATGTTAACAGTTGCAAAAGTTACAGAGATAGTATAATTTATAATATTAGTAGTAGTTAAACAATCCCTCTTGCCTGTTTGGAGTTCAAAAACAGAAAAGTTTTCCCCTTGAAGAGGCTCTTTCTCTCAGGTCGTGTATTCAGATCCACATCTTCTTTAGCCAGGCTGGGTTCATCAATCTGAGGCCTAAAGCTGATCAACACAAAACACAGCAACATCTGATCTATAATGTCTATTCAAAATATTGCCAATAGCTCGCAGCTATTTAAATTAAATAGAACAAGCAACTGTGAGCAAGAGAGAAATGAAACATTCTGTACCTCTCAGCTTCAGGCAGTGGCAGTTTCTCCTGCACAGCCTTGCTAAACGCACTGAAGAATTCAGGTTTTACTATAGGCCGACAGCATAGCAACGCACAGATTGTCTGCCAAGAGAGAGACATCGATTCAGTAGATGTTTAAGTGTACCTTGAAGGTAAATTAGCCATTAATCAGGGAACTGAATAAACCCTCAAGGATCAAATAAAGTGCTTAAGAGGTTAATGGCCTCCTTACCTTAATGGTGACCTTTACAGTGGGCATGACGAGATGCGTGCAGTCAAGTGTCCAGGAGTTGACAAGTCGCCCTCCGATAGAGCGCACATCTTGAGAGAGGGATGCTTTCCCTTCGTTATCGACACACGAGGAACACACCACAACACACTCTTTCTCCAAACTGAATGGGGCAACAAACTCTCAAATTTAACTTCAACTTCCATATGACCTCCGAAAAACTGTACACACGTCTAATAGACTACCTTTATAATACCTTTTTGAAACTTGAAAGCATCAATAGTCATACTTGTAATAACAAGGAAAAAAGTGACCAGTACTCAATTGGTTCTCCATTTGTAGTGCATTCAGAGATTCTCCATTTGTAGTACATAGAAGTAACGTCATAGGCTTTTGGAACATTTTATTTTAGACTCATCAATTCCTTTACCACTATCAGCCACTTCTGAAGCATCCTCACATACACAAAGGAATGCGTAGACATACAAACCTGAACTTGCTCTGGAAGACTCCAAATGTGATTTTGTCTCCTGTCTGCAGGATCTTTGTGGAGCCAGTCTCAAGCTTCTCACCATTGATAAAAGTGCCGTATTTAGAACTGTCCTTCAGAGTGATTGCCTGCCAACAATATAAAAACAAGAAAGCACCCTGTCAGACACAGATAGAGTTACCACAGAACTACTGTCAACTAATCCATCTAAAATACAGCTTTAAGGGAAACGGGGCCCTCTAGGGCATGACATCTGCAAGCACGCATTTACAGAATGCAATACCATTTCAAGTTAAACATGATACATAGACATAACTATCAAATCCGGGGCTGGCTCTAGTTTTGACTTGCCCACCCAATCAGAATTTAGGCACATAGTGTTAATCTTTTTTTATTTATTTTTTTATTTGCGCATTAATTAACAACAATTTGAGGCAGGCTGTTGAGAAGTTTGATGAAGGGCTGTAAAATGCCCCAACCCATCAAAAAAAAAAAAATAACACCAGAAAATTGCAGTATTTTTCTTTTATTAGCTGAAAGTAACGACGCGTGATACACTCACAAGGCTCTTCAGTCTGTATAGCGGAAAAGTAGAGGATGACAATCACATGTGCGAAAACGGCAGACATGTTTACTTGTAAATATGAATATACATTTTTATAGCGCTGATTAATTTTAAAGTATCGTTACAAGTGTCGTAAAAGTAAAAACCACCCCGAGTACCCTAGCAACCACAGAAGAAAGCCATATACACCTAGGATGGCTTGAGGGTGAGTAAATCATCGGGTAATTTTCATTTTTGGGTGAACTATCCCTTTAATATTTATTTTCAGACGTTGGCTTACACATTTTTTACATTTTAATCTGGACTAAAACATTCCAGTCCAGAAAAGATATCTAGATATTGGTTGAAAATGTATTATTGGTGTTTCTTTATTATAATTCCTCATAGTTGTATAGTTTGAACTTTAATCAGTTTAAAACATTTGTTTGCTTTTTACACTTTTATTGTGTATTATTATTGTATTTAAACGTTGAGTGGAAAAGGTTATTTTTGTTAGTTTAAAAAAAGTTATTCTGGTTATTATATTCTGGTTATTAACTGGTTATTAGACAGCACTAAAGTTTGCTTATCTTTTCAACACGTTTTTGTAATGTAATTCAATACTGTGGTAATACCATATACCATTGTTTAAAAGATGACAAGTGATCTATCAAAGCACTAAATTAACATAGACGTGAAATTTTTGACTTTTAAAATACCTGTACATTTTTTTTAAATACAGATTGTATTGCTAAATGCATTTAGCAATAAAAATCTATATTCTCAGTCAAATTTTTATAACTTTTTTTATATAAAAATATAATTTATTGCATCCTGAATTTAAATAAGGGCTTCACAGCAAGAATGACTAACTGAATTCATAATAAGAAGAGTGACTAAGGGAAATAATGACACATATTATTACTGTTCTGCTGAGTAATTAGCAAAATAACAAAAAACAGTAAGTAGTTGATTTCTTTGAAATACTTTCCACTGTGTTGCCTTTGAGACCACTTTGTTGCCTAGAAAATAACTAGCTTCTGGCAGACAGCGAAAGAATAACAACTGAACTGACGCATGTGCCGAGGATAGAGCAAAACCTCTGTGCATGCGTCAGTTCAGTTGTTATTTTTTTCGAAGCTAGTTATTTTACTTTATAACGTTTTAAATATGTATATTTTTCTCACACAAGTGCTTCGATTCGCTTCAGAAGGCCTTTATTCACCCCCCGGAGCCGTGTGGATTTCTTTTATGACGGACAGATGCACTTTTATGGACTTCAAAAACAGACACAGACAGAAACTACCATTCACTGCCATTATAAAGCTTGGAAGAGCCAGGACATTTTTTAATAAAACTCCGATTGTGTTCGTCTGAAAGAAGAATGTCATATATACCTAGGATGACTTGAGGGTGAGTAAATCATGGGCTAATTTTCATATTTGGGTGAACTAACCCTTAAAGGCCCTGTCTCAAATTGCACCCTAAACAATCGCGGTCTTCCTACGAGTCTGCACTTTCGTGACGTAACGCCGCTTTGACTGTCGGGAAGAAGTCTGCTGCGGAACTCGCTTCAGTGTGGGCTCGGCAAAAGTGCGCATCAATGGTGCATATCTACCACAAAGGAGGCGCTCACGAACATCCTTCTGAAACCTAAAATGACAAATGGGACATCCTAAGGTCTTGTGGACTTAGGGGACACATGCACGCGGCAGCCATTGTAAATCCACAAGACCGTAAGTGCATATACAGTGTGCCATTTGGGACAGGGCCTAAGAAAGCCAAGGAAAAACAAAGCCAAGATGACTTTTGTATGTTGGAAGAAAGGTGCAAATCATTATTTTAACAATATAAGTCAAAGACATGTTAAAAAAGTGCTATTCATATTCTCCAATCTGAGCAGCTCCAGAAACACCTCTCATTGTGGTTTTGGTACATACTGTATAAGAATGACAGTGGGAGGAAGTACAGAAGCATTCATAGTGGGTTTCAACATCTCTTCATTGACAAGTGATCTATCAAAGCACTAAATTAACATAGACATTTCATCATTTTTGACTATTTTAAAATACCTGTACGTTTTTTAAAATATAGATTGCATTGCTAAATGCATTTAGCAATAAAAATCTATATTTTCAGTCAAATTCTCATAACTTTTTTCCCCCAAAACGTATAAAAATATAATTTATTGCATCCTGAATTTAAATAAGGGCTTCACAGCAAGAATGACTAACTGAATTCATAATAAGAAGAATGACTAAGGGAAATAATGACACATATGATTACTGTTCTGCTGAGTAATTAACAAAATAACAAATATCAGTAAGTAGTAATTAAAATTTGATTTCTTTGAAATACTTTCCACTGTGGAAATATCTCTTCATTGAAGATGCCCTTTTTTAGGCAACATAATACACAGACTTACTGACCTGCTCAGTGACAGTGAGGTTGGCATGCACACGGCTGATGGACTGATCATTGGACAGCAGAATCTCACAATTCTTACGGCCGACCACATACTCCTGACCCGGGAGCAGAACGATACATTCCCCTTCAGAAACAGAAAGGAATAAAGTGAATCAAGGCATCCCAAGCTATCCAGACAATAATTACTGGAAACATGGGGAATTTCTCTTGTTAAATGACAAAATCTTTGTCTGTAAATAATAATAATAATAATAAAAAGACAATTTAAATCACATTTGTAACCACTATTTACTTTTGAAGGGTCTAAAAGTGTTGTTGAACTACAGTTTTGCATTAATGAAAGCCGACTGTCTTGATTTCATGTCAACGTTTTTACATGACAGTCATAAAGATGTCTGCGTCAAAGCTCCATGAAAATGAAGAAAACGTAAAACATACCATATCTGGTACATAAAATACTTCAGGGGTCTGTTATTGTAGTATTATTAAGATTGCTCTGTCTAATATAAATCATAGTACTAATCATAAAAAATGTAACATTTGTGTGGTGACATTTATGACTGACAACTGTGAAACCCAGAGCCACGTTTTAAGTAAGTAACTGATTGATTCAATCATAAAATCAAAATCACCCATGCAGTTTGTTTTAGTGGGATATACACAACCCTTACCTGGTAAAATTAAATTAGTTAATTTGATGTTAGCATAATGAAAGTCTTGACATTAATAATATATCTTTTTACACTGATTGTGCACTCTACCTCTCTATGTCTAACCGTGACTGTCTATAAGACTTTAGAAGTCCCATAAACAGGAAGACATGTTACGTAAACAGCAATATTACATGACCATTTTTATTGCGTGAATGGTTTGCAGTTGGTCTGGATTATACGTACAGTCGTAGTACACTAAAACACCGAAAAACCGACTCATTTTGCACATAAAACGTTACCTCCAGCTTCGGTTGGTTGCAGTTTCCACATTTCAATACTTGTCGCTTTCTAGCGAATCAATACTTATATAATCTTATACTGTAGCTGTAAAACTGAACTGTGTGAACTGGTGCGACACATTTACATCTTCATGTGCGACGTAATACATTTCAATTTCAAAATAAAAGTCCCACAGCGCAAGTGATGGAAAGTCCAATTCATTTCTGAGAATCGGTTCTTTCGAACAGTTCGTTTCAAAGAACAGTGATTCTTAACGTCATGACGTAATTACACCATACGTGAACCTATCGTTCAGCCGTTCAGCCCATGGTTTCCCAAACAGGAGTTCGCGAATCTAATAATTAACTAGAATCAAATGTAACATTAAAATAAATAAATGGGGCTGCATGATTAATTAAAACAAATTTTACCATTAACCGATATCAGAGAAATGTAAACATGCATTATATTACATACATTAACATAACATATTAATTAAATATTAACTTTTATACTTTCAGCATATTTTACGTACAAAAGGCTAACAAAAAAAGTTTTGAAAACACTTGTTCAGCCAAGTTTTGTGAACTGGTTCAACCGATTCATTAAAAAGATGTGACTCAGAAAATTTGTTCACGAAAAAAAAAACCGCCTCTCACCAGTGACTTTTACCTTTCAAACTAAATCTAAATGTATATTTTTTAGTGTTGAAAAAGTAGAAACAACGCATGAAGAAATGACATTGAAAGTGATAAATGATTTTAGAACTTTCAAAATAAATTTGATGTGTATACATTTATTCATGTGTTCTTTTTTATATATATTACATTACTTGCATTAAAAGTTCATGAAGTAGAGCTGTTTTTAAATGTTCTTTTAGGCATCATATTTACAGAATAACAGTGTTTTCATCAGTCAGTGTAGAGTTTTTTTCTTTCTTTCATAAATAGCCCATAAAATCCTTTAATTAATTAAAATATTCCACTGGGCCATAACATGTCAGTGTATGCAATACAAGAGGTAGAATATCAAGCTCTTTTTCAGACTTGGTTTCAGTGCTTCAAAAAAGTTGCAGAATGTGTGTGTGAGCGTAAGGGTCCGTGCATCAAAGTTATTTACATATAGAGCAATTATATAATGCATTATTTAGCAACATTGCTACTGATTCAAAGGCATTAGCTAGCATTCCAAAGCACTTCTAAACAATTGACAACTGCAATTATTCCTTTAGATGTACATCCATTTCTGAATACAACAAAGTAGATACACCAGAAGTCCATGGCTTTCTTTCCAATGTATTATTCCCAAAGGATTCCCCCTAGGATGTTGAAAAATCCTTTAACATATCAGTCTGACAGTGTCATTGTCTCACTTCCAAGGAGAGTTCAGTTTTCATAGGTATCTTTCAAAATAAGGTCCCAACTTTCTTTAATAGTTCAAGTTTGAAATAACTTTACAAGTCTGTTTATTGCCAGAGAATCATTTGTCTTATAAAATCGTACATTCCCTCACACATTTCTTTGCATTCTAGCTTTGTCACAAGCATGGTTGTATATTCTATGTGTGTTGGTGCATTTGGTGTTGTCAAAAAGAGAAAACAAGCCTTCTCAATACATGCAGAGGCATTCTGTATTAAAGTATTATACAGACTGGGAAGCTAGACTCCACCGAGAGACAGACCGATGCAAAAAAAATCAAAGCTCCAAATGAATGATCTTAGTTGTTTTTAAAAAAAACGCACTTCTAAAAAAACAAAAGGCCAATTAATCTAAATACGTCATTGCTGCATCAACCTCAGCTGTTGAGACAATGTGAGGTTTAAAAACAGCCATATTATACATGTAAGATGATGTTTGGATATATTTAGCTACGCTAACCAAGATGGTCAGTTCGTGAAAAGCATTTAGTTGCTGGTTACAACATTTGAGTGTGTGTGAGTGTTTGCCAGGCTGTATTCTTGATGCTGCTGTTTGTTGTTAGGATGACAAAATGGTTTCAAAGGTACATTTTTGGGCTGACCTCAGCGAAATGATTGAGATAGCAAATCAAATCAAAGAAGGCAGGCTTTGCTGTTCACAGATTCCCAACGTGAATTCCATCACAATTTCTAACGGTAAAAGAGTGCGAGGGAAGATATAAGTAGCTGATAATTTTATATGTGACAGCTGTTTTATGACAGAAATGTTAAATGACTGACAGTAATATCCCATGATGCAAACTACTCGACTTTGTCAAACTTCGCCATTTTGAAAGGCTGAATCATTTGCATGATTCATGTAATTCATAACTGAATGTGATGAGAATAGAAACAATTTTTAAATATTTTAAATATTTGTTTAAGACAAGGTTACGGCCATGAATGTTTGTATTTGCATGAGTGCATTGTAATCAGCTGTGCAGATAAGAAGCGGTGTCAGAGGTGCTGAATTCTTTCCATATCAATGTAAACACAGTGAGCAAAAAAAAGAAGCACTAGATGGAACAAAAAAATAATTTAAAAAACAAAATGGAAGAGAGTTTGTCAGGCACAGAGAGCAGTGGGTCTGAAGGGTTAAACTCACTTATATTGGGTGTAGTGTTCAGTCTTTTATTATGGTAAGAACAGCTAAAAACTTCATCAAGGGTACAAGGGCAGCTTCGCATAACCCCGTCTGCAAGATAAATTCCACCTCTCAAACCTATTTCCCAACTGTTATTCTTTCCTCACATTTTCTGAACCCCTTCTCCCTAAACACATAGTAATTTATTCCAGAATCCGTCACCCATTTCAGAGGGCAGATTCTGAGTAAAGAGCCCCCGATGATCCGTGCGGCGGTGGGTGGAGCCTGCGCAGTGATGCCACTGACGTTGAGTTGAGGTCTCCACAGCTACGCAAGTGGATTCCCCCGGCCCTTACAGGGTCATCATCATGACGACGGGCGTTATGGCGACTGTCGCTATGGGAGTGGTGGTGTCCACGGCAATGGTGGTGGACGTGCTGCTGCTGCCCCCTGTTGGCTCCCAGAGAGTTACGAAACACCTTCATAGAAACACAAACATGTAATAGGTTATTTTAGTACTAAATTGTACTACACAAAAATCTTGAACTAAATGATTTTATTTACGGTATTGGCAATGTTTTACCTGCTCTAACGGCAGATTTCCCTCTCCTCCTGTCCTTCTTTTAGGCCCCTGAGTACAGTTTCCAGCATGCTCAGTTGCAGGGGCCAAGTTACGTTTGGATCTTTGCAGGAAACGTTGCACTAAATTTCTGGTGACCTGAAAGGAAAGGTGAAAAATGAAAATGATAATTGTGAACAGTGCAATACAAATTTGAATTTAATTGAAAATGTTTGTCTACATATTATACATTTAACATTGCAGTAATATTAGGAATGAATGAGACATTTATTTAGCGCTTTACTATATACTACTGTACATCCAAAGCGCTTTACAATCATATCAGGGGGTCTCCCCTCAACCACCACCAGTGTGCAGCATCCACCTGAATGATGTGACGGCAGCCACAGAACAAAGGCGCCAGTGCGCTCACCACACATCGGCTAAAGGTGAAGAGGAGAGAGAGTGATAGAGCCAATTCAAATGATGAGGATTATTAGGAGGCCAAGATTGATAAAGGCCAATAGAGGGAATTTGGCCAGGACACCGGGGTTACACCCCTACTCTTTATGAGAAGTGCCATGGGTTTTTTAATGACCACAGAGAGTCAGGACCTCGGTTTAACATCTCATCTGAAGGACGGTGCTTGTTACAGTATAGTGCCCCCGTCACTATACTGGGGCATTAGGACTCACACAGACTACAGTGGAGCACCCCCTGCTGGCCTCACTAACACCTCTTCCAGCAGCAACCTGGTTTTCCCAGGTGGTCTCCCATCCAGGTCTTGGGCTACAGGGTGGATGTGGGGGATCAGGATATTTAGGGGTCTAACCTTGAGGTCTCCAAGTGAGCGTGCACAGTCTTTGGGTAAACGCAGCGAGGTGGCTGGAACCTGTTTTGAGGGCAGCCGGCTATTTACAGCCTTAATGCTGCCCTTTCTGGGCAGGGAAGCAGGAAGAGCCAGAGAGGAGCGAGGCAACAAACCAGCTCCAGACGATACCCCTGAGTGACACAAATAAACCAAGGAAAATTTAAATATGGGGGTAGAGAGACAGATAAATAATAATAATAACAATTTTATACATTATTAATAATACTCTAGAAAAATAATAATATAAAATAATAAATTATTATATTTTACCTTTGCAACAGTGTTATTTTAGTATTACTTATATATACTATTATAGTATTTTTTAATGATTTAATATAAATGCGTATTTGGATTCATTGGCTTTTTTTTCCCTTTTTTTCCTTTTCTCTTTTTGACTGAACACCAAATGCACCAACACTCACAGAATATACAAACATGCTTGTGACAAAGCTAGAATGCAAAGAATGATTTTATATAATGATTTAATTAAACTAAATTTTCAGTTTTCATTTTAATTTAAGTTCAAGTTTCAGTAATTTTGTTATGTAATATTCTCATTTTTATTAGGTTTAGGTTTTTCATCTAAATATTTCATAAAATTATTTAACATCTAACATCTATATTTTTAATAGTTTTAGCTAACAATAACTAAGTAACTTTCTGTGCATTTTAGTAATTTAAATATCTCTGGCCATTAGAATTAAATGGATGGTTTGTTTCTTTTGTGCCTTTAAGAAATATTGTAAAAGAAATTTAAGAAATTGCCTGGGATGGAGGTTTGTCAGCAAGTCTAATATAGTTTTTATCTCCTCCATCCTTCAATAGCATTACAGCTTTCAAATGGCTCAATTCAGGGAAATAAAAATAAAAACAAATGGATGTTTGTAACATTGGCTTTCTTCAGAAGGATATACAGTTTAGCAGGTGCTTCACACAGCCAAGTTTGACAAACCACATTCTATTGTTATCACTATTTAGGAATGAATGCATTTATCCAACTTCCTCCTTATTACTGTCACATTCATGTCTTGTTCTGTTTAGTTTTGTTTTCATTGTCACCATTCGCCTGAGTTCTAGTTCATTATTAGTTGTGGTTTCTAATTTGTTACCACCTGTTCCCTGTACCGTTATTGATCTTCTTCTGTTTATATAAGCCCTCTGTTTCTTCGTTTATTTGTATTGATAATCATAATCCTGCCTTACGCATCTCTTCTTTGTGTTTACTACACACTGCACCTGTGACAATTACCTCATTGTGACTGAGTGGGTCATGTTGCTAAAAATGAATATCTGCTGCTAAAGTGTAAATGCGGGTATTCATGCATTAATGCATTTGCGTTTCTGAGCTCAGAAACGTAGTCTCAATAAACAGTGTTTTTTGAAACGGGAATGTAATAGTGATGAGATTTGAAACTTGAAATGAACTTGAAAAAATGTTATTTCTCATGATATGACCCCTTTAAATTTACTAGGGATAGTTACATGTTTACAATATACATTTATTATGTGTTACCAGGGTTATTATCATTAACTAAAACTATTTTAAACAAAATTGTTAATTGAAATAAAGCTAAAATAAAATATAAATATTAGATTAAAAAAAATTAAATAAACAAAAAAGTTTAAAGGCCCACTGAAGTGACTTGAAGCACGCAGCATTATTCAATCTGTTGACATAATTTCCATTGAAACAGGAAGACAGGGTGGCACATATCGAACAACTCCTTCTCTTTTTTAAAATAGCTAATAGCGTTTCGTTTATATCACAGCTGAGCCAGAGCCGAGTTTCCTTCATTGAGTTTCCTCCTAATCTCTAACAGTTTATTCTCCTAATCTCCTCCATATCGCTTTAAATATAGCATTCTGTGTTTTTTCTGGTATGCGCTGACTCGCACATATGATCTGCTCTGTGCTATCGTGTCTCTGGACCGGAGCAGAATGTGTGTGCTGCGGCAGTTCGCGTGACACTAACGTGAAACCAGACTTCATTCGCCCCAATGGAAAGCATATTTACACTGTCTGAATCGTTCCTTATCCCCTATATAGCGCACTGGTGGTATAGTGGTATGTGCCATTCACCATGTAGAAAATAGTAAATGTGTGAACAAGTAACCGATTTTAGCTGGAGTTTCAGCGTCTATTTATAATGTTGAGGGTGGGATGCTTTAGATTCTAGAGAGCATTTGATTGGACAGAAAATCTGATAAGAAGCTGATGTGCAGAGTGATGTCATCAAAATCATTGATCCATATTGCCAGAAGTGAGAGACTGTACGTTTTGAATACTTATATCTTCTAAATGTGAATTTTTCCTAAAGGCCAAAAAACTTCACGGGGACTTTAAGATGAAGCACTAAAATGACTAACTGGAAATAAATAAAACCTAAAAATAAACTAAAACTAAAGCTGAAATAAAAATAAATTAAACCTGAATATTAATATTAAAAAATTCAAAAACTAATAAAAACCTCAAAGATACATAACATTAATTAGAAAATTAAATTGAAAATGTACGAATAAAAGCTAATTCAAAATATTATATAAATAAAACTAAAATACCACTGTGTTATTCCTAATCTTAATAAGTGTATATAATAAATGTCTGAGAGAGAAATGTCAGAGACCTGAGAGTGCTAAACTCTTACCTGTTTCAGATGAGGTCTGCGATCCCCCCTCACTGACTCCTTTACTGCCTCCTGAGAGACTGAAATCACCTGAGGACAGAAGAGCACATGCAAAAACACACGTGACGTCAAACGCATTATAAGTAATGTGCATTACTTAATCAGATTACTTTTTTGATGTAACAAATACTTTATAAATTTGCACATTAATATCTGTGTTCCTTTTTTTTTAAAGTACAGTTTTTAAAAAAAAATAAATAAATAAATAAAAAATAAAGGCAAGAACAGACAAAATTCATGTTTTCACACAAATTACAGACAATGTAGTCTGTTACATATATATGTTTATACCTGTGTCAGTCGAAGAGCTAAGCCCTGGTTCACTATGTGACCTCACAAGGGGCAAGAACCCATCGCTGTATTTCCGATCCCGTCCAATTTGCTCACGTAAACATGGCCTCAGAAGGAGCGGTCCGGGCGCGTGTTCCGTACGGTCTTGAGCAGGACCTGATAGGGCTGTGGTTGGCGGGTTGCTAAATGCAGATGAGGAGTCCCTTCGGGAGGGCGTGCAGAGCCGAACTCGGATTTCCGGGATAAAGGAATGCTGAGATCCCGCTAAGAACTCCAACTGAGAGCAGCTACTAGCCAACAGAGCTTGACGCCTCAGCAATGGAGACCTATGGAGAAAATAATGAAATTTACACCCGAGAAGAGATTTTATTTAATGATTTTTAATGATTTAACTCTTTCCCACCTGTAAGTAGAGGTGTTGTATGTGCTCGGGGAGGAGCAGGAGTTCGATCTCTCGCCTCTGAAACAATGCCTGCCGGAAGGAGCAGCCACCAATCCCTCAGGATGCTGTGCTGAACGGAAGCTGGCGTTTTCTCCCCCCTCCCCTCCCTCGCTGTCCATCCGTGGTCGCGCCCGCACACCGACACCCACTTCCATGAGGCAGGAGTCCTCAGACAGGGAGCTGTCATCTGGAATATCCACAATCTCAGACATCAACAGAGAGCCACTGTCCATTGACACTGAGAGAGAGAATATACAAAATGTACACATATACACATGGATTCGATCATCCAATAGTATTCATACGCACTCGGCACACCCGTGAAAGTGATGTAGGATGTTACATAAAAATGGGATGTCTTGACAAAATCTGAACATAAGTGATCACAGAAGACACACTTGAAATGAATGTCACTGAAATCGCATCTTCAAAAGTTAGTTCACCCAAAAATGAAAATTCTGTCATTTATTACTCACCCTCATGTCGTTCCAAACCCGTAAGACCTTTGTTCATCTTCAGAACACAAATTAAGATATTTTTGATGAAATCAGAGAGCTCTCTGGACCACCCATAGGCAGCAACGTCACTGCAACTTTCAAGGTCCAGAAAGGTAGTAAAGACATTGTTAAAATAGTCCATGTGACTACAGTGGTTCAACTTTAACTTTATGAAGTGACAAGAATACTTTTTGTGCGCAAAAAATCTGAGTTCTACGGCAGAACTTACCATTGGCTAGATCCTGCGTCAGCATCACACGCATGCGTCGTGGTGCTCACGTGAACAGCGTCAGCCAATGGTAAGCCGGCATTCTGCTGTAGAACTCGGAAGCGCTGCACTGTATTTACTACGTCAACAGCGTAGGAGAATGACACAGACAAGAAGAAATTGTTGAATAAAGTCGTTATTTTGGGGGGGGTTTGCGCACAAAAAGTATTCTACGCTTCATAATATTAAGGTTGAACCACTGTAGTCACATGGACTATTTTAACAATGTCTTTACTACCTTTCTGGGCCTTGAAAGTTGCAATGACGTTGCTGCCTATGGCAGGTGGTTCAGAGAGCTCTCCGATTTCATCAAAAATATCTGAATTTGTGTTTTGAAGATGAACGAAGGTCTTACGTGTTTGGTTTCGACATGAGGGTGAGTAATTAATGACAGTATTTTCATTTTTGGGTGAACTAACCCTTTAACACCAGGTGGAAACAGGGCCTGTTTGCTGAAGGCTCACCTTCACCACTGAAAGCCGTGGATGTTCCTCTCTCTCCAGACAGCTCACCAGCTTGAGTGTCAAACACTGTGGCCTATGGATAGTGAGAGTGTCATCATGATCACAGTATTACAAAATAATGATTTGATGATGATCATAAAGCATGATAAAATATGAAATATATAATATACACTACCATTCAAAAGTTTGGGGTCAGTGAGATTTTTTTTTTAAAGCAATGAATACTTTTATTCAACAAGGATGCATTACATAAAAAAAAATAATTTGCTATTTATCAAAGAATTTTGAAAAAACTAAATATCACGAATTACACAAAAATATTAAGCAGCACAACTGTTTTCAATATTGATAATAATGAGAAATATTTATTGAGCACCAAATCAGCATATTAGAATGATTTCTGAAGAATCATGTAACACTGAAGACTGGAGTAATGGCTGCTGAAATTTCAGCAATAAAATATGGAGAGAAAAACTGTTATTTTAAATTGTAATAATACTGCACAATATTACAGTGTTTTTGATCAAATAAATACAGCCTTGTTGAGCATCAAGCAGACTTCTTTAAAAAAAAATAAAAAAAAATACCTGACTAGGAGCCCTTTGACCCATCACCGCCTCATAAGGAGGAGGACAGTCAGTTGGGTACAGAGGCACGGGACTCTCCATTGATCCATTATATGTGACACTGCAGGTACACACAGAAAAATGAGGCATGAGAAAAAGAAATTAAAAAAAGAAAAGGCATGACACAGAAGGAGTGTTGTTAAAATGGACAGATGCCTATAAGAATGAAAAAAGATTGAGTGACAAAGAACATTTAACCGAACACTGAGAACACTTACTAACTGAACAATACTCAACCAGAGCATCTCTAGTATGTGAGCTTTGATACTAAACATACTAAATGCTATTTTAAATTTTTTTAAAAAAGGTATTTAGAGTTAGGGTTAGGAGATTTCATTAGCTCATCTTGAAACAACAAAAATAATCAATGTTAAGTTCCCAAAATGATGGAAAAACAAATGTGTGTGCGTTTTCACCTCTGTGCATCGGTCTCAGAGCTGCAGGTGTATTCAGGAGGGTAGTAAGGTGGTGGGGGAATGGGTGGAACAAACTCCTCAAAGTCCATCATGTTACTGAGAAATGCATCCTGAGGAGTGGTGCATTCTGGGTTTACAGAACGGGAGCGATGAGGAGCCAGCTACAACAAACAAAGTTGGATGAGGGAAACATGTTACATAGTAACATTTGAGAGAAGTTAGTAAACCTAGTGTTTTAGTGTAACAATTTTGTGCATTTTGTCTCACTAGATGCAGCAGGTCCAGAGAGAAGATATGAATGCTGCAGGTGACAGTGGACAGAGTGCAGATAATGGTGGAGAGAATACTGAGACCACAGGCACTGAACAGCAAATCCTGCACACACATATGGTTAAATGGTTAACATGGTTAAATTCAAACGTATTCAGGCACCTGAGCTATTTGTTTGATTTGGGGGTCTGGGAGCATAAAGTTAAAAAATGCCCATAAGAACAAAAAAGGTCCACTATGCACTATATAAAGTGACTAATATGTGTGTTCTGCTTCATACATTACTAGACTATTAACAATAGACAATGAACCTTTTTGCCTGCAAACTTCTGCTGAAATTTGCATATGAAATGTGCGTACAAACGTTTTCACAAACAAATCATGACTCATCAATAACGTTTGTACTAAAATATATTCTGAATTTATGGGGGGCGGGGGTGACAACTGAAACCATACATACGCTCAAATATCATACTCTGGGTTGGCATTATTCATGAAACTTTAAACATAGATAAGAAATCTTAAATATATTTTTGTGTCGAGAGCGTGTCAGATGTTTGCCGAGACTGACATAAAGAAAGGTTGCAGAAAGCCCTTAAATAGACATGGTTTGGGTGTGTTTTATGCAAATTACTAACCTCTGGCATGCAGTCGTTCATGTAAAATTAATCCAAATTCATAAACATTACAACAAGGTTATGAACAAATACATACGCATTGTGAATAAGGTGAATTTTTTTTTTGAGAAGTTCTCCTGGTGGCCGGTTGCATAAACTGCTTAGACTAGTCATAAAAGTTAGTCATCTGTTTTTTTTTCTTCAAGACTGGTCCTAACTTTTTAAAGTCAGTTACATATAATGGTAGTTTGGTCTAATTTGAATTGGAAAATTAAAAATGATTTCCTCTTGTCTAACTGCTAGTTGTTTGTTTTTTTTGCGCACAAAAAGTATTCTAGTTGTGTCATAACATTTAGGTTGAATCACTGTAGTCACATGGACTATTTTAACGACCTCTTTACTACCTTTCTGGGCCTTGAAAATGGTCGTTGTGTTGCTGTCTATGTGGGGTCAGAAAGCTCTCGGATTTCATCAAAAATATATTTTTGTGTTCCGAAGATGAACGAAGGTCTTACGGGTTTGGAACAACATGAGGGTGAGTAATTAATGACAGAATTTTCATTTTTGGGTGAACTATCCCTTTAAAGGGCACCTATTATGCCCCTTTTTACAAGATGTAAAATACGTCTCTGATGTCCCTAGAGTGTGTATGTGAAGTTTTAGCTCAAAATACCCCATAGATATTTTTTATAGCAAGTTAAAATTGCCACTTTTGGGGGGGTGAGCAGAAACGTGCCGTTTTAGTGTGTGTCCCTTTAAATGCAAATGAGCTGCTGCGCTCGGCCTAAAAGGGTGGAGCTTCAAGAGCACATTCTTTGGTGTCAGGACGCACTATAATGTCAGAAACTGCGAATATATGCTGCATGGAGATAGAACATGTATATTTTAATTTAATTACAGTTATAACTTATGTTGTCTTCTTGCTTTTATCCACTATATTAGTACAAGCCTGTTGTACCGAATGATGGCCAAAACTTTACCAATGAGTTTTATAACGTTTATTGTACTTCACACAAAATATGAAGCGTCTGTTTTCACTCCAGAAAATCACTGTAAGAGCTTAATAAAACACAGTGCAAGTGAGCATTAAAATATTATCCATAACTCTCTCTCTCTCTCCTTGCATTATCATCAACATACACAGCAAAGTACACAGAAATGCTAGTTACAATTAACAGTAAACAAATATATACAGACCTTATGCCTTTTCGGGTGGTGCTTAATAAACTGGTAAACTTTATATCCGTAAATCAACTCCGATGAACTGTAATAAAGTGCGTGCTCTCACCTTTATTACTGCCGTATCCAGTATCACTCTGGAGACTGTAAGCTGGATCACCAACAGTAAATAGTGATCCATCCTTGAGTAACATCTTTTTAGCAAAACCTGTGTTTTGTATTGTCCCTTGTATTGAAATTCGTTCACAAAGCAGTCTGGTGTAAAATGATTCGCGCAGACATAAACGAATTTATGTATATGGGGGGGATTCCTTTCAAAAATAAAACTAATCCACTGAGTCTTCAGCGGCATGGAGACTGTTATGTTCACTCTTACATCCAACAACAAAACACCTCAATCGCTTATGAGACATTCTTGTAGCTACAGCTGCTCCAGCTTGGAGAAAATGGCGGACTGTGTACAACTCGCTCATGGCGGGGTCTTTGCTAATACAGCAGTGTCCGTCAACAGTCGTGGGCGGGGCCTGTAAAAAGTGACGTCACTTTGCCAGGAATCTGCAAACGGCTTGTTCTGAGACATTGCTTATGATTTATGGGAATTTAAAAAAAAGGAGTGAGTGGATTTTTTTCATTATAGAGTGGTTGTGTACACACACTGCTGACACACATTTATGTTCAAACACCATGTAAAAGTGAATTTTGCATAATAGGCGCCCTTTAAGACAGTCCTACCTTAGTAATCTTCTGTGGTGGACCTTTAAAAACACATACCTTGAGCTGGTGACGCACAGCATGGCAATCTGAATGTTGGTAGAGCACAAGTGTTTCATCTTCTGTTGGAGAGCACGTCTGCTTTGGGTCACAGCAAAGACACAGGCGATTCTCCATCTGGAACAAACACACAAATATGAAGAGAAGAGAAGAGAAGAGAAGAGAAGAGAAGAGAAGAGAAGAGAAGAGAAGAGAAGAGAAGAGAAGAGAAGAGAAGAGAAGAGAAGAGAAGAGTACCTGACAGGTAACATAAGATTTGACCATCTGTGCATTCTGACATGACAGCATGGAACCAGCCAGACTGAGAATTACACACACTGCAGACAGCAGCATGAACAGCGACACCTGAACAAAACAAAAACAGCATCACTGCAAAAACTAAGAGGAGCAGACAAATGCACACACTCAGACATCATGTCAAGATGATAACGGTACATACGACAAGAGTGAAGGGCCTCCTCCATGAAATCACACCCACTACTCCTGATGCCACAACCTGTTTAACAGAAGATGAAAAAAAAAACATGTTCAAGGGATAGATTTTCTGTCCCTAACACAAATCTATATTAGATGGCTTCAGATGACATGGATTACAGAGCAAAAGTCATATGGAGCTATTTTAGGTTCGTTTTTACGAAGCCTTTTTTTTTTCATTTTGGAGCTTGATAGCCCCATACGTCACTTTCGTTATATTGAAAAGAGTTGCCATTATATATTATTTTAAAAAATCTACAGAAAAAAAAAAAAATATTTTTTTAAAAAATTGACCAAATTTTAACAATTGTGGGGTAATTGTTTTGGGGTAAATTTTTTTTTTTTTAAACATTTCTAAAATAAATTAACACTTAACACTTAATTTACTCACCGTCATGTCATTCCAAACACAAAAGAAGATATTTAAAACAATATCTATAAAATGAAAACTATCTGGTTACCAGCTTTCTTTTAAATATCTTCTTTGAGAGTCAAACAGGTTTAGAGTGACATGACAGCGATTAAACAATGACACAAGTTTTTCCTTTGTTTATTACTTTTTATTGATTTATGATGTATTTATTACAATTTACTTAAACTGCCCTGTGGTATGATACATTTTAAGCACAAATATTCCATGTAGTTTCTCGTTATAATAGGAGGTCAAAAAACTGCATGCATAATCATTATTATAGTAATAAAAACAGTACATTAAATATAGCACGATCCACTGCAGGACACTGCTGACATGTCATGCCAATGTTAATATACTCAAAGAAACTTACGAAGAAGCCAGCCCAGAAAGGACAGGACTGTCTGACACGGGGAGATGAGGTGAAGGCTAGGCTTGTGAAGCTGAAGGCCAGCACCATGGCCCCAAGCGCAAGGTGACACAAGCCCAGGTACAGCAGCAGGCGCGCACTGGTCCTTCCAGACATTCCTCTGCGACTACCAGACAAAGCTCGAGACCCTGACATCGAGGCCACGCTACTGGAGTCCGATGGTGAAGGCATGATGGCTACTGAAATACCTCCTAAATTATAGGACTATGTGACAGTTCAAAAGATATGGGATGTGAAGATACTTCTTTAAATATGCAGTTAGGGTCTAAATAGACCTAACATTAATTCCGCAGCTGTTAAAACTTAACTTGACACACTTATGTTGTGTCAACATTTATTCTTGGCGTCGTATATCTGCATTCTCCAATATCCCTTGATTTTGCTCGATCCATCGCCCACCTGCCGTCTCTCTCCCCGCATCCCCGGGACATTGCGGTACTCAGAGCCTTTAGCAGGCCGAGTGGCTGCCGCATCCGCAGGCCAGCGGAGCAGCTTTGGCCTTCTGGCTACTCCGCGGAGGAGGATGCGCGGAACAGGACTAAAGAAACAATCCCAGTCCAGCTCACATCTAAGTGTATCCTCCCCGGGTTTCCACTAGAGAGCCTCACAGCCCCCGCCTGAACTCGGAAAATACGTCTCATGAAGCAAAACAGTACCAGGAAAGAAAAGGGAACAATCGACAGAAAAAAAGAAATGAAAGCAGCCGCGCGGAGGCAATTCACGAGGACAAACTCGCTCACTCGCTATGCTGTTCCCATGATGCATCCGTTTGTTTTGAACAATAATTATAAAACCATGTTGTGAAGGAGTGTTATACTAGATCCAGTCTACCCCCTTTTCCTCCCGCAGTCACGAGGACTCCCGTCCCGTCCGTATCCCGGACATGAGCATCACTACGTAATCGCGCCAGACTTTAAGTGTCTTAGCTTACGTGTGTTATTCACACACAATATCTTTACGTCACGTAAACGTTATCCGATGCCATTTCAGCATGACTCGGTTTTAGAAAGAGAAAATAGGCAGCCAGCGCATCGTGGTAGTATGTGTCCGTAATATTTGTTCAATGCGGCACCGCATTCACCCAGCTCGAGGTGCTGATGCTGCACTGAATGGGCGGTTGCTTGGCAACCTTCTTCGACAGTCGCAACGGTTGGCGACCTTTCCGCGCATGCGCAGAAGACATAGCTTTGCACCTCCATACGGACTACTGGCACATCCGGGAACTTAACTGTCAATTACGTCACCGCCCCTTTTTAGGGGAAAATAAACTAGACTTCCTATAGACTTCAATACAAAATAGCGGCACAAAACAACGTCCGTACACAGCCGGCAGGCGTGAATAACTTAAGAAATCACTAAAATTAAACATGTCAAGTAATTATATGTCCAGCCTACCTGCCATAGAGCGTGAAAGATACATCCACACACTTAATTTGGTCAATTTAAAAACATGTCCCTTTCATTCCCCCAGCGTCAAATTGGTGTAACAACCCCACCCAGTGGCCAGAGGTGTCTTACCCGGACATTTACTCGTACCTCATCGAGTCACCAGGTAAGCCAGTGAATGATTTTACTTCGTTTTTTAATAATGGAGTACGAATGATGCTATCGAAAGCTAAGTCAGGCTAGTTGTATGAAGGGACATGTTTTTAAATTGACCAAATTAAGTGTGTGGCTGTATCTTTCACGCTCTATGGCAGGCAGGGTGGACATATAATTACTTGACATGTTTAATCTTAGTGATTTCTTAAGTTATTCACGGCTGCCGGCTGTGTACGGACGTTGTTTTGTGCCGCTATTCTGTATCGAAGTCTATGGGAAGTCTAGTGTATTTTCCCCTGAAAAGGGGCGGTGACGAAATTGACAGTTAAGTTCCCGGATGTGCCGGTAGTCCGTATAAATACAGTAGTGGTCAACAGTGATGGATTCAATTATTTTATTTGTGATAATGCAATAAAACACACCAAATTGTCCAGACGTAATTTTTGGCCAGGTTATAAAACAAAGACATTATGAACAAAAACAAGAGAAAATCAACAAAATATTAGTAACTGATTATATTGAAGTTAATGTATGCTTTTTCCCATGAGCATTTTGTTTTTCTGTTTTTTTACAGGCTTTTAAATAAAACCTGTAGCTGTTGCTTGCCTTTTTTGCCAAAATAATTATGTCATATAAGTACCTTAACCAAGGTTAGTGTTTTGTTCTTCCCTCATATTTAAAATATTTAAAGAAATATAAAATATCCCCTCCAGACATCACTTTTGGCCACAACTTAACATTAAAGTTTGATATTTTATTTGATATTCTATTTCTTATCAAATTATTACCATTTAAAAAGAAAAGAAAAAATAAATAAATAAAGAAAAAAAAAAAAAAATCACAAAATGTTGACCATTATTCACTTTATTAAAAGCAGTTCGTTGTAAAAGTTCTGAGAAATATACTGTGGAAAAGAATATAAAAAAGTGTAATAATGCAGAAAGACAGAAACTTGATGCAAAAATTATGCAAAACCAAACGTGTATTATGCCTGATCATAATCCCTTTGGAGAAACACACTGTGAATTTTCAGTAGAATATTATTATATTCCCACCCATAACACATCAATTCTTTTCTCACACAACTCATTTAACATCCTGAAATCTCTTATCCATCCATTTTAAGAGGTCAAAGCCTGAAGTCATTCACCTATAATAGCAGCGAACATTCAAACAATTTGTCAGAAAGTGCAGATTAGCTGTCAAACTAGACTATATTTTTAACAAAAAGACTGAATGAAAGGACTGTTTTCCATGCCTGAAATAATGCTAAAGTGAGCAAAACTTATAGGAAACTTGTGCAAGTAAAACCGACATTGTCTCCATTGCCTAGTCACTGTTTGTGTAGTGCGGAAATATAAACATGAAATACATTTTTTTTTTTTCTACATGAAAGACATGACTAGTGCCATCATTCTTGGAAACCCCTTCCTATTAGCATTCCATGTTCACTTTGCAAATGACTTTCAGGAATTAACAAAGCAGTTCTATGTAAGTGTGTGTGTTTGTGTGTGTGTGTAGTGAGCATGTCCTCTGGATAAAGGCCTATCTAAAGAAGAAGACATTTGGAGGACTTTTTCTCTGTGCTGGTGGTAATTTTAACCTCTCGACCAGATGGACCCTGTAAAAACAATTAATATGTGAAATCTAATACAAGCCCTGCAGCCTTGAGGGTTTGTTACAGTTCATGTTAATTTACTCTTTAGATTTTTCTGATAAAAAAGAACATGTGTCAAGATAAAATCTACAAATAAGATTAGTACTTCAAAACTTTAAAAACTGATTGTGTGTTTGCTTCAGTATGAGCATGCACAGACAATAAGCATAATTATTCATTTTATCTATGTACACACACTGGAAACTCACCGACTTCTTATTTGACTTCAGCAAAATGTCTCGAGCAAGAGAATCAAAAGACTATGGAGAGAAAGGTAAATCTTGTCAAAAAGTAGACCAACTATATAACATTCCATATATTAAAATACACAGATTCTGTATTTCATGTCATGGAGATTTCTGCCACTGAATCTCAATATCAAAACAATCGTACATTTGTAAGAACTTATAAGAATACTGATAATATTATATAATACTGATATAATATCTGAGTAACAGATAAAGATCGACTGTCCCTATAAACTAATTATACTAATAAAACAAAAGCATTTCTTTGTTTGCCTGCTAATTTGTTTGCTAAGTGAACATATCTTGAATCAGTCAATCCATACCTCTTCAACGTTGATGCTCGATTTTGCACTAGTCTCGAAAAATCGAATACCATGTTCCTTTGCGAGCTATAATGAAAGACATTTTTTATGATGAAAGAATTTAAAGGTATATTTCACCCACAAATGAAAATTCTCTCATCATTTACAGTGGGGAGAACAAGTATTTGATACACTGCCGATTTTGCAGGTTTTCCTACTTACAAAGCATGTAGAGGTCTGTAATTTTTATCATAGGTACACTTCAACTGTGAGAGACGGAATCTAACAAAAATCCAGAAAATCACATTGTATGATTTTTAAATAATTAATTTGCCTTTTATTGCATGACATAAGTATTTGATCACCTACCAACCAGTAAGAATTCCGGCTCTCACAGACCTGTTAGTTTTTCTTTAAGAAGCCCTCCTGTTCTCCACTCATTACCTGTATTAACTGCACCTGTTTGAACTCGTTACCTGTATAAAAGACACCTGTCCACACACTCAATCAAACAGACTCCAACCTCTCCACAATGGCCAAGACCAGAGAGCTGTGTAAGGACATCAGGGATAAAATTGTAGACCTCCACAAGGCTGGGATGGGCTACAGGACAATAGGCAAGCAGCTTGGTAAGAAGGCAACAACTGTTGGCGCAATTATTAGAAAATGGAAGAAGTTCAAGATGACGGTCAATCTCCCTCGGTCTGGGGCACCATGCAAGATCTCACCTCGTGGGGCATCAATGATCATGAGGAAGGTGAGGGATCAGCCCAGAACTACACGGCAGGACCTGGTCAATGACCTGAAGAGAGCTGGGACCACAGTCTCAAAGAAAACCCTTAGTAACACACTACGCCGTCATGGATTAAAATCCTGCAGCGCACGCAAGGTCCCCCTGCTCAAGCCAGCGCATGTCCAGGCCCGTCTGAAGTTTGCTAATGACCATCTGGATGATCCAGAGGAGGAATGGGAGAAGGTCATGTGGTCTGATGAGACAAAAATAGAGCTTTTTGGTCTAAACTCCACTCGCCGTGTTTGGAGGAAGAAGAAGGATGAGTACAACCCCAAGAACACCATCCCAACCGTGAAGCATGGAGGTGGAAACATCATTCTTTGGGGATGCTTTTCTGCAAAGGGGACAGGACGACTGCACCGTATTGAGGGGAGGATGGATGGGGCCATCTATTGCGAGATCTTGGCCAACAACCTCCTTCCCTCAGTAAGAGCATTGAAGATGGGTCATGGCTGGGTCTTCCAGCATGACAACGACCCGAAACACACAGCCAGGGTAACTAAGGAGTGGCTCCGTAAGAAGCATCTCAAGGTCCTGGAGTGGCCTAGCCAGTCTCCAGACCTGAACCCAATAGAAAATCTTTGGAGGGAGCTGAAAGTCCGTATTGCCCAGCGACAGCCCTGAAACCTGAAGGATCTGGAGAAGGTCTGTACGGAGGAGTGGGCCAAAATCCCTGCTGCAGTGTGTGCAAACCTGGTCAAGAACTACAGGAAACGTATGATCTCTGTAATTGCAAACAAAGGTTTCTGTACCAAATATTAAGTTCTGCTTTTCTGATGTATCAAATACTTATGTCATGCAATAAAATGCAAATTAATTACTTTAAAAAATCATACAATGTGATTTTCTGGATTTTTGTTTTAGATTCCGTCACTCACAGTTGAAGTGTACCTATGATAAAAATGACAAGACTTCTACATGCTTTGTAAGTGGGCAAACCTGAATTTCTTTCTTCTGCTGAACACAAAGAAAAGATATTTTGAAGAAAGTTGGTAACTTAACAGTTGATGGGCCCCACTGACTTACATTTTATGAGAAAACAAATACTATGTCAAAGTCAATGTGGCTCATCAACTATTTGGTTACAGACATTCTTCAAAATATCTTCTTGTGTTCAGCAGAAGAAAGAAATTCATACAGGTTTGGAACAACCTGAGGGTGAGTAAATGATGACAGAATTTTCATTTTTGGGTAAACTATCCCTAAGTTTGTTGTCAACTGGAAAAAAAAAAAAAACAGTATGTAATACCAAATGTAACAAATTTCACATGTGGTAAATAGTGATACGTTTGTATTAGTGCTGGGCAATCGATTAATCACGATTAATTGCACCCAAAATAAAAGCTTGTGTTTACATAATATATGAGTGTGTACTGTGTATAATTATTATGTATATATAAATACAGACTACGTCATGTATATTTAAGAAATATTTGCATGTATATACTGTATATATATTTATATAATTTATCTTATATATATATAAATATAACATTTTGGTAACACTTTACAATAAGGTTTCATTAGTTAACATTAGTTAATGTATTAATTAACCATGAGCAGTACATTTGTTACTCTATTTGTTAATCTTTGTTCATGTTAGTTAATAAAAATACAGCTGTTCATGGTTTGTTCATGTTAGTTCACAGTGCATTAACTAATGCTAACAATATTTTAATAAAGTATTAGTAAATGTTGAAGATAAATAAATGCTTTATTAGTGCAGCTCATTATTAGTTCATGTTAACTAATGAACCTTATTGTAAAGTGTTACCCATATTTTTCTTAAATATATACATGCATGTGTGTGTATTTATATATATATACATAATAATTATACACAGTACACACACATATATTATGTAAACACAAACTTTTATGGATTTTTTTGGATGCGATTAATCATGATTAATCGATTGCCCAGCACTAGTTTGTATGTTTTACAGCATGATATGCACATGCTGTAAATCAAATGACTGAAATGTCATTCATAGCACCAACAAAACTCCTCGTATGCACTTGGATGGACAAAGAAAGCGATCTTTTCTCAGCCCACATATTTGCGGTGTATATGAAAGCACTCACCTTCTCACCCATCTCCTTTGACACTTTCCTCTTGGCCTCGATATCACATTTGTTGCCCAGTAACATCCGACTTACACCTGCGGATGCATTCTGGGAAACACAGAAAATAAGAATGTGCTCACTTCCTTATTTTCTTCAAAACTGAGACTTGTTTTAACAAAAGGGCCCATTTGTATCTAGCGTGCGTCTCTGTTCTGGTAACCTGTGCAGGATATGCTTCCTATGGCATCTTATCAAGAACTGAAACTCACTTTTAATAAAGCCTGTTTCATTTTATATGCTTTTCTGGAGGTTGACAGAAAATATCTGATCATAATCGCTGTATATACAATAGTATGAATAAATTGTTATGCTGTAGATAAAAAACAAACAAACACTAAAAACAACTGAAATCAACAACTAAGGCACATTTCCCACACATTACATTTTATTAGATTAGTTTTTCTAACAAAATGAGTCAAGTTGTCTAAACTATTCAGGGATGGGACAGAGAACTATGTTAAAGGTCATATGTCGACTTTTAATTTGATAAAACTCCTATAATGACTGACAGATTTTATTTTCCTCATTCTCTCTTACTTCTTTGATGCCCTTCATCCAGTTCTGAATATTCTCAAAGGATTTTTCATCAGTGATGTCATACACAAGAATGATGCCCTGAAAGAGATGATTAAAATAAAACACCATTAACATCATGTGTATGATTTGCCATACCTAAATAACTGTCGAATTAATCTAGGTTTCACAATAATCACATATGTAAGTTTATAGCTATTTAAAGGCACAATATGTAAGATTTTTGGATTAAAATATCCAAAAACCACTAGAACAGTGTTATATATTTTGTTGACTTGTGTACTTATATTATTCCAAATGTTTCCAAGAATGTTTAAATCCAGAGAAATAAGCACTTTTAACCAGGACACGGACCATGTCTGTGCATCGCCTATCAATGACATCATACCCGTGTTACCCTTGATTTCCGGTTTTATTTTGTAGAACCCATGGAAACTCCAGAGGCGCTTTAATAAATTACGTGTTTTATTAGACAGGTGAGCAACTGTTTGGATACATTCATTGACAGAAAACGAATCACTGTTATATAGCTCAACACAGTTAGTCTTATTGTTTAAATCTCGTCATGATTTACCACGAGTACCATGCTTTACCATGCCTAATACCAATCTAGCTTACTGCAATGTGCAACAAGTGCCTCATAGTAGCCGCCGAGCGAACGCACAGAGAAGCATTATAACATAACTTTCAAACACACTTAAATAATGCATCTAATATGATAAACAGCGCTGCGTTACCCCACATACGCATGACCGGAAGAAGCGGAAGCGGTCTTCTGTAGCATAATTAAAGCTCACCGAAATCAAGGCATCATCAATCTACGCCTTTGTTTTGAATAAGCGAACTCTAGCGGCGAAAAATTACATATTGTGGCTTTAAGATATAGGACCAAGAAGATTAGTTTGTGTTAACATTTGTGTTTCTTGTCTCACCATGGCCCCTCTGTAGTATGCAGTAGTGATGGTCTTAAACCTCTCCTGTCCCGCTGTGTCCCTAGCAAATAAAACCAGTTGCACACATAAGACATTTTAGCACTCAGAAAGCTTGTCGTTAAAAAAAAAAAACTATAGCTGACTTATGTAAGTTACAACAATCTCATTTGGCATGTTTTATATACAGTACATATTTTATAGCAACTGGACTCTGTACTTCCGGCTGTCACTACCGTTGGACATAAATGACTTTATTGAGTCGTTAGAAGGCCTGTGAGAAGCCTGACTGAGCTAAACTCAACCAGACTCCACCTTCGGCAAGTTTACACTAAACGTACTGTTATAACAGTCAGCTGTCAAACAGAAACACACACTGAAGATTTCCACCGTATTTACCCAGACATTCTGTACATATGTAAAGAATTTCAACTGAATAGACTTGAATAACTTTTAACTTCTCCGATTTACCAAACAAACAGGACTCACAGCAAAACATTAACTAACTAGTGTGCATCTAGAGACAAAACAACGACACTGACATATTTTAGGATATGTCAGTGAATGTTGTTTTCAGTGAAGACAGCTCAAACATGCATTTTAGTCTGGGACTAGAGCCTTGTCTGTGAAACTGGCCATTATAATATTACATTTTATGTTTATTTATATATTTATTTTTACCAGACTTGCAGTTTAACTTTCTTCCCCTCAACCTCAATAGTCTTCACTTTGAAGTCAATACCTAGGAAAAAGAGAAAAAAAGGGAAATAGATAAAACAGGAGGGGCAGGAAGGAAGGATGAACACGTTTTAAACCCAAGAGGCACAATACAAGTGGACTAATGAGTATGTTTGCCACATTCAGAAACAGCAGGCATAATGATACAATCACTGCTCTAATGGTTTAATAAACACCCTGGTTTGTTTTTCAGTGAATTAGCAGGAATGGAGGGAGGGGGTCTTTTGAAGATCTGGGTGAATGCACTAAACGCCATGGAGGATGGCCTCCATCTGATGCAGAAATGAAGGGGGTGTAGCTCGTGGACGTGAGATTGAAAAATGAGATACAGAGAGGGACAGGCTGTGGCTGGCAGAAGTAAAGTAGCGCGAGAGGGCCGGAAATGCAATCAGGGAGGAGGACACACAGAGAACGGGATGATCCGCAGGACTGATTGAGTTATACTGGAGTAGGCTGGAATGAGATGACGTTTAGACTAGTACTGACATGAACAAACACTTGGGGTAGCACTTGCTTTACAAGGTAGAAACTTGGCAGTAGAGCGAAACATCTTGCCTTATCACACAGTATTACAAACAGTTTCATTTTGTACACTTACCGATGGTTGAGATGTACGTTGAATTAAAATTGTCTTCTGCGAAACGGATGATCAGACAGGTCTTGCCAACACCACTATCGCCAATAAGCAATAATTTAAAGAGGAAGTCGTATTTCTTTGCCATTGTTCGTTTCGACTATAGCTTTTAGCACGTTTCAAAAGACCTTCCTCCTGTTTTGTTAACACACAGTAACGCGCAGCGTTTTAAAATCCTTCCGAGTGAAAAGTGTCCTCGTTTGAAACTTCATGGGTTTTCTTTCCTTGGAAAACTATCACCGGTAAACTCAGTTTTGCTTTGTTGCCTTTGTCCGTCCGGATAAGAGGTAACAATTCCATAAAAGTAGAAAAGTTTTCTTACAGCCCTTTAAACGCGTCAGCGGTATGTTTTTTTAGTGCGGATGCCACGCATTTTCCATTTCTGGCTACGTTGCGCTAGTTTTCTTTCCTGTACGAAATACTTAAAGGTATTCATCCATACATAGACAACAGCAGACTTTTTTTTTTTTCTCCCTAAACTTTCCCTTGCCCGAGTTCCCAAAAGCTGACGTCGAGGGAGGGGAGAGGTTTAATAAAGCAGTGCTGAGGAGAACCGATAACAGCGTCTATCAGCAGAGGGCGCCATTGGCACACAAGATGCTGAAACGAAGCACCCGTTGAACTTTTCTGTTTTTAGATCATTTTTGGTCAGTTTGAAATTGGGAGCAGGCTTTGTGACGCTGTTAAAATATTTAAACAAACTAAAAAATGTTATCGTACATGTGATAAAATACACTTCTACAACATATTACCCCGTTTTCAAGGTTTAAGGCTAGTCCCAGACTAAAATGCATGTTTGAGCCGTTTTAACTTGCACTGACATATCTTAAAATATGTCAATGCCATATTGTTTTGTCTCAAGATGCACACCAGTAATGTTTTTTTCTAGGGTACGTTTATAAAAGCTACTTAAATGCCCTAATTGAACTATGGCCTAATCCTGGCTTAATCTAAGCCCTGTCTGTGAAACCGGGCCATTGTTATAGGGTTAAGTGGGTCTACTCTAAAGGCGCATCAGATGTCATTTTCTCCAAAAACACTGTCACTTTTCTAAACACTGTACTGAAACCAGTTGTTTTACATAGGCTAAGTAGGGATGAGTGAATTTATTGTAATAAATTAGCAAATTGTGCCCATATAGACTGTTTTTGTCACAATAGTGATTTACTTATCATATAGCTGCAGCTTAGATTTATAAGTATCTAGCAGAATAACACAGAAGTTGTTAGTGGAGTTATTTCAGTATTATGTGTGTACTATACAGTGGTGGTCAGAATTATTGGCGCCCCTGGTAAATATGATCAAATATGGCTGTAAAAAATAAATCTGCGTTGTTTATCCTTTTGATCTTTTATTAAAAAAATTCACAAAAATCTAACCTTTCATTGAAGTAAAAGAATTGAAAGTGGGGGGTAAATCGCATTATGAAATAAATGCTTTTCTCCAAAACACGTTGGCCACAATTATTGGCACCCCTAGAATTTTTTATGAGTAAAATATCTCTGAAGTATATTCCCATTAATATTTACATTTTTTAGCACACCAGGGTGACTAGGAACATGAAATTGTCCAGCTATGATGTCTTGTTCCACAGGAATATGAGGAAACACAAAGGCCAAATTCCCTTAATCATTCATCACAATGAGTAAAGCCAAAGAATATAGTTCTGATGTGCAGCAAAAGATTGTTGAGCTTCACAAAATAGAAAGTGGCTGTAGGAAAATAGCTAAAGCATTGAAAATTCCCATTTCCACCATCAGGGCAATAATTAAGAAGTTCCAATCAACTAAAGATGTTACGAATCTGCCTGAAAGAGGACGTGTGTCTGTATTGTCTTAATGCACGGCGAGGAGGAAAGTTTGAGTGGCCAAAGACTCTCCAAGGATCACAGATGGAGAATCGCAGAGATTAGTTGAGTCTTGGGGTCAGAAAGCCTAAAAAAAAAAAAAAAAAAAAAAAAAACCCTACATCACCTCATGTTGTTTGGGAGGGATTCAAGAAAAATCCTTCTTGGTCATCCAGAAACAAACTCCAGCATATTCAGTTGTCAGACACGACTGGAAATTCAAAAGGGACCTGGTTCTATGATCAGATGAAACTATAAAAAGAGCTTTTTGGCAGCAAATCCACCAGATGGGTTTGGTGCAAACAGGGATAAAAAGTACCCCATGCCCACGGTTAAAAATACCGCTGGATCTTTAATGTTGTGGGCCTATTTTTTTTTGCTGGAGGTCCTGGACATCTTATTCAGATACATGGTATAATGGATTCTAGCAAATACCAACAGATAAAAAATCAAAACCTGACGGCCTCTGCTAGAAATCTTATAATGGGCCGTGGTTGGATCTTCCATCAGGACAACGATCCAAAACAAACATCAAAATCAACACACAAATGTGTCACTGAGCACAAAATGAAGCTTCTGCCATGACCATCCCAGTCCCCTGACCTGAACACTATAGAAAATGAGTGGGGTGAACTGAAGAGAAGAAGCACCAACATGGATCTGGGAATCTGAAGGATCTGGAGAGATTCTGTATGGAGGAACGGTCTCTGATCTCTTGTCAGGTGTTCTCCAAACTCATCAGGCGTTATAGAAGAAGACTCAGAGCTGTTATCTTGGCAAAAGGAGGTTGCAAAAAGTATTTAATAAAAGGGTGCCAATAATTGTGGCCAATGTGTTTTGGAGAAAAGCATTTATTTCATAATGTGATTTACCCCCCACTTTCAATTCTTTTACTTCAATGAAAGTTTGGATTTTTGTGAATTTTTTAAATAAAAGATCAAAAGGATAAACAATGCAGATTTATTTTTTACAGCCATATTTGATCATATTTACCAGTGGTGCCAATAATTCTGACCACCACTGTAATTAATAGTATTTAATAACATTTTGAGTTTTTATTTTTATTTTAAATTTAGTTTTAGTCATTTTGTTATACGTGCTTTTGTCATTTTTTTTATTATTTATATTTAGATTTGGTTTTAGTCATTTTAATATGCTTTATTCAGTAAATGAAAATCATTTTTATAGTTTTAGTTAACAATAACAGCACTGGTTGTTAGAAATATGGGGTATAATTAAATTAATTGTAATTTCATTAATTGCATTATTTGGCAAAATTAATTGAAAGGATCACAAATATGTTAAAAATATTATAATAATTATTAAATTATTATAATAATGTTTTATACATTATAATACACCAAATTATGCTTTAGAATGCCGCCTTTAGGTTGTCTTATGTATCATTAAGTATGATATGTGAGAGTTTATGCAACAGCTTTTGAACATCCCAACTTAGTTAATGGGTTAAGAAGAAATGCTTTTACTAAATGTCAGTGAAGTATTTCCTGCCCCTGCTCATGAGCCCCGTTCATATGCGCCATGTATTTCCGCTAGCCCCCCCTTTTCGGCTGCTGCTTCGCTGTCGCCAACATGCCTGTAAGTGCGTGCTATTACAATCAAGTCTGTTTAAAACGTAATCACACCTGGTGTGTGGATTAAATCGCATCGATTGATGAGGGGTGGCTTTTGTCTTCATGATCTCACTGGCCACGTTAAATTAATTGCACCTATTTTGAGGTTAAAACTTAGTAGAAAAGAGCGAAGCGCGTGCTATGTGGAACGACAAGATGGCCGCCTGCATATGCGTTAGAAACGCGTGGAGAGCATCGCGCTTCCCATACAAATAAAACAGTCACCATTATACGTAGTTGAGATTTAGTAAATACATAATACGTTAAATATAATTAATATGTGGAATATTGCTTGGATGTTCCTCTTATAGTTTGTTAGACGGAAAGTGTGTCATGAATCGGATCTCCCTTTGTAGTGGCAGTGTTGACAGTCAGCTGATCAGCTGTATCATCAAGCTTATGCTATTGTCAGTTTATCTAAAGAGCGCTTTTTTGTTAAATTGTTACAGCGTTTACACGGTTGCTCATATTCTATTATCGTTGTAGCTGTGATGAAATGTTGAGTGCGTCCTGCACTCTAGAAAATAAAGGTTCTTTATTGTCATTTGATGATTCCATGAAGAACCTTTAACAACCATGTAACTTTAACATTGCACAAAAGGTTCCTTATAGTGGAAAAAGGGTTCTTTGGATTATTAATGTTCTTCACACTAAGAAAAAATATTACTGAAACTCTCACTGAAAGGTTGTTTGGGGAACCCAATATTATTCTAGCATCACTGTGAAAACTCGCTTTTGGAACCTTTATATCTAAGAGTGTAGAATAGATGTAGTTGAGATTCTCTATGCCAGATGGCAAAGGTGATTGACACATCTCTCATCACTTTCAGCTCGCGAAGGACTTGTTGCACCCAACGCCAGAGGAGGAGAAGAGAAGACACAAGAAGAAGCGTCTCGTACAGAGTCCCAACTCTTATTTTATGGATGTCAAATGCCCAGGTAACATCTGCAGAATAGGTGCTCCGTGTAAGCAAGCAGGGCCACTATGAGACATTGATTCTCTCCAGAGCCGTCACTTGAATTCATATGGCACAGGACAAAAAATATAGTATATAGTATTTTTCGCATAGGGATAAGGTCTTCATTTAAGAGTTATAAGCCATAAACCAAACCAGCCAGCTACAAGATGAATCACAACAATACAAAGTTTGATTTGAAGCAAAGAAGTATTTGATAAGTAGACAAAAAGACATACAAAACTGCATACTTAACAGCTTTAATGAGGTAAATAACTACAATGACATGCAGCATTGTGAGTGACAATAAAAATAAAAATTCTGTATAAAAATTAGCTTTTTATTTAAATGTTGATTGTGTGTATAAAACATTTTATTTTCATTGAGAAATATATACGTATACACATGAAGTATTTTGAGAGCATTTTCACCTGGAATTCCAGCATTAAACAATAATTTATTAAGTAAGTTGAAACAATGTGAATTGACAGCTTCAACAAAAGTACCATACAGTGGGGAGAACAAGTATTTGATACACTGCCGATTTTGCAGGTTTGCCCACTTACAAAGCATGTAGAAGTCTTTAATTTTTATCATAGGTACTCTTCAACTGTGAGTGACGGAATCTAAAACAAAAATCCAGAAAATCACATTGTATGATTTAAGTAATTAGCATTTTATTCCATGACAAAAGTATTTGATACATCGGAAAAGCAGAACGTAATATTTGGTACAGAAACCTTTGTTTGCAATTACAGAGATCATACGTTTCCTGTAGTTCTTGATCAGGTTTGCACACACTGCAGCAGGGATTTTGGCCCACTCCTCCATACAGACCTTCTCCAGATCCTTCAGGTTTCGGGGCTGTCGCTGGGCAATACGGACTTTCAGCTCCATCCAAAGATTTTCTGTTGGGTTCAGGTTTGGAGACTGGCTAGGCCACTCCAGGACTTTGAGATGCTTCTTACGGAGCCACTCCTTAGTGGCCCTGGCTGTGTGTTTCGGGTCGTTGTCATGCTGGAAGACCCAGCCACGACCCATCTTCAATGTTCTTACTGAGGGAAGGAGGTTGTTGGCCAAGATCTCGCGATACATGGCCCCATCCATCCTCCCCTCAATACGGTGCAGTCGTCCTGTCCCCTTTGCAGAAAAGCATCCCCAAAGAATGATGTTTCCACCTCCATGCTTCACGGTTGGGATGGTGTTCTTGGGGTTGTACTCATCCTTCTTCTTCCTCCAAACACGGCGAGTGGAGTTTAGACCAAAAAGCTCTATTTTTGTCTCATCAGACCACATGCCCTTCTCCCATTCCTCCTCTGGATCATCCAGATGGTCATTGGCAAACTTCAGACGGGCCTGGACATGCGCTGGCTTGAGCAGGGGGACCTTGCGTGCGCTGCAGGATTTTAATCCATGACGGCGTAGTGTGTTACTAATGGTTTTCTTTGAGACTGTGGTCCCAGCTCTCTTCAGGTCATTGACCAGGTCCTGCCGTGTAGTTCTGGGCTGAACCCTCACCTTCCTTATGATCATTGATGCCCCACGAGGTGAGATCTTGCATGGTGCCCCAGACCGAGGGAGATTGACCGTCCATTGAACTTGAACTTCTTCCATTTTCTAATAATTGCGCCAACAGTTGTTGCCTTCTCACCAAGCTGCTTGCCTATTGTCCTGTAGCCCATCCCAGCCTTGTGCAGGGCTACAATTTTATCCCTGATGTCCTTACACAGCTCTCTGGTCTTGGCCATTGTGGAGAGGTTGGAGTCTGTTTGATTGAGTGTGTGGACAGGTGTCTTTTATACAGGTAACGAGTTCAAACAGGTGCAGTTAATACAGGTAATGAGTGGAGAACAGGAGGGCTTCTTAAAGGAAAAACTAACAGGTCTGTGAGAGCCGGAATTCTTACTGGTTGGTAGGTGATCAAATACTTATGTCATGCAATAAAATGCAAATTAATTATTTAAAAATCATACAATGTGATTTTCTGGATTGTTGTTTTAGATTCCGTCTCTCACAGTTGAAGAGTACCTATGATAAAAATTACAGACCTCTACATGCTTTGTAAGTAGGAAAACCTGCAAAATCAAATACTTGTTCTCCCCACTGTACCATTGATTAACAACCTCAGAGCTCACAGTAGGTCTGTCTTTTTCAAGGTTTATAAATCATCATTCATTCCCCTATGGAGAAAATGAATGGGATTTTTGACTGAATCCGATTGTTGCACTCTGTACAACAATGATTATTTTAATGCAAATGTTTTAAGCAAAAACAACTATTTAGCATCTGCTCCCATGAAACACTGACAATGATATAGTCAAGTCAAATCTCCCTACTCTCTCAAACTATTAAGTATTCTATATATATGTGTGTGTATGTATATCTCAGTATATCCATTTTTACTTAGATTTGCACTGCTTTATGTGATTCATGTAGTTCTTGGCAGTCTTGAATCATTTTTTTTTTTTTCAAATCAAACTTTGTAATGTTGTGATTCACCTCATCGCTCGTTGGTTTGGTTAATGGCATATAACTCTTTAGGAACCACAGCCACTAAAAAATGTGTCCACATGAAATAGACACTGACTTGTGTTTTAAAGTATGTTTAAAACTATGCGCCATTCTCTCTTTGCAGGCTGTTATAAGATCACTACGGTGTTCAGTCACGCACAGACGGTGGTCTTATGTGTAGGATGCTCTACAGTGCTGTGCCAGCCTACCGGAGGAAAGGCGCGCCTCACAGAAGGTATCACCAGTGCACATGACCCAAAGCATGTCAATCTAGTGGTCGCACGGGTTCTTGATAATTATGATTCCATAAACAGAATCTCACCGTGGGATTTTCTTCGATCCTGCAGCAGAGCAGTCAGAACATGTCACGCTAACACATTAAAATACGGCCTTCAGAAGATGACTAATGAATTCATGTTTTCGTGTGGGAGAAATATGGCTGGAAGTGCACTCATAGATCAGAGATACACATACATGCGCTTGTAAATGTTGCAGCGCCATGGCAACACGCCCACACAGACCAGACTAGTGTTTCCCACTTGATTATTGTTCTCTTCTTGAGCTGAAGCTTTGACGATTGGAGAAGTTCTGAAAATCACTGCCCTGCTGGCACAGTTCAGCAGAAAGTAAGAGATGTAGTGGCAGATTTCTGTCTCAATCAACACTATCTAATTATTTGATTCCCCATCCCAAAAAATAGACAAATCTATATTTGCTATTATTTAAAGAATATTAATTACTTTAAAACGCAAATGTATAAAACAGAATGATTTTATTTTTTTGAGACTTTTACAGCAACTAATTATTTTGATAATTTTTTTGTTGTGGGGATTTTTAATGAGACAGAAAAAATGTACATCCTAAGCAATGTTCTTCTCCAAACTGTGTAAATTGAAGGCTATATATAAAAAATATTTATGCATTTCTGTTTGTTGCACTCTCGCTCTGTAAAGTCTTTGAAGTTCAAGAGCCCTGTCAGGATGATCCATTTTTCAAAAGGAAACCACTTGCATGAATTTCTAACATTTATAGATAAATGCGCTGGTAAAAACACCTCAAGCGCATTAAACAAGCAACCCACGTTTATGATCTCGTTTAAAACATTTAAGTGTCTTGGACACCTTTTCCTTGCTCTGTTTTTTTTAAAAGTGCTTTTTTTACACTACTGTGAAGTGTGATGAAATATAGAATTTGTTTTCGACGGAATTCTTTCTGTTAACAGGATGCTCGTTCAGGAGAAAGCAGCACTAGTCTCTCATTAACCAGTATGCAAGGATGAGGGAGACCATGGGAGGAGAGACAGGATTGGCCACTCCACAGGGATTTTAGTGACTCCGCCCACAACGAGGCCGTGTTTCTGCTCTATAATGGGACGATGGAGATGAAAGCTAAACCGAGAAGAGAGCTAGAAAACTGTCAAAGTGCTGTCTGAACACAGAGCGTGAGGTGTATAACCACCAAACCTGTCTCTCTCTCCCGCTCTTACTTTAAATAAAGGTTCATTTTTCATTTATGTGTGAGTTGTGGTAAATCATTTGCCAGCCAGTCTGCATTGTCACAGCCACATAAATACTATGGTCTGGTTTCACAGACAGGGCTTGGATTAAGCCAGGATTAGGCCTTAGTTTAATTGGGACATTTAACCCTCTGGTCCTCTTTGGTCAAAAAAGACTGAAAAATGTTACGTTTTGAAATGTAATTATTATTTTTTTTGCTTCATTGGAATGGGATGACACTAGATCTTGGATCATGTACATGATTTGGATATGTTAAAGGTCTGGGGGAAAAAAAAGTCACAATTTGCTCCTTTGCGGTCAAAAATGACCGACATGGGAAATTAATGGGAAATACGAAAACTTTTGGTAAGCTACAAATCAGCCACTGTGCAGAAAAAAAGTGCACCGCAATGAGGGGGCGACACTCTAAAATGTCAAGAGTGCAAAATAGACACATCCAGCCCCCCACACATATACATGCATGCATTTTATATATATATATATATATAAAAAATGAACTAATGTGACTATAACATGCAAGTTTTTGCAAATGTGTGAAATAAAATCAATAATTCAGACAGAGCAGAAAAATATTGAACAGCAAGGAAGAGGTTACACAAGAGTACAAAACACACTCACTTAATGCACAGAAACACAACACACTATTATACACACAAATGAACTGGTGTGGCTCTAACAATATGGTAAAATTGAGCCAAAACACTCAAGTAAGAGATTGAAATCAGATCACACCCAGCTGTGATAAAACATACCTGTTCATTTTTGTTACATTTTTATTGAATTTTAATGTTGTGTATCAAAATGTTCTCCTCTTTGTTCAGGTTTGACTAGTAAAATTAATGCAAAAACTGACACTTGAAATCACCATTTCAAACAAAACAAAAATCTAAACCTTGACAAAATGTAGTCTTTAAAAATGTCTAAGTATAAACCCAAATTAAAAATGTGTCAAAAAACACTAGAGAATTTATAAGCCACTTAATATAGAACTATATAGGAATCTCGTGGTTACAACATGGCATTACAAAAGTTTTTTTACTCCCACCAGATGGCACTAATATTCCTTATAGGCACGAAACGTGCCTTAGAAAAACATTACTGGTGTGCCTCTTGAGACAAAACAATGGCACTCAAATTTTTTAAGATATGCCAGTGCAAGTTGCTTTCAGTTGAGACAACTCAAACATGCATTTTAGTCTGGGACTAGCTTAAGCCTTGTCTGGGAAAATGTAAGAATTTACTTCATGCTTGTCTGTTGACTTGATCTCATCACTAGGTAATACAAATATTTGTCTCTAAAAATATTGTGTCCGTTGTTTGGATGGGAAACATTCAGATTGTACACATGTAACAGGCATATATTGATCAAAAGTTTTGGGTCTGAGATGTTTTTAATATTTTTCACTTAATATTAAGTCTCTTAAGTTCACCAAGGCAGACTTTATTTGATTAAAAATGCCGTAAAAACAGTAATACTGTGATTTAATTTGTTAAACTATAAAATGTTTTCTATTTTAAAATGTTATGTACTCATGTGATGGCAAAGCTGAATTTTAAGCATCATTACTCCAATCTTCAGTCACATGATCCTTCAAAAATCATATGCTGATTTGCTGCTCAAGAAACATTTCTTCGGAAACGGTTGTGCTGCTTTTCTTGATTTTTTTATTAATAAAACAAGTTTAAAAGAAAAGCATTTATTTGAAATATAAATATTTTGTAACATTTCTTTAGTCACTTGTGATAAATGTAATGAATCTATGCTGAATACATTTATTAATTTCTTAAAAAATCTTATTGACCCTAAACTTTAAAGTAAAAATAGCCTGAAAATGAGAAATGATACTCTTCAGGAACCTGAAGTAGTTTGCACGCGTTTACTTTTGAACTGTATAGATTAAACCACAACTAGAATATTAACCGATTGTAACAACTTTCAAGTACATGGTTCTTTCATTTATGACAGAGAGAATAACACGAGGGAGGGGGTAGGTGCAATAGGTTAGTTAGTATTCCAGAGCCACTGTTTTCTCTGCAGGACTTTTTGTGTTGGCAGTGATGGTGTGAGCCACAAATAGAAATGTTTTTTGTCCTCTTCTGAAAGAAAGTTAGAAAACATTGATTTAAAAAATACATCAGTCTGGAAGCACTTTTAAACCATAATATGAAAATATTTTCTTTATTACAAAGATTTAACAGAAGTGAATAGCGATCATGTTTAAAATGACGTGCAAGACAACGTACAAATTTACAAGGTTTTTTTTTTTTTTTTTTAAATGCATGGATTGCATATATTGGGTTGACAACAACATCAAAAACATGCATTTAGAAAATAGATGGGTGAATTTGAAATGTGAGGGGGTGTCATGCACCTCCTTGAGGTCAAACACACCTGTATTAGTAGAAGGCGTGAGGACTGCAGGTACAGTTTGTGTGAGAGACAGCATGGTAATGTACGCTGTGGAAATTGAACACATTTAAAAGAATATAAGAAGATCTGCAGGGCCAAAGCTTCACATCCTGAGTCTGAATCACATCGGACAGCACTGAATCATTGGACAGCAAACATATTCAGCGTTGCTGAATCAGAAGTTAAAACACTTGTGTGTGACTCTACCTATGAAAAGTGCAGCGGTGGTGGCCAGTACAGCAAAAAGAGCAAATATCGAAATGAACAAAAGCCCAAAATTTGTTCCAATGTGACCTGAACATACAATTAAGAGCATTGTAGTTGTTACAGAAACAAAGATATCTATGTTAGACTAGAGTTCAAAAGTTTGGGGTTGGTAAGATTTTTTTTTATGTTTTTGAAAGTTTCTTGCTCACCAAGGCTGTAAAATTACAGTATTTTCAGCATCATTACTTCAGTCTTCAGTGTCACATGATCCTTCAGAAATCATTCTAATATGCTGATTTGCTGCTCAAGAAACATTTCTTCTTATTATTAATGTTTAAAATAGTTGTGCTGCTTATAGGGGCATCATTAAGGGGGGAAAGGCGGACTGTGACCCAGAGGCATTGGAGGGCCCATAACAATCTCCCCCTGATTTCTACTGACCCCTACTAAAAAATATGAAAGTATTAATTTCTTTCAAAAAAGAAAAAAATCTTACTGAACCCAAACTGCTGAACGGTAGCGTATATGTAGAATATTGCGAGAAGTGTATGTTGCTCTCTCACCTGACTCCTGGCTGTCCATCACTCTAGTCACCATCACGACGTGTGTCTGTGAAGAAAGGTCTGTATAAAGGATGATGTTTGCAGTAGATGGTACCTGATCCAGGAAATGTGAGGATGAATAGACTCTAATGAGGAGGAGGGTGGGGTTTTCATCTGACCGGATCGGATCAGATAATACAATGTCTGGGGTGTCTGACTAAACCTAATTAGATAAGAGTGAAGAAATAAAGAAACTGAAAAGTAATTTCATTTCAAATGCATTTTAAATACAATTAATTCAGTCAAGTAGTATAACAATTTCTCCTATGATCCCTCTCATTCTCACCCTCAGTGCACTAAGCATGTCTGTGGTGCCAGACACTGTGATTTCAGCCACAGTCTGCTGGGAGGACAGTTTGATCTTGGTGACAGGACAATGGAACGCTGGTACATACTGGAGCCGAACGGAAGATTGAAAAGAAGGCGGTGAGTTAGGAAGCGATGGTAGGGCAGCTGGGGCTGATTGAGTCTGCAAACAGGCAGACAGATAGATGGAGAGAGGCAGAGTGGACAGGAGATGGAGGATGGAGTCTGACTGGGGCTGCACAGAGATCCTGCAGCTGTACTGAGCTGAAACAGGACATGACAGACAGGTTAACAGTCAATCATAAAGGCTTGCTTCATGGTTAAAATAATAAAAAATAAAAAAAATTATTGAAGGATGCTTTAAACATGTTACCAAGTTTGAACATTTGTTTATAATCTGTTCTCAGAAGATTAGGAACAACCATGAAGTATCAAGCTGATACTTCAATTATGTTTTATGAATTATTAAAACACCCTTAGGGCCTCTCAGACGCCAAGCATAACATGAGGCTTTAAAAAAAAGTCAGCATCTTAGAGTATATTTTGTAAAACTTGTTTCACCGGTGTCTGTATTGTAGAAGGGTGTTGCGTGAAAGATATCCTGCAGTGTTCTTATCTCTAGGTAGGGGGCGCCAAAGTGTAAAGAGCACAGCAGCTCTGCCACAGGATGCAGTTTCTTCTCTATGGCCTCCCACTGGTCTAGATTGCATTGCACTACCATGCAGAAAGAGAGAAAGAGTCAGTCAGACTCAGTCACAACCTCATATTCCATCTGCACAGACATTTATCCATGTTTCTGAAGTGAAAAAGTGAAAATCCTGCCCAGATCCAAGATCTAGGATGATCAAATAAAGTTGAGATAATGCAAGTAAAGCTTCCCACCCACCACTTGTTTTAATTGTACATATTAAACAGTTACAGATAATCACCACTGAGAATCATTTCTAGTCCAAGGGTTGAGTTTTTAAGCAATTAAAGGGGGATCTGTGGATCCTCCAGACGGAAATGAATATTTGGATTATAATCTTTTTTCTTTAATCTCTACTTCTTAACAGTCTAAATATTCCTCATTATTCTTTAATAATCTTTATGCAATTGTATTAATGGCATGTCAGACGTTTTTCATGATTGCGAACAGTGGCCTTCCTGAATCTCATGTCTAGGTGAAAGGAGTCACCTATGTTGGCAGCAGAGGTGTTAAGATCCACTCTGACTGTGTATTCTGAAGCTTCAGGCCAGTTAGTGAGGAGCCTATCAGCAGGAAGAATGATCACAGGAATGGACGCAGACTCAACCGTTACCTGCATGACAACACAAGAATCTTTTAAATCAAAACATTCACAATGGGTCTGTTTCAAATCTTAGTGAGCTTCCATGCCACAACCTAACAGAGATGGAACCACACAAGTGATCGATTTGGAATGCTCTATATCAGTGGTTCTTCCATTGTCTAATAAAGTTTATATATGGGCCGCCGTATATAAGGTGGGGGTGGTTTGGAATAGCGCTATTATGTCACAAAACATGAGAACACTTATGTAATACCGCAGAGGCAATGATTACCTCTCTGAAGGTTTGCTGCCCACCATCTAGCCTGTAGTAAACCACTACTGTCCCAGAATTCTTTGCAAATGCCACCCCAGTCTCAGAGTTCATTTGAAGGATCTGATTTGATGACACATCCCATCTCCCTCGCCGACCTTTAAAGAGGAAAAAAAGCGAATTCAAAAATGATCTGTACTCTAATGTGCAAAGTATACTTTGGTTTTTATGCGTACACAAGGGTATGCATACAACGTGCGTGATATATGCACAAAGCCAGACTTATCTAACCATGCATACTCTGTATGTTCAGCTCGCATATGCACCTTAATTGGTTTGCACTAATTAATTTGTCTTGTGTATTTTGACTTGTGTACTTGTGTCCTAAAGCAATGTTTAAATCCAGAGAAATCAGCTATTTTAACCAGTGTAACGGCCCGTGTCATTGCATCGCCTATCAATGGCGTCATATTCGTGTTAACCTTGGTTTCCGGTTTTACTTCCGTAAAACCATGGAAACACCAAAGACGCCTTATATATTATGTGTTTTATTAGACAGGTGAACAACTGTTTGGACACCTCTATTGGCAGAAAACTACTGTTATATACACAGATCAGGCATAACATTATGACCACCTTCCTAATATTGTCTTGTTCCCCGTTTTGCTGCCAAAAAAGCCCTGACCCGTTGAGACATGGACTCCACTAGACCCCTGAAGGTGTGCTGTGGTATCTGGCACCAAGATGTTAGCAGCAGATCCTTTAAGTCCTGTAAATTGCGAGGTGGGGCCTCCATGGACTGGACTTGTTTGTTCAGCACAGCCCACAGATGCTCGATTGGATTGAGATCTGGGGAATTTGGAGGCCAAGTCAACACCTCAAACTCGTTGTGCTCCTTAAACCATTCCTGAACCATTTTTGCTTTGAGGCAGGGTACATTATCCTGCTGAAAGAGGCCACAGGGAATACCGTTTCAATGAAAGGGTGTACATGGTCTGCAACAATGCTTAGGTAGGTGGTACGTTTCAAAGTAACATCCACATGGATGGCAGGACCCAAGGTTTCCCAGCAGAACATTGCCCAAAGCATCACACTGTCTCCAACGGCTTGCCTTCTTCCCATAGTGCATCCTGGTGCCATGTTATCCCCAGGTAAGCGACGCACATGCACCCGGCCATCCACGTGATGTAAAAGAAAACGTGATTCATCAGACCAGGCCACCTTCTTCCATTGCTCCGTGGTCCAGTTCTGATGCTCACGTGCCCACTGTTGGCGCTTTCGGCTGTGGACAGAGGTCAGCATGGGCACCCTGACAGGTCTGTGGCAATGCAGCCCCATACGCAACAAACTGCGATGCACTGTGTATTCTGACACCTTTCTATCAGAACCAGCATTAACTTCTTGATCAATTTGAGCTACAGTAGCTCGTCTGTTTGATCGGACCACACAGGCCAGCCTTTGCTCCCCACGTGCATCAATGAGCCTTGGCCGCCCATCACCCTGTCGCCGGTTCATCACTGTTCCTTCCTTGGACCACTTTTGATAGATACTGACCACTGCAGACCGGGAACACCCCACAAGAGCTGCAGTTTTGGAGATGCTCTGACCCAGTCGTCTAGCCATCACAATTTGGCCCTTGTCAAACTCACTCAAATCCTTATGTTTGCCCATTTTTCCTGCTTCTAACACATCAACTTTGAGGACAAAATGTTCACTTGTTGCTTAATATATCCCACCCACTAACAGGTGCTGTGATGAAGAGATAATCAGTGTTATTCACTTCACCTGTCATAATGATATGCCTGATCGGTGTAGCTCAACATGGTTAGTCTTATTTTTTGAATCTCTTGTTTTCTTGATTTACCGCAAGTAACATGTTTGTACCATGACTCAGAAACAACACTGTTTTGTCAAGTGGCTAACATAGCGTAATCAGAAAGAGCTTTATTTGTAGTAACAGTAATATAGCATTTTCTCCACCATACGATATTTTAAAATTAATTGCATGCCATTCAGCAACACAAGTCATCCAGCTTTTATTAATACGATATTCTAATATCGATCTAGCTTACAGCAATGTGCAACAAGTGTCTCATACCAGCCATGAGCTAACGCACAGAGTAACGTTATAACAACTTTCAACACACTCGAATGTATTTTTAGTATGATTGCTTTGACCAAGTAAAACAGTGCTGCGTCACTCCACAATTTTAATCCGTCAAGTAAAGTGACCTGTATGTGTAGTAGAATGAATAATAATAGAATAAAATGTGAATTTAAGTGATCAAACGTAAGTGTAACAAAGTTCAGGTAAGGAGGCGGACTTTAATCGTAACTTCAATCATAAAATAAACATAAACAACAAAACGAAAGGAGCGGCAGCTGCCGAATGCGGCATATAAGCATAATAAAATCAGCAATGTGAAATGTCCCAGGCTCTCGGCCACGCCCTTCTTCATACCACATTAACGTTACTATCTTTAATACATTAGTTCTTCCATGAACATTGTTTCTGCCTCAGTCCAGTCGGATAGCTTTCCATCAGCTGTGGAGGTGAACATGACAACTCTCATGATTCCACGCTCATTCAAGGAATCATCAAGCTACGCCTTTGTTATTGTTTTGAAAAAGTGACCGCTAATGGCGAAACTTACATACTGTGCCTTTCAGCGCATGTTTTTGCACACATTATCAAATGGAGTATACTTTGAAAGGCTACACGCACATGAAGTGCTCAAATCAAAAATGGAGTATACTTTGAGCTTTATATTAGAGGGGTTTGTTTACGAAAACTAAAACCTACTGATTTACCCTGCTGGTCTGTAATAGGAGAGCTGAAACAGATGATATCCCCAGGGTGCAGGAATCCTGGGGGCTCTAAGATGGCAGGCACCACAAACAGAGGGGTTTGAACCAGAACCAGAAACGACCGATTGTCTTTGTCAACTATCAGTTGCACCAGGTCATCTCTGAGACACAGACAAAAAGAGGTTAGAACATTACTGCGAGTACTTGGAGCCACATAGACATGTATATCTGTGTAATTAATTACCTGTTAGTGGTGACCAGTGTTTGCATATTATGGGAGTGGAATTGTTGTCCCATGTTGTCATAATATAGAGGTTTGATATGGATGCTCCAGCCCAGAGGGAAGGCAGGAAGAGCTCTCTCATCATCACTGTTCACAGATGACACAGTCAAAACACGTACAAACCACACTGTTGACACCTAAGGAAGAAAAAAGGTTGAGGATCTAAAATGAGGGTTACCTATGGCAATTATCATGATAAACACTCACCTTCACATTGAACAACAGTGTTTGGTTGATACCACAAATGTCCATGGCAAAAACCTCCAAAAGAGCCACGCCTGTATCAAGCACTGTCCTCAACACCCCTTGATCGTCAACAGTAACAAGCCCTGCCCCTGAGACACACCGGCTATAGGGTGTAATGGATTGAGTCTCTGAAAACACACATTTTAAAACCTGTATGATGTTACCTAGTCACACGTAACCAGACTTTTGACTAAACAGTAAAATGTCTGTGGTTGTTTCTGAGATTATATGAAACCAACCAGGATCTTCAGCCAATTCTTCAGTGAAATTTAAGAGAAAAAAATATGTAAATGTAATTTTGTTTAGGCACATTATTCGTCCAAGTCATTATGAGAACTGCAATGATGCGGAACAGGCTTAATGGAGTGGATGCTGACTTATTTTTTCAAGCTGGGCAAAAATAATAATAATAATATTTTTTTCTGACATGAAACAGGCATACAAACTCACTTATTGCTCTGCAGGGTGTACTGAGAAAGGGGAGACATGAGGATGGAACCTGTGGTTCCTGTTATTAACTGCATCTCTTCAAACACCTGAAAAAAGAGGGAAAACAAAAGAGATAGATTTAGAGCAAACTCAAAATTTAGGCCACATGAATTAAAAAAAAAAAAAATTATGTGCACAAATAAATCATTTATAATAAATGCGGCAACATTCCATTGTTAATTTTCACTTCATGGTGACTTTAAATATTATTCTTCCATTAACTCATTCTTGAGTATTTTAAACATCCAGATATTCTGTTTTGCCCATTAGCCTTGTTGAATCTGTTTGACTAAAATAATCTGTGATGAATTACGTATTCTAAGATTGTGTGGGTTATAGTACATTATTATTTTATTTCATTAAATGTAATTATAAAAACAAACCTCTACAGTATGATTTTATTGTACAGTACAGAACACTTTTATCTCAGAAGATCAAGGAAAATCTGCTTCCTCATGATGCGACTCCTACAAATATCTTGTCATTGTGGAGGATGTATTTACCAGTATCTGTATCTCGTCAGTGAGATGATCAGAGAATGATGTGTTGCTGGTGTGTATCTCTTCGAGCTGCACATGCACTTTGAGGCTGGTCCTGCCTGGAGCTTTGGCCCTCACCAGCACAGAGAAACTGTGAGAGGGAGACACACTAACGCCCACCTAAAACAGACAGCATAATGAACAAACAAGTGTTCATACAAGTCAGTTTATGCTATGTGTGTGCATCTCACCTGTGCAGGCCGGGGTTTGATATCCAGCACACACGGTTTGCGCAGACTCCAGTGGAACCTGAGACCAGACTCGACACTACCCAGAGATAGAGGGTTCTGACCGCTGTCCCTCCCCATCACGTAAACTGGCATCTAAAATGAAAGATTCATCCAAACCCCTCCTTATACTGACAGCAAAAAAACATGGCTACACACAATAATAATGAGCATGAGAAGGACAAACCTCTGTTCCTACAGATAGAGTAACTAAAGGAGCCTGTATCCTCACTGCTGTCAGGTTAAACACCTCCACCTCCACTTCATCCTGATCACATACAGTTCAACAGGTCACATACAGTTAAATCGCAGTTATTAGGTTTATGCAAAAGCATTATATCTTTAAGGGTGTTCACACTTGGTAGGTTCGGTTTGATTAAAATGAACTCTGGTGCACGAGACCCACCTTTTCAGGGGGTCTCGGTCCATTTTTAAACAAACTCAAGTGCAGTTTGACTGAAACATGCACGCAACACGGACCAAAGGCATCTAAATGAACCAAAACCAGGACGTGATGTCACAAGATGCGACCCTAAAAAGGACAGAACGCTCAAGCACACGGAAAATTGCAAACTCTTTAGTAGGTAGGCTACTTATTTTGAATAATTACTCAGCATTCTATTACAGTCATTAATAGATAAATGTATCATTTTCTTTTTTGGCCCGGACAAAAAGAATCAGGAGAGAATCGAACTACAAGTGTGAACACATCCTTAGAAACATGTTAATTTATTATAGTAAAATTAATACAATTTCAAATATTAAATAATTAATAAATAAGATCATGTAAGCGCATGATGTGTGTATGAGAACTGATATAGCAATGGTAGTGGTTACAGCATATAATTAAGGCGGAATGGGATGAAAGGTTAGATTAGCTGCAGTAGGTAAGTAATTAGGCCTATTAATTATTCATGCTGGGTGCCATGGCAATGGAAAATCTAATCATGCATATACGTTTGCTCCTGAGTCACCTTTATAATTCTCAATATGTGATTAAGGAGCATTTCAAGCAGAACACTTTTTTTGGGTTTTAAAACCAAAATACAGGTTAGTGGACTGAAAAAAACCCCCTGCAAAGTCTAAAGACACATTTTCTGAGTCTTGAGATGCAACAGTCAACACGTCTGTCTAGCACGTTTACATAGAAAAACTATGGAAAAGCAGCGCAGTGGAATGCAAAAATGCAAGACGTGGGGCAAAGGAATAAAAGAGCATAAAGACGTGTTTTTAAAAAGTTGAACTTCTTTTAACTTGTTCACAGTGGAATGCAAAAACCTGTTCTAAACGGACCCTAAAGCTACTGCTATGTGAACATCTGTGTAAATAATACTTTTTATGTATGGTTTCAGATGGCAGGAAATCTATTACAAATCCCGGTTTACCAAATGTAAACTTGTGTGCTACCTGTACAAAGGTAAGTGGTGCTTCTGTATCTTGTGTCTGGAGAGCTCCTGAGTTTGACCACACCCACTGCAACGCCTCTGACCAGTCCCGTCTCTGTTACCACGGCGATAGAGCTGTCACTCACGGAGAACCTGACGCTGGACTGAGGATGAGGCCCTCCCTCCAATTTCACCTGAACATCAAATACATCTTTATACTCAAAAATGCATTTCTGTGGAAACTAGCATATGGTTTGGTGCACCCTGTCACACCCACCTGTCGCACACTTCCAACTGCCAGAGCAAGTTTACGGGGCTGGAAACTGAATGAAGGGTAAACTTGCATATTCTTGTGGGAGGAGCTTATAACACGGCCATGACCGTCCACTGCTGAGAGGTGGAGACTGACCACGCCCACTGCCAGGCCTGTCACATGGAACCCCACGCTGTACTCGTCCACTGGCCCCACCTCCCTGTAAGTATACAGTAAAATACAATTCAAAAGCCACCTGTTTTTAACTATAACAAACATAAAATAATATATTCAAATAATTTGAAAATAAAATGGAAATACCAAGTGTGTATAAGATTTATCTATAATTCATACTGAAACTTTACAATAAAAATGACTCCTACAGCAGTTATATGCATTTCTTTAAATTTCATTCCATTTTAATTATATTTCCATCCCTTCAAACTGAATTAGAATTCTACATCCTGTTTACTACTTCAATTCAGATTCAGTTATGCATCCTTAATTCAATTCTAAGCCGCTTGTCTCACTCCTGACCATTTTTTCCAGCACCTCACCACCACCTCAACTCCATCATATCTATTCCTTCCTATTATGTATTAAATATTACATAATCTTTATTAAATCAGAAGTATTAGGGCAGATTTAGAGCTTGAACCCTTCCATTATGGACAGCAAAACTTTATCTCATGCAAGGTTTATATGAAAATGTAAACTAGTGAAACAAGACTGATACAAAACACATGGTCTGGACTCACTTCACAGAAATGATGGATGATGAAGGGATAAGCATGAGGTTCATGAGCAACAGGAAATTATGAAGAAACGGTTGATTCTTTGAATCCAGAACACGCACTCGGACTACAGCAGAATGTCTGACCTCAATCTAAAAACCATCAACATAGGAGACAAAGATTCAGTGAACATGAGATGATAAAATGTACAGTGATGTACAGTGTAGTAAAATGGCAAAAAATAATGCAAGAGATGAGGAGCATCTGTCTACATCGTACAATATTAATGAAGTCAATTTGGAAATCTGTGAGGTCAGAGACAAGAATGGGGGCCACAGCAGGATCAGAGGTCAGAGGTCATGAGCCAAAAGAGTTGAAAAACCAGACCGAAGTGGGGACACCTGGGATAGAAAGATTATAAGTGAACTAGTAATTTGTATTGCAAAATTAGTGCTGTACTCTCATTTTGTGGTGAAATATTTAAAAATTGTCCACCTGTATTATATTGCCGTTCTTCATGTGGTTAAAGCTGGCCAATTGGTTGTCTTGTAGATGGACATGAAAGTGACCTGATTCATGGATCAAGGTCAGATATTCCTACAGAGATTGACTGAGTCATTAAAATATATATTGAATAAAGTGACTGAGTGTTTGTCCCACTGTACGTCATCTACCAAACGCAGATTCACACACTGAGATGCTGGAGCTGTCAACATCTTATACAGCGCACATAGTTTATATGTTACTCAGGCATACACACATAAATATGGACACATTACAGCACAGATAAAAAATAAACACATAAACACACACCTCTGGACATGTAAGAGTGACATCGACAGTCACGGTTCCTGTCTGTCTGTGGGATTGAAGAATCTGCCAGACTGTAGAACAGGCTAGTTGATTAGATTAGGGTCAATGGCAAATAAGAGTGTCCACAATAAAGAGGAAAAATCCTTAAAAAAAAACTAAATCCTGTGTCTTATAAATGTACTCATGTGTTAGTTTCATATGGTATCAAACTTTTATGCAATTTTTTGAGAAAATTTCCACTTTATTACTCTAAAAATGTTATGTGGTGTAACCATCAAGTAAAACGTAATCTTATTCATTATTTTTAAACGTTACATAATTTTTTTTTAAAAATATATAAATATATATCAAATATAATTAATTATTCATTTAGAAATAGTATATAATCATATAATATAATAATAAACTAATAATATTTTAACAAAACTGTTTCACTGCTTAAGTAATCTTATATATATATAGACACATACGTGTATATATCTATATATACAAAGTAAAGTGTTTTACAAATATTATGCATTATTGATTTAGAAATAGCTAAAATTATAAGATAAATTATATTTAGATAAATTATATTATTTTACCAAAACTGCTTCACTGCTTTTTGATAATTTTAATTTATAAACAGCATTTATAAATAATAATAATAATAATATTAATAATAACTTATTTTAAGAAATATTACAAAAATATTATTCCTAATATTTTATAATACTAAAATATTATATTAAAATATGAAATACTTAATAAAGCATAATTCTGTATCAGACTGATTTTTTTTTTATTTCATTCAGAAATTAAATTAAAAACATACTCATAATAGATGCAGTGTATTCATTTGATGTATGAATTGCATTAATCTATTTTTGAATAACTTAATAGATTCAGACAAACAAATGAGCGTCATGTCATTGACCAATTTACACAATATTGTGAGAACTAACAAAATGCCAAAATTATACAGTGCAAAGCAAAAACACCATGTAGTTTGTAGCCTGTCTGAGTTGGTCTGTCAGCTGCTGTCATTGTGGACTGGGGGCCCAGTGAGAGGAGACCAGGGTCAAAGGAGGACCACCTCACCGAACAGGAAGTGAAGTTATTAAACTGCACCCCCTTTTGGTCAAACACAGACAACTGCAATGTAGCATCCCTAGTGCTGGACACAGATAACTGTGAGAGAGAAAGAGAAAAATGACATGAAAGAATATGGTAATGTGATATTCAATTAAATCAGAGTAATTCTAAGAGAATAAAGAAAGTCCAAACACTGAAAGAGATAAAGCGTGACCTCATTAAATAAATAATGATAAAATCATGCTTAACCTATCTCACTATAGAAGGCAGGAAAAAATACTTTGAAATATAGGAGAAAAGCAATAAACTATTGATTTGGTGCTCTATTATCATGAAAATGAAACTGTGAACCTAGTTAATGTGTGAATGAATCTTTGAACAAAAGGTGGCAGAGATATCAGTCACAAGAATGTGCAGTAATAGTCCTTCTTTGCCATCGGTCATTTCATGACCATATCGGTCACATTATTTATTTTATGTAAGATTTATGTAAGATTTTTATTATTCAGCAAGGATGCATTCAATTGATCCAAAGTGACAGTAAAGGCATTCATAATGTTACAAAAATTCTCTTTTCTTTGCCAACTTGTCAGTTAGTCCTTAACATATCATTACCATTTTGGTGTCTGCAGACACTTACACTCATCATGGTTTGTAGAAATGTGTGTAATAAGTGAGCATGCAATCACTGGCATTCTGCCTGCTTGTAATTTTTCTTTCCATTTTGTGTGTGTGTGTGTGTGTGTTTTTCACTTTGACTAATGATATGCTTCATTAAATTGGTAAATCTAATGCAATTTCTGCCTCTCTCAGTGTGCTGTGACCAAAAACCTAAGTTTTCCTCATAGCTCATGGGTGCCCTTTAGTTTGAATTAAAGATATGATGTGATGTTTCATTCTCAAAAATGGTTTTAGTATATTACTGAGGGTATATTGATTGCGAGGGTTTGACATTGATCAAAGACTTGGTTTCTAGAGCATCTATGTCAGGAGAGGAAAAGCCCTCACACAACCTTGACACACACACACACACACACACACACACACACACACACACACACACACACACACACACACACACACACACTGAGCCACATGCATGCGGTTACTATGGAAACTGCCATAACACTTCACCCTGCATATCTCACATAATTGCATGGCAAATGAGAGCAGCGAAAAGAGGGAAGGAGAGAGACGGAGGTCTGGTGTGGGTGTAGGGGTGAAACAGAAAGAAAGAGAAACACCTGGAGGGCGAGAAAATTAAAAAATTAAAAAAAGAGAGGTCTGGGCAGGTGAAGAGAAAAGAGGAAAATGAGTGAATCATAAAAGAGTTTGTGAGAGGACCTAACAGCAGGAGGGGGCAAAAAGAGAAAGAGAGAGGATAAAGTGGGCATTACTCACCAGTCCACAGGGGTACTGAGGCTGAGTGCAGGAATAGTGATGGGAGAATAGAGGGATGGATGAAGGTGAGGACGGGGAAGAAGTGGCCGACGAGAGAAGAGAGACAGAGAGACTAGCAGGGATGCCACACGCCACCTGAACTCTGCTCTCCTCGACTGCAGGATTCTCGTTGAACGGACTTGGAGTATTACCACACCTGAAGACTAACCACTGCACACATAAACACACACACATGTAAAAAACCTACACGGCCGCAAGGCTTCACACTCAAAGCATAAAGGGCTTAAGTAGCAGAGAAATTTCAAATTTAGAGTTAATTAACTCTTTATTCTTTGAAATGAAATTACATCTCAATTGATTTTATTTTTATACAAACCCACAAAATATCCACCAAATTGTTTTCAGACAGCGTTAGAAATATAAATACTGACATCACACACACACACACACACACACACACATATATATATATATATAAATAATGTTGACTATATATATATTTAGAGAGAGAGAGGGAGATTTAATGTTATTAAAAGTCTCTTATGCTGCATTTAATTGACCAAAAATACAGTAAAAATAGTAATATTTTTAAAATATAATTACAATTTAAAATATCCATCTTCTATTTTAATACATTTTAAAATGTAATTTATTCCTGTGATGGCAAAGCTGTATTTTTAGCATCATTACTCCAGTCTGCAGAGTCACATGATCCTTCAAAAATTATTCTAATATGATGATTTGCTGCTCGAAAACATTTCTTATTATTATCAATGTAAAAACGGTTGTGCTGCTTAATATTTTTGTGGAAAGCATTTATTTGTAACATTGTAAGTCTCTACTGTCAATTTTGATCAACTTAATGCATCTTTTCTAAATTAAAGTACTGGTTTCATTAAAAAAAAGTATTTATTAAATATAATGAACAGTATTTAGTGTACATATGCAGTACATATGAGTGATACTTTGCAGTTGAGGACATTTCCCAACCTGTTTTCCCACGGCGGTGCACACGACCTGATACGCATGTCGAGGTGTCCTTGCTTCGGCCAGATTCAGTGCCTCCACGGTAACACTCCCTGTTGGATGCACCTTGATATCACTATAGAAACGGAAGGGGGCCGGTGGCCAGGGCTGAGGCCCCCCCTCGAATATAACCACACGAGATGAGCCCACCGAGAGAAGAACCTCAGACGCAAACGACTGAGCGAAAGAAGGAGAGAACAATGTCACTGAGAAGTTAAGTGGAGTCAAAAACTCATGATAATGTCCTTGTTAAAACTGTTGTTGTCTTTCATTAGTGTGTGACTGACAAAAGCAAAGCACTGATCCATCACACTGTCCTGTTAAACTCTCATGAGTGTGCTTGGCAGCGTTTGCCCTGGACCAGAGAGCTCCACTGCTCTCTATGTCCCTGACATGATACAGAGTCATACATCAGTGATCAGGAGCACAGTTTCACATTAATCTTCTGCTACATCCAAACAGTTCATTATCTTAATAAATAGCCACCATAGGGCTGATAAATCACCCTTTATACAGACATGACACTTACCACAAATCATACACGCACACACAGTTGTGCGCGCGTACACACACACACACACACACACACACACAAAGAGCATACTTTAAGAGGGCTGTAGGCCACCATTGTTGTCGTCTCACTGATGTTGCATGCCTCTGTTACCACTGTGATGGTAACAACAGCGTGTCCCTGTGAAAGAGCCTCCATACGGACCCCTCCACAGAATTCAGCACCTGGAGACAAAGATCCTGAGAGAGAGAGAGAGAGAGAGAGAGAGAAAGAGAAAGAGAAAGAGAAAGAGAGGCAGAAATGAAGAAACAGACAGGAAATATTCGTGTGATGTTCTTGCTGGTTTAAATCAGGTAGATACATTAATAGGTTAGGGAAAACCACTAGGAATAATATGTGTACATGTTGCCATAGTATATATTTGATTTCATTTCATAAAATATTGAATTCATTAGATTGAATCCAACACCTTTTACAGTGATAACAGGAAATAATTATTTTAAAATAAATCAAAATAATTTTGGTTTGCTTTTTGAGATTGCATGTAACATCTCAGGGAGCTAAATTTAATCTGTCTTGTTTCAAGTATTCAAGTATATAGCCTTAAATATCCCAGTTGGCAAATTGTTTTCGTTATATATCATTTTTTGAATGAAAATGGGGTAAGAAAAATACTTTAAAAAACTTAATAATAAGATAATTTATTTTTGCTTTTTGTTAATTGAAAGCTGAAATAAAATAAGATATAAATATTACTGCAGGATATAAATATATAAATAAAATATTTGAAATATATGAAATAGAAATATTTACTATCTAAAAAATAAAATAAGATTAGGTTAAAGTACTACATTTACAAAAATTAAAACTGAAATAAAAATAAATTAAATCTACAGTAAATAGAAATATTTAAAAAACAAAAATGACAAAATTGCTAAAATTAAAATGAAAAGTGAACATATAAAAATAAAAGCTAGTTTAAAATATTAATAAATACAATAATAGTATATAAATACTTCTAAAGTAACACTTTTTACATACATTTTTATAGACATCTCACAAATTAATTATTTTATTCATTTATACAGTGTAGTGGAATTAGTTGCTCCAACTATGCTAATGACTAAAAGCAAACGACTAAGAAAAAAAAAATATACGTTCAGAATAAATCTAAACTGTGATGTTGGTGCTAATTGTTATTCTTCTGACAATCTCTGTTGTGAATATAAGCCAAAATTTTACTCTAAGAATGTTTGCCTTGATTCACATCAAGTTCGCAGTCCAAGTGCTGGCTTTACATGCCGGACAGCTGTGCAAGTTATCGGTACATAAATCCTCTGTCAAACACAAACACGCATATACTCCATCAACTTGATGTTTACGGGCTAATGTACTAACCGGATTACACAGAGAGAGGGCATATTGATTTTCCCAGTACTTTAAATTAAACCAAGAGAAATGAACTAATTAATCCTATTTTAATTTGTGCGTGCAGTGGAGAGGAAATCCTACGTGAGGGGGGAGGGGGGTAAAGAGAGAAAGTAAGCAGTGAGGGGGTCTCTGTGTGTGACTGGAAGTAGATCACTTATTCCTCATGTTCGATATGCCCCGAGGTAAACAATTACAGCAGGAGGGTGAATGAAAGGGCCATCAGAGAAAGAGGGTATTGAAGGAATCAGTGGAGTGTGAATGGATGAACTATGTACAATTGTAGAGATGGAGAGGGGGTGAAGATGCTGCACCTGACATGTGTGTAAAGATGCCGGAAGGTTCAGTGTGGATGTGTAGAGAGAGCTGAGAGCAGTCTGTGACTGCCACAAGATTTCTGTCCTCCAGTAGAGTCTCTCCACATTGAGGATTTTGTTTATCGGAGAAGAAGTTTGCCTGAGAATTTGTACTGGTGCTCCTGTGAGTGTTTGAATGTGGATCGAAGACATAAAGTGTCTGAGAGCAAGTGTTTGGTGGGTCCTGAATGCCCCAAAGAGCCATGGGAATATCTATCCTGTCCTCCACGCGACAATCGCCCCTCTGAGGAATCAACTGCAACCGGCCAGGCCTTACAACCATCACCTGTACACACATAATGAGAAACATCAGACACAGGAGTTTATATATATATATATATATATACACAGTATCTCACAAAAGTGAGTACACCCCTCACATTTTTGTAAATAATTTATTATATCTTTTCATGGGACAACACTGAAGAAATGACACTTTGCTACAATGTAAAGTAGTGAGTGTACAGCTTGTATAACAGTGTAAATTTGCTGTCCCCTCAAAATAACTCAACACACAGCCATTAATGTCTAAACCGCTGGCAATAAAAGTGAGTACACCCCTAAGTGAAAATGTCCAAATTGGGCCCAATAAGCCATTTTCCCTCCCCGGTGTCATGTGACTCGTTAGTGTTACAAGGTCTCAGGTGTAAATGGGGAGCAGGTGTGTTAAGTTTGGTGTTATCGCTCTCACTCTCATACTGGTCACTGGAAGTTCAACATGGCACTTCATGGCAAAGAACTCTCTGAGGATCTGAAAAAAAGAATTGTTGCTCTACATAAAGATGGCCTAGGCTATAAGAAGATTGCCAACACCCTGAAACTAAGCTGCAGCATGGTGGCCAAGACCATACAGCGGTTTAACAGGACAGGTTCCACTCAGAACAGGCCTCGCCATGGTCAATCAAAGAAGTTGAGTGCACGTGCTCAGCATCATATCCAGAGGTTGGCTTTGCAAAATAGATGTATGAGTGCTGGAGGTTGAAGGGGTGGGGGGTCAGCCTGTGAGTGCTCAGACCATACGCCGCACACTGCATCAAATTGGTCTGCATGGCTGTCGTCCCAGAAGAAAGCCTCTTCTAAAGATGATGCACAAGAGAGCCCGCAAACAGTTTGCTGAAGACAAGCAGACTAAGGACATGGATTACTGGAATCATGTCCTGTGGTCTGATGAGACCAAGATAAACTTATTTGGTTCAGATGGTGTCAAGTGTGTGTGGCGGCAACCAGGTGAGGAGTACAAAGACAAGTGTGTTTTGCCTATAGTCAAGCGTGGTGGGAATGTGATGGTCTGGTGCTGCATGAGTGCTGCCGGCACTGGGGCGCTACAGTTCATTGAGGGAACCATGAATGCCAACATGTACTGTGACATACTGAAGCAGAGCATGATCCCCTCCCTTCGTAAACTGGGCCGCAGGGCAGTATTCCAACATGATAACGACCCCAAACACACTTCCAAGACGACAACTGCCTTGCTAAAGAAGCTGAGGGTAAAGGTGATGGACTGGCCAAGCATGTCTCCAGACCTAAACCCTATTGAGCATCTGTGGGGCATCCTCAAATGGAAGGTGGAGGAGCGCAAGGTCTCTAACACCCACCAGCTCTGTGATGTCATCATGGAGGAGTGGAAGAGGACTTCTGGTGGCAACCTGTGAAGCTCTGGTGAACTCCATGCCCAAGAGGGTTAAGGCAGTGCTGGAAAATAATGGTGGCCACACAAAATATTGACACACAAAAATGTGAGGGGTGTACTCACTTTTGTGAGATACTGTATGTGTATATATACACTCACCTAAAGGATTATTAGGAACACCATACTAATACTGTGTTTGACCCCCTTTCGCCTTAAATAATTCTACGTGGCATTGATTCAACAAGATGCTGAAAGCATTCTTTAGAAATGTTGGCCCATATTGATAGGATAGCATCTTGCAGTTGATGGAGATTTGTGGGATGCACATCCAGGGCACAAAGCTCCCGTTCCACCACATCCCAAAGATGCTCTATTGGGTTGAGATCTGGTGACTGTGGGGGCCATTTTAGTACAGTGAACTCATTGTCATGTTCAAGAAACCAATTTGAAATGATTCGAGCTTTGTGACATGGTGCATTATCCTGCTGGAAGTAGCCATCAGAGGATGGGTACATGGTGGTCATAAAGGGATGGACATGGTCAGAAACAATGCTCAGGTAGGCCGTGGCATTTAAACGATGCCCAATTGGCACTAAGGGGCCTAAAGTGTGCCAAGAAAACATCCCCCACACCATTACACCACCACCACCAGCCTGCACAGTGATAACAAGGCATGATGGATCCATGTTCTCATTCTGTTTACGCCAAATTCTGACTCTACCATCTGAATGTCTCAACAGAAATCGAGACTCATCAGACCAGGCAACATTTTTCCAGTCTTCAACTGTCCAATTTTGGTGAGCTCGTGCAAATTGTAGCCTCTTTTTCCTATTTGTAGTGGAGATGAGTGGTACCCGGTGGGGTCTTCTGCTGTTGTAGCCCATCCGCCTCAAGGTTGTGCGTGTTGTGGCTTCACAAATGCTTTGCTGCATACCTCGGTTGTAACGAGTGGTTATTTCAGTCAAAGTTGCTCTTCTATCAGCTTGAATCAGTCGGCCCATTCTCCTCTGACCTCTAGCATCAACAAGGCATTTTCGCCCACAGGACTGCCGCATACTGGATGTTTTTCCCTTTTCACACCATTCTTTGTAAACTCTAGAAATGGTTGTGCGTGAAAATCCCAGTAACTGAGCAGATTGTGAAATACTCAGACCGGCCCGTCTGGCACCAACAACCATGCCACGCTCAAAATTGCTTAAATCACCTTTCTTTCCCATTCTGACATTCAGTTTGGAGTTCAGGAGATTGTCTTGACCAGGACCACACCCCTAAATGCATTGAAGCAACTGCCATGTGATTGGTTGATTAGATAATTGCATTAATGAGAAATTGAACAGGTGTTCCTAATAATCCTTTAGGTGAGTGTATATATATGTATATATGTATATATATGTGTGTGTGTGTGATAGTGTGTGCAAATTTTACCTTCCCGACTACTTTATGTAGGATGTTTTTGGAATCTGAAACTTGAATTTCAGCCTGGCCCCTCCTCTTTCCTGCTAGGACCACTCCTTTTACTGTAACTGTGGCAATTCCATTATCAGACACTTCCCATTTCACAGAGCCACTTCCTCCCCCCACCTAAAAACACAGTCAGTTATAGCAAAGAATCGTTATGCTCCAACATATATAGATAACAATATTGATTTTAACGCCACCTGAATATTGTGCTGATACAGCTTATTGTGGGGTTGCCATGGAAACACAATCACAGAGGCCTGCAGGGTAAGAGGGTTGTAGATTTCGACTTCCTGTCGCACTCTGATTGGTGGGACGACAGGCCACTCTTTACCATCCTGTTACATAAGACGGTTGTCCAAATAAAATAAAAAATAAATAAAATAAAATAAAATAAAAAATCTAACAGTACTCTAATGGTGGGTAAAAATACTTTATGAAAGGCATTTTCAGACAATATTTTATTGTTTTTATATAAAAAATATAATAATATATAATATAATAATAATATATTATTTTTACACTATAAATATATATAGACTATATATATTTATAAAGTTTAACTGTTCTGGACTATATACAGTAGTTGCATATATATTTTAGAAACACGGTCCCTTACAAAGGAACCATCATATTTGTGGGTCCGTGGTAAGAAAAAGTTTGAAAATGCTTGGAATAAAACATAAAAGTTATAATAACACAAACTCTAGGTAAATATCACTTTAAGAAAACTGGGAAATCCAAACCTGATGTAGTCGATATTAATCAGCTCAATAGTCAGCCAAACCAAAAAGCAGCACCACAGCGTTTGCAGTGAAGGTCTGATTGGAAAATTTACGCCTGCCTAAAGGATGATTTCCCTTGGAGGCAGTTTGGAGAGTTTTCCCTCCTTTTTTGTCCCATTAATCTATGGATGATCCTTATAAGTGAGCGGGGATCGACAGGAAGTTGCAGACCGAAACTAATGAGCAATGTTTCCCCCGGAGCTCATCTTACAGATCCATAACGCCTGCATGACGATGGGATAAAACTGCCCCCCTCTAAGACACGTTTCATCATCTGCCACCACAGTGCCTCCTGCAGATGGAACACGCTGTCTTTTCCATTTTAAACAATGGGTTTCCTAACACACCACATGCCTCTCTTTACACTTCACACTGTGTGTGTCCTTATTTCCTGCTCTCTGTCTTTTAATGCCCCCTCAGGTAGGGCTCCCCTCTAGATCTTCAAACAGCTTGTGCCATTTACTCCAATAAGACTGAACTGCACTTTTGTGAAATAACCCCAACTGAACCCCTCAAACTGAGCAATGAACTGAACAAAATCCCAGAAGTAGGATATTTGACATACTAATGACATTGGTATTGTCTAATTAAACCCAAGGGCCAACTGGGAAAAAAGAGCAGCACAAAAATAATGGTTTCAGTAAAACCATTTTTTTTAGGGTTCTGGTAATGCAGTAAACATTGATATCGATGTCTATGTGAAAGTATATAACCATCCATGTACACATTCAGGTTGCTCACTGATGACAAATAGACGATTTGCTAAGATTTATCCTCCTTATTTGCTGTTGTTTGCTCAGAAAAGGTTTGCAGAACATCCCACAGGAATGAACTGGAGTTGCACATGAAAAAACAAGACTTGTATCCTGTATTGTAAAATTGTGTTGTAAAATTGTGTTTAATCCTATAACAACACAAAGTAATTTTATAGACATACACTACAGTTCAAAAGTTTGTGGTCAGGTAAATGTATTTTTTAATATACTACGGGACTGTTGAATGCTTGATTCTGATTAGTTGATGAACGTTCTGTGCAATTATTTTTCAGTACATGCACAGCTAAAGTAGTTCCAGGCAGGTCTTACACATTACAGTTCCATATCACTTCGGCAAATTATTTCAGTTAATTCAAAGGTCCTTATAGCCAACAACAGCAAAAGACATTGACAAAGCAAATGAATATAACAAACAATAGGATAAAAATTACAAACTATTTCCCACGAAACTACACTTTGTTACATATGAAAACATCTTTTTCTCACGCTCTGTCTGCCACAATACAGACACACTCTCATACACACAGAAACATACACGCACACAAAAACGTATTGTCAGCGCTGACCCGTGACTTTATCAATACAATAGTTTTGGAACTGAGAAGCTACATGACATTTCTCAGTAGAGAGGTGGTAACATCACTGAAGAAGGTAAACTTCGCTATTTAGTAGAGACGCTGCTGCCGAACACTGTTGAGAGATGCACAGACTCATTCACACACACTAAATCTCTCTCTCTCTCTAATGGAATTAGTCTGCATATCATGGCTCAAGCCTCTGTTACTAGCTCTACAATGACGTTTTAAAATTAGCAACGAAGGCTTTGTGTCGTGACCACGTGCATTACTTTTCTAATAACATTGGTCTACAATTTTTTAGAGTCATCTGCTTCAGAGATAACAGTTATTTTAAATTGTAATAATATTTCACAATATTATTGTTTTTACTGTATTTTTGATCTATAAATGCAGCCTTGGTGAGCAAAAAAATCTTACAGACTCCAAACTATTGAACAGTAGTTTACATAAAAGAAGAAAAATAAGATCATTGCAGATGGCAAAAGTTGCTAAGGTAGGAGTTGAGATTTAACAAGATAAAATCATCATCATGAATTGACTGGATTGAAAAGTGGCTGTTACATACCAGAATTGAGCCAGACTGAATGCGAGTTTGGTAAAATAATGCCCAATCAGCTATTAGACTTAACCTCTGTGATGCTTTTTCGAATATTCATGCAGTGTGTAACATAGCTGTTTGTGAATGTAAAAGGTCTACAAAGTTTTAAAGATCAAAGTGCACGACAAATAAAGTGATTGTCTCCTAAAAGAGTCGATTCTGAACTGCCGAAACGAGACGTCAGTAATTCCAGTCTTACTTCCTGTTACATACCTACATCACAAAAATGTAAGAAATTTGCATAATACCAGCCTATGTTCTTCATTGGCTGTCTGCGAACAACGTCCACTTTAATCCGCCCTCAAACACTGTAGTTGTATCTGAGGCCTGGAAGAGTTTGATTTGTTTTGTTCATGTTGAGAAGACGCTGTTTTTAGTGCTGCGAACCCACTTTGCATGCACTTCAAAAGGACGAGGACTCAACTGTTAGAATTGATTTGGAAAAAACTGACGTCATCTTTACTGTTCATATCACTGTGTACATAAGCACTGAGGAAGCCTATGATATGGTAATGGGGGTTTCCGACACACGCTGTAAGAGGAAGACCAATCACAACAGACTGTACAAAAAAAATGTTTGACCTTGGATACATGTAAACCTATTGTAGGAGACCTCCAAAACAAAATTAGGATAGATACCTTTAAAATAGCATATATGGGGCACTTAGACATTTTCCATAATTAACATCATCACAAAAGGAAGAAAAAACATTTTGAAGATCACGAAAACAAACGATTTCTTTCCTTGGAATTAGGGCTGTCACGATATTAGATTTTTCACACCACGGTTATTGTGGCCAAAAGAATTCACGATGTCGATATATCGCAATATCTATAGAAAGTTTTCTAGATCAGTTTTAATCGTATAATAGATTTGAACAAAAAAAAAAACAAGTGCTACGAACAGGCTGTATTGGCCATGACTATATTGCAAATACAAATACAAAAAAATACATTATGTACATAGACATTCATTAATTAAAAGAAACTATGAGATGTGCTGCACTGGTGGAAACAACACGAGACCATGCTACCGCGACCGTCAAGACTGGCTCTGACTGGTGTTTAGAGTCCCCGCCAGCAGCAGCAGCAGCGAGCGATCCTTCAGCGCAGCTGCAAGAGTTATGGCCTTTTTACACCTGTTCACTTCATTCGTTTTCTCTGATTAGATATCTATCATATTGTAAAAAGATCAGGAGTAAATCTCTTCCAAAAGTCTTTCGAGGCGGATTTAAATCCGATCACTCAAACAAATCAGTTCAGAAGGTGGTCTGGGACGCATTTCAGATGAAACTGGACAAGTGTGAATGCATCTGGTTGTTTAAACCACATATATACATTTTACTCCTGGCAAATTGTTAAAAATAAACGTGTGAGAGCGTGTTATAGGCTATATACACTCACCTAAAGGATTATTAGGAACACCTGTTCAATTTCTCATTAATGCAATTATCTAATCAACCAATCACATGGCAGTTGCTTCAATGCATTTAGGGGTGTGGTCCTGGTCAAGACAATCTCCTAAACTCCAAACTGAATGTCAGAATGGGAAAGAAAGGTGATTTAAGCAATTCTGAGCGTGGCATGGTTGTTGGTGCCAGACGGGCCGGTCTGAGTATTTCACAATCTGCTCAGTTACTGGGATTTTCACGCACAACCATTTCTAGAGTTTACAAAGAATGGTGTGAAAAGGGAAAAACATCCAGTATGCGGCAGTCCTGTGGGCGAAAATGCCTTGTTGATGCTAGAGGTCAGAGGAGAATGGGCCGACTGATTCAAGCTGATAGAAGAGCAACTTTGACTGAAATAACCACTCGTTACAACCGAGGTATGCAGCAAAGCATTTGTGAAGCCACAACACGGACAACCTTGAGGCGGATGGGCTACAACAGCAGAAGACCCCACCGGGTACCACTCATCTCCACTACAAATAGGAAAAAGAGGCTACAATTTGCACGAGCTCACCAAAATTGGACAGTTGAAGACTGGAAAAATGTTGCCTGGTCTGATGAGTCTCGATTTCTGTTGAGACATTCAGATGGTAGAGTCAGAATTTGGCGTAAACAGAATGAGAACATGGATCCATCATGCCTTGTTACCACTGTGCAGGCTGGTGGTGGTGGTGTAATGGTGTGGGGGATGTTTTCTTGGCACACTTTAGGCCCCTTAGTGCCAATTGGGCATCGTTTAAATGCCACGGCCTACCTGAGCATTGTTTCTGACCATGTCCATCCCTTTATGACCACCATGTACCCATCCTCTGATGGCTACTTCCAGCAGGATAATGCACCATGTCACAAAGCTCGAATCATTTCAAATTGGTTTCTTGAACATGACAATGAGTTCACTGTACTAAAATGGCCCCCACAGTCACCAGATCTCAACCCAATAGAGCATCTTTGGGATGTGGTGGAACGGGAGCTTCGTGCCCTGGATGTGCATCCCACAAATCTCCATCAACTGCAAGATGCTATCCTATCAATATGGGCCAACATTTCTAAAGAATGCTTTCAGCACCTTGTTGAATCAATGCCACATAGAATTAAGGCAGTTCTGAAGGCGAAAGGGGGTCAAACACAGTATTAGTATGGTGTTCCTAATAATCCTTTAGGTGAGTGTATGGCATAGTGACACTGCAACACGCATCACCGCAAATGAGTAGCCTATCACTAAAGCATTAAGCCAACACGCAAATGGCCGCAAGTGAAACTGAAAGTAGCCTAAGTCTCAGAGGCTCAAAAACACAATCATCTTCATTAAAACTAAAGAGACGAATGCTCTTACCAGTGCTTAGGTCGCTCTTTCTCTTATTGCGGCCTTTGATCTTGAAATGAGCTGATGATAAATAAAATGCAGCTCAAATCTTTTGCTTTCGTTGACGTGAACTCCGTTAAATTTATAGCGCGGGAATTGAAGATCGGATTTATATTCATTTTTCGGAGAGGTGTAAGGTAAGACAACCTGCATGTTTTTTTATTTTTATTTTGTTTATTAGTTTAGATTGTAGCTATAGCCCGTTTCGTTTGCGAGCGCCGTTGCGAGCAGCATCAGCCTGCCTCAGCTTGTCAAAAATGCCTTTTTACTGTGGTGGTGATAGTAAACATTTAAACTAACATTGTGGTATGCCTGAAGTGTTTTATAGTTATGGATTTTATTATAGGCAAGACAAGTCAAGTGTTGATTTGAGAGGCTAAACTGATCAAACGTGGTTAACTCACTGTCGGCCGCTTGGTCGTTAGCCTACTTTAAAAAACAAAAACTTTAATTTAACAAACAAAAACTGCTCCAAAATTTTTTTTCTAAATTAACTTAATAAAGAAACGAAACAAAACATAACTACCTTGACATTAAAAACAAAGCTGAACTATTTTTATGGCTGCAACAGTGTGTAATAGGGAGGGAGAAAAAAAAACACGGGCTTCAGTCGGACTCCGGCAGAGATTTTTGATAAACTGCTAGGGCCTGAGCGTCTCGGGCCAGGGCCTAGATTTGAGGCCCATGCAGGGCTCTATCTGAGAGGTCAACCAGGTACTGGAGTATTTACGTGTCATGTTATCAGTCCTATTCATTTTAAATATTGTGGTTATCGCCAATACCGGTATATTGTCACACCCTAAATTAACACTATGTCGATATTTCGTGCTTTGAATATCACGATTATCGCCAATACAGTATATTGCGACACCCCTACTTGGAATAATGTGTGTGAGTATGTTACCTCATAGATGATGCTATAAAGTGAGGCCTGTATTAAAGTCTTTCCTTTCATGATGGTCTGCAGGAGATGGCAGGATGGATCAGACGAAGACTCCAGTGTCACTAACCCCTCAGTCTCCTCCACAACAATCACCACATTCTGCACAGGGTTAAAGTTCAGACTTTATGCTCCTGTCAAGAGATGCAGTGGAGCATACAGTGCAGAAACTATAAAGCACAACCTGTGACAGGTGAACCACATGGCCCTTGCTGTCATGGATACGGATAGTCAAATAATACTGCCGGCCTGTCTCCAACACCCATCTGTCCTCTTCCTCCTCAATACTCAATGCTGAAACACACAGACAAATGCAAATAAACATAAGCTCTCGTACCGGTGTGCGGTTTAAGATATTTAATGTGTAACTCACTCATATAGCTGGGCTTCACCACATATACAGAAGTGCGAGGGAGTTGGGACATTATTTCAGGGGGCAGATCTGAGTCACAATTGAGCTTGGAACCATAACAATATACTCATATGCCCTACAACATAATGTTTCAATGAAAAACACAGTTGTGTCGGATACGTTAGTGTCGCATGACCTGGCTTGAGGGCGGTGACAGTCGCTGTTTCCCGCTCAACACAGATGATGTCATGATGGTACATTCTGCCCCTGCATCCATCCACAACAAGTCCATATCCCTCCTCAGAGAAAGTGACCTCTACAAACAGACAGGAGAGTGAGTAATTATATGCAGGTGTAAAAAATTTAACATATCTCTCTTGACATATGCAACGATGTCTTCATACGATGGAATATATTGGTCTAGAAGTGTGAAGCCATGTGGTTAGGGTGTTAAAGTGTTAACTTGCAGTTTAAAAGCCAGGGGGTCTCTGTAGTTTCAATGGCCCATGACCAAGTAAACACTGTAATAAATAAATCATGTAATATTTTTGTAGAAATTATAATACTGGAATGCAGAAATACTACACAGACAGCATGTTAGAAAAAAATACATAAATGGAATAATTCTTGTGCTGCTTATAAGCTGGTGTCGGGTTATATGAGAATGTGCTGTCTCTGTTTCTTTTTTATACTACAACAGTATATAAGTTTCTTTATAGAATTCTTAAAATATGTATTTTTTTCCAAAGGAAAATCAAATTGTATCTTCATTTTAAATGGACAGCAATACATTTAATCATGTCTGGCCATTTGAAAACCTTCATCTTTCATTTTAAATGGCTAACCATAATTTGCTGTTAGCCTCCCGAGCATCATAAATTTATTAAACTGAGAATGTTTGCCTTAATGGAAACCCGCTGCTCCAATGCAGAAGGAATCTTACAGCTATTAAGACATGAACTCAAAAAGAAAACGTATCTCTTTAATGTAATACAAGCAGCCAATCAAAATAAGAGTTTCAGAGAAGGCCAGCAGCCAACAGCAGTTGTTAACACATAGGTTTGGACCCCACCCCCTGTCAAAACTGACTTGTGTGCTTGAAGATTTCAGCTTGCGCGCTTGTGGTCAGTTCTGTGTGTGAGACCTGTCAGGACTCGCAATTTTGTTATTTCTCCTTGCAACGTGCTGATTTGTGTGCACAATCATATTTTTTGTGCTCGAGTTTTGGGTTTGTTATTTCTGCAGGTTTATATTTTACGTGTGAGTTTTGTCACTGTGCTCACACTGCTGTAATTCATTAACGCACTGTGCTTATGTGCTTGTGCTATCTTGTCTATTATTTAATGCCATAAAAGGCAACTCTCTTGAATCATTGCTTAAATTAGTAAGAATGAGAAAGGTGTAAAAAATATAGCCTATATTGTTGAAAATGTATGAGAAAAGTCCACTGATGAGTTACCAGCGTAAGTGTAAGTGCCGGGGCTCAGCCCCGGACGGCCCCGGCCCAATTTAACCCCTGGTTATGACGGTCCACCAGCTAAACCAGCACCAAAACAGCATAAACCAGATTTTATTCGTACCAGTCTCTCCTTCTTGCTCTGTTTTCCACAGACTGTATCTGATTGTGGATCCCTGTAGCAGGTATGTATCCCCCGCTGGACTCAGGTGTAGTCTGTCTATCACAAACAAAGTCACACTGGCTGCTTCTACACGCTGGACCCATTCACACACACACACACACACACACACACACACATCAAGAATATATTATCATTACCATCATAATATTTGATTGATCACCCCATATATTACGAAACAATTTCTACATGTTTTGTTATCTATAGATAACGTGTCTCTAGGGATGCAAAATATGTCAGTACCATATCTGTTTTTTTTTTTTATTGATACACATTAAAATTCCATTCAAAAGTTTGGGGTCAGTAAGATTTTCTAATGTCTTTGAAAGAAATCTCTTATGCTCACCAAGGCTGCATTTATTTGATTAAACATACAGTTAGATAGTATATAGTGGAAGTATTACCATTTAAAATAAGTGTTTTCTATTTTAATGTATTTTATAATGTAATTTATTCCTGTGATCAAAGCTGAATTTTCAGCATCATTTCTCCAGTCTTCAGTGTCACATTTGGTGCTCGAGAAACATTTCTTATTACTGTTAATATTGAAAACAGTTGCGCTGCTTAATATTTTAGGATTCTTTGATGAACAGAAAGTTCAAAAGAACATAATTTATTTGAAATAGAAATGTTTTACTATATTTTAAATGTCTTTACTGTCACTTTTGATCCTTGCTGATATTTAACTTTACACATTCTTTTTCACCAATTTTTTACAATATGACCTGTGCAGTATCATTACTCAATATTATGTTGTGATGCCTAAATTCACTTTTTAAACATTGTATTTAAAACTATTAGTTTAATTTTTAGTATGCTTTATATTTTTTATTTTTAGAGAATATAGTATAGAATTTTAATATTGGCCATTAAATGGTTACCAGCCATAATTTAAAAGTAATTATTGGCTTATGTGCGTCTGCCATAATTTTAAAACGTAATATTTAATAATTCTGCCTAGTGTTATATGTGCTTTCATACCTTTTGTTCAGAGTGTAGAAAAGACACTTTTATAAGTGCTGAGCCACTGTGAATCCCATACAGAAGGACACTCTCACCTCTGTGACCAGCATCTTCTAGAGACAGGATATGAGGTGGGGAAATGTACCCGGCATCGTGGTGACGCACAAACCTATGTTAATCAGAAAACAAGACGTGCTTTATGTTGATGTGTTTTCCCCATCTCGCTCCCTCTTTCTTCACTTAAAGACCCCTGTTCACCTCACTGCTTGTATTTCATCAGACTCCCTTGCCAGTCGCCAATTAAATTTCAAGCCAGCCAGACAGCTAAAAGTATTTCCTGTGGATCAGGCCAAGAACAAAGCACAGTCATAACCTTCTCATTCTCAATGAAAAACATCTTCACAGTGCCCCAATGAAATTTGTGAAATGAAAAGTACCTTCAGAGTCAAATGCCTGGACAGATATCTGCAGTGGAGGGTCATCTGTAAAAAGCTGTCGAGCAGTCGTGATGATCTTAATCCTTTCAATCCGATCAATGATGACGTCACAAAATGTGACCTGTCACTGAAATGGGAATGGGTGAAGTCACATTTTTGAACCCTTCATGTTGTTTAGGATCCAAAACATAAAAAAACATTTTCAACTAAAATTACCCTCATTGTCCCAAACCTGTATGAATTACTTTCTTCTGTGGAATATAGAAGAAGATATTTTGAAGTTGATTATTTGATGTTGGTAACAATTTTGGTTCCCATTGACTTCTATTGTGTTTTTTGTTCATACAAAGTTCTGTCATGAAACTCTGGATGGCCGCAGGCTGGTAAATCATTAACTCAATCTGCTTGCAGTCACATCATTCTATAGGGCACAGCTGATTGGTTCCTGCTGCATCAGTAGCCAATGAGCTTAATGCTCAACCTTCAAATGCTGTTCAACATTTTCTGTAGCAGTTGCAGTGCGCTTTCAGAAACCCTCCACCTTCCCCAGCTCCACCTGTATAGATCTGCTATGGGTAATTCATGTACGCTATTTTGTACAGCAGAAGCATGTCTTACTCACAGCAGAGTGTCGTGTATGTATTGGCAGTAGCAAGTCCCGTACTTGCTCCGCAGCAGAAATAACAGCAGCAGCGTAGCAGATCTAATCCGCCAAGACCAAACATATCAACATTGTCATATCCATTACCATGCCAAACACTTTTGTCATGACAGAAATACAATGGAAATCAATAGGAACCAAAACTGTTTGGTTACCAAAATTCTTCAAAAATATCTTATGTTTCAGAGAAGAAAGAAAATCTTACAGGTTTGGAACAACATGAGAGTGAGTAAGTAATGACAGATTTCATTTTTGGATGGACTATACTTTTAATAGATTGAGAACAATTGTAATGAGATTTAAATGGTGTGCACTGCATTTTAATTCAATCAGTCAGTGAGGCAAAGAGTGAGCAGGCTGACTGCATTCAGCATTTATTTGTCAATTAAAATGACGGTTAATTTCAAATGAAAAATGGTTTTATGATTCATATATTTCAATTGAATTGCTCATGAAAAAATAACCTATACTGCTGTAATGGCTCTGTATGTCCTTCTGTAGAAAGAAAATGCATGTCTATTTATTACTGTCCCCTCCTCTCGCTCACCAGGGTCTTGTGCCTGGACCACGGTACGGATAGGGACAGCCTGGGGGGAGGACAGAGCTGACACCAAGCACTGCTGACTGCAGGAAGACATGGGCAGCAGAGCCGGAGGGCTGAGTGCAGAGAGAGGATACACCCTGACAGTCTCAGGCTTAGAGGACACCCTAAAGTCAGACAGACAGCAATAGAGTTAGACACATGACTGCAAGTAAAGCACTCTATTGCCTATATTATATTATCTATTACCTATTATATATTATATTATCTCTTAAGGGTGGGTTGCCCCAATAAGGATTAAATTAAGCACAGTTTAGAGCTAATCTAGGATTTGTTGATCTAGGCTTTATTTTAAATCGAGCTGTGTTGCACCACTTAATTTTAAATCCAGACAAATCGGGGATTAGAATTTAACCTGCGATTAAAACCTCTCATTTTTATTTGTGACCCTGGACCACAAAACCAGTCATAAGTCGCACGGGTATATTAGGGGCAATAGCCAACAATACATTGTATGGGTCAAAATGATTGATTTTTCTTTTATGCCAAAAATCATTAGGATATTAAGTAAAGATCATGTTCCATGAAGATATTTTGTAAATTTCCTACCATAAATATATCAACAATTTATTATTAGTAGTAATATGCGTTGCTAAGGACTTCATTTGGACAACTTTTAAGGCGATTTTCTCAATATTTAGATTTTTTTGCACCCTCAGATTCCAGATTTTCAAATAGTTGTATCTTGGCCAAATATAATATCAATGGAAAGCTTATTTATTCAGCTGATGTATAAATCAATTTTTAAAAATTTACCCATATGACTGGTTTTGTGGTCCAGGGTCACATTTGTAATAAACACCTCTCTGAGGCCTGACGACACACCCACTGTTTCTATCTCTGTTCAATCAGCCACATATTTTAATTGTAGGTGCACTTTATTTTATTTAAACCTCCTCACCTGTAAATTTAAAATGAATCCCTACTTGAGATTTAAACCTGAGTTTAAAGTTATTGAGCAACAGGATTAAAGTGAATCTATCTTAAACATAAATTAAATCCAGGATCAAAATGATGGTTTAAATGTAAACCTGCTTATTTTTAAACAAGGTTTAAAGTTTGGTGCAACAGAATTATTAGATAAACCTTGATTTAATCTAGATTTAAGATTAATCCTTGTTGGTGCAACCCACCCTTAATACTTACTTTTATGCAAATAATTCAGCCATGTGTTTCTTTTCAAAAATGTTTTAAATGTAAAGAACACATTTTAAAAATGTCCTAATTAGAATATGAAACTCTGTCACCGACTTAAGACAAAATGAGGCTACAAAACTGAAAATGTTTATGTATCAAGGAATTATTTTGGATCAAGAGAATATAATCATAATTACATTAAATTATATATATACAACACTAGCCTTAATGATGTTAACTCTGGAAAAAGGGCCTTCATGATGAAGAATGACTTTGATAATTACACTACTATAGGTAATTAGGGTAAAAATATTCAGGTCAGTCAGATTTTTACTTTTAAAGAACAGTTATTTTAAATTGTAAAAAATATTTCAAAATATTACTATTTTCACTTTATTTCTGATCAAATAAATGCAGCCTTGGTGAACATAAGATACTTCTTTGAAAAACATTTAAAAATCAAACCGATTGCGAACTTTGGATTGGTAGTGTACATAATGTAATGTCATCATTTTGATAAAATTAAGAGGAAATAAAAATTACATTTGTGTTAAGAACATTGTAGTGATCATTCCTCATTTCCAATGTAAAAGTGTATAATTTCACATTAAAAAAATAAAATAAACAGGTAATATAAACAAGTTGTGAGACGTTTCGTCTCATGTCTAATAAGTGAGGCATTCAAAATCCAATCTAACTTAAGTTATTTTGATATGTGTATACACATTGTAATATCTACTAACTGCAAATTGCACTTTGAATTGTCTTTATCAGCCTACATTTATCTTTATATTTCCATTTATAAATGGAAAGGGCAGTGACCCATTGTTGTGGTCCCTCAGACAATCACTCTCTTTCCCTTTCTCCCTCAATCTATATTCAGCTTTTCACACTATCATCACACCAAAACATCACACTACTTTTAACTAATTTTAAGTTTTTAACATTCTTCTTGTGCAGCTTTGCAAACATTGGTAGGCCTATCCTTCAAGAAATGCATACTACTGATTTGCAAGGCAGTAAACTATAGTGCAGGCTAGTTACTGTCTATATAGGCAAACCAAACTTCACCCTGGAGATGATGTCATATATCATAACAAGATTGTTTGAATTGTGTTATTCAGCAAGGAGAAACGAACTGATTGAATTAATTACTTTTCAGACATGACAGCTCGTAATGAGACGGAATGGCATGTTAAACTGAGTATGCTCTACAGCCCCTGTAACTCACCATTTGTAGCATCCTCTCTGTGCTGTCAGTGTGATGTTCACAGGCACATGAACGCTGAGAGGTAACAGCAGTTTGAAAACGTTCAGATTAGTCGATTTACTTTGTGTAATCAATGAGCTCATTAGCAAAATCACCCAAACTGCTCTTTCCATCATAGGCATGTTGAAATTGCAGCTCTAAAATCAACTACAATACACAACTGAATACTGCTGGTGGCTAAACAATTATTTTGACATTATCTTCGATGCAAAGACACGAGCAGAAACCGCAAACTAGTTAATCTCATTTGTAAGAGCTAAATTTAGAGTTACGCCAGGCGCTGGTAAACAGCACTAGCCGTTAAAATGACGCTAGTTGTGGTTGATTTTTGAAACAGTATAGGCTTTATTTGATTAATCCTCGTGTTCTGTTTTTACATGACGCTCAGAACGACTAGTGACCTGTAGTGTCTACGCTGTTTTCTAAGTATAGCTATGTTTTTTTTTTTCTTTTTTCTAAGGGACTTATTAAAAAATAATAATAGAGTGGAGTGGAGTTCATGGTTTGAAATGAACTTTTTCACTCACCGGCCAATTTGGCTACTACATTTTTAAGTTACCGGCCATTCAGAACTTCTACTAGCCAAAAAGAAAGAAAAAAAAGAACTAAACCAGATTAACTACGTCACAGTCACAGCTATTTTATTTTATAATATATATATATATATATATATATATATATATATATATATATATATATATATATATATATATATATATATATTATAAAACTTGAATTTCATACATTCATTTCTTATTCAAACAAAATCCTGTAATCCAGCCATCTCCTCCCTTCCTTTCACCCTTATCCTTTTCGGTGGACAGATCAATACAGTACAAAAAAAATTGTTTGTTTTGTGATTTTCAATACATTACATTGTTTGTTGAGTCAAAGACGAGCCACTCGAACTTGCCATTTGGTATTAAAACTTCTAATTTTCTTTTTGGTTTCCCTCGTTGCTTGGCGGGTCTTTCCTTTTTGTCACTGGGGTTTTTTATATAAATCTTCGCTATTGCTTCAATGCAAATGAACAAGCGCGCCGAAGTGACTTGTGTGTTCAAGTAAGCCAGACACGCGCAGATTCCGCGCAATACGCTGTGTTTAATGTCATGGGCTGCGTCTGAAACCTGGAAAATGCTGCCTTCGGAGGACACATTTCAAGGCATCAAGGCACGTCCGAATCTAATGTTAGCTTCACTTCCCGTCTCCTGAGATACCTTCATCTGATCGATTTTTGAAGGCAGCATAAATGTATCCTTCGCTGCCTTTGATATCCCACAATCCTATGCGTTCTATTCTGTGACAGTTGAGCTAGAAAAAAAGATGGCGTCCGAAAGTTGCGTTTGCTGGTCAGTTAGTGTGTAAATGTACATTTTTGACCAACATTTTCCACTTCTGATGTAATTTCTAGCAGAAATTACTAATGTAGTAATTAAATATCTGTTTAGTTCTCACCAAATCTCTCTCTATTTTGCTGTACATCATTAAACTGTTACACTGCCTTAGAAGTCTGTCCGAAAAAAAAGTCTGTTACAAGTCATTGTCTGATAAGGCAGCGAGGCAACAAGTCAGCTGCCTAGGTTTTCGGACGCAGCCATGATGACTCACGAGTTGAGTATTTGCGCTAAATCTGCGCAGATTTGGTTTAGACGAACTTCCGCAGGAAAGTGACGTTAAACATAATAATTAACCCGCCAAATTGGCTAGTGATTTGACAGCTTTACCCGCATTTGGCTGGTTGGCGGGTGTTAATTTCAAACCCTGATTGTGAGGATTATAAAACCGACAAGGGGGGCGATTATTTTACAGGGATTTTTTTAATCATCTAACCGTCCTTTAAGTTATTGAATGTAAATGTAAGAAATTCATTTTCGTGACAACGCATACTCATAAAATTAAGTCGCTATGAAAAAAAAAAAAAAACGATTTCGTGCGGACCCGAGGACAGGGTATTATTTACAAGTCTTAACGTTACGGACTGCGGATTTATAGCCAAAAGAAATCTTAATTTAAATCCGCAAATTATCTTTACTGCCGGTCACACGATGTCTAAACATCATAAATAAACAAACAACAACAAAACACACACACACACACACACACTTGTATGGAGAAAAGCCTTTGACTTTATGGTGTTAATTCTTCATTATAAATATAGGAAGATAAAATTATCAATAAATATTAAACTATACATTATGAAATCTATACCCTACAACAAGAACGTTTAATGCACGGAAACAAAGACACCTTTGGTCAGTTGTAACAGTCACCTAATGTTAAAAACTGTTCATGACATGTTGATGTGCCTTTAAAAAGAGAGATGGCCGCTCACCGTTACACAGTCACACAATAATACTCAACACACAGACACAGTCAAGTATAGATATATACTTTATTAATTCTCTCTGGTAAAATAAAATTACAAAATAATTTCAACCTCAAACGGCACCTCCCTTATCTATAATTAATATTAATAAAATCGTTATTTATACAGCAATCATAATTTCCATGACGTATGAGAAGAATGCTATCGTATAATTATAATAAATATGAGCTATAACTGCGTTAGTAATTATTAATGGTAAAAAACTGAGCGATACAAAGCTAAGTTTCAGTAATAGCATACTGTACAATATTCCAAGCGGATGTAATTCAGTATTCCGGCCACAGGATGTCACTATTAGTCAGTTTTCAAAATGGTCTCTCCATTGAAATGGGGTCAGAAGTCTCTTATTCCAACACCATTATAATAGAAGCAATTCCACTAAGAAAATGACTATAATCACTCATTCTACAGTTATTTCCGTGTGAGCAGCTGTTCCACCTTGATGGGGTGGTTTTTATAATGTATTGACTGGCTTCAGCGTCGCTCTTCGAAATATGCTCTTGCTCAAATGGCTGTTAGTCTCTTGCAAACTGTAAAAAGTGCTGTCCAGAGATCTATGATGATTCGCCATCATAGCATTCTCGGGCGCTGATTATTTATACACTCTCTAATCCCAACCACACCGATCCCTTGTTTTGCAACACACACCTCAGTTCGTTTCAGAGTCAACTATAGACAAAGCACTTTGGTAGCAAAGACGGAATTAGAGAAAGTGTGTGTATGAGTGTCCATGCATGTTAACATGTCTGAGTCAGTGTCTTCTAAAATGTATACATTCATGGTAACAGTAAAGTACGTCCTTCTTTTGGACTACATGAAATATGGCAGTTTCGTCATAGGGTTTTTGTGCAAATGTTAGCGTCTCCTCCATTGTGATATATTCTGTGGTGTTAAGCTGCGTAATGCTCGTAGATACAGTGCATCGTATGTGTATGCGTGTATATGGTTATGTCATCACGTCTCTTTTCGTTACGACTAATCATCCATCTCTCCGCCCTGGAGAGAACTTCCCGCACCAGTGCTCTCAGCAGCTGGAGCTGCTAGTGTGGGGACTGTCCTCGGTGGGCTGAGCCGGGACGGAGCCAGAGCCGGAGCCGGAGCTGGAGGGGTGGTTGGCTAGAGGCAGGCTGGCAGCAGTGGGTGAGAGCGCAGAGGGCACAGTAGGGCTCAGGACCTTGGCATCACGCTCACGCAGCAGTTGAATGAGTGCGGCATGCTGGGTGCTGAGCGTGGCCGACAAATGAGCGGGCAGAGCGTTAAAGCCGGCCGTCAGCTGCTCCACCCGCTGCTCCAGACTTAACATCTGCCTCTCCAGATCCTCACTGCGGTCATTCAGCTCAGACATCAGTTCATACATGACGCTCTGCATCTATGTGGAGAGAGAATGACAGTGTAGTTAGACAAAACATTGTGGTAAAGTAAAGGGACTGGACAGTCAAAGGAAGGAAAAAAAGAGTATAAACACTAAACAAGACCATAAGAAACATTAAATAGAAAGAGTAGAGATAATAAATGGAGCAATAAATACCCTTAGGAAATAAAAATCTCAAATAAGATCTCTTTAAAGTCAACAACTCACCCTCAAGTTGTTCCAAACCTGTATGAATTTATTTCTTCTGCTGAACACAATATGGGTAACCAAACAGTTGATGGGCCCCAATGACTTCCATAGTATGGAAAAAATACTATGGAAGTAAATGGGCCCCATCAACTATATGGTTACTGACATTCTTCAAAATATCTTCTTTTGTGTTCAGCAGAAGAAAGAAATTTGGTCTTTGAAGAAAGAAATCCAGGTTTGGAACAACTTGAGGGTGAAACACTTTTGGGTGAACTATCCCTTTAAGGCCCGTTGTTCACACCAATAACAGTAACTATAATGACAACTATACAATTTTAATAATCATTCTAATTCTATGAGAACAGGCCACAACTATAACGACAACGACACAAAAGAACGATATCATTGGACGCACTTCCTGAATGACTTTTTTTCCCAGCTGATGAACAATAAAAACATTGATAGCCAATTAGTATCCATCTGACTTTAAAGAGCTTGAGCATTTAGAGGTAGACAACATAAACATAATGTTATCATGTTGGTATAGTGATCTTTATAGTTGTCGTTCTTGGTGTGAACAGGCTTTTATCCATCAGAAATTGACTGGATGGTGAACAGTGGGCATTACATACCATTTGCTAAAAACAAGTAGCTATTTGGTTATTGGATAGCATTATTCAATAGCAGTGTTGGGGAGTAGTTAACTACAAGTAGCTACGCTACTAACTTAACTACATTTTTCAGTAGCTTGTCAGATGCTCAGTTGCTTTTAAAACAATGTAGCTTTTCCAGTAGCTAACTACTTTTTCCAGCAAGTAGCGGTGTAGCGCGACCAAAAGCTACATTCCGTTTTGTGTTTTGACGAGCCTGCAATGCATTGAAGCAGCACAGCGTTTTCTTCTTATTTGATAACATACTAAAATCGCGTGTTACCGCCATCTATTGTTTCATCGTGCATCTTGCGGCTTTACGGTTCACAGAGAAGAGATTGTCTGATGATTATGTAAAGGACGTACAGGAGTGGTTTGATACTTAACACGAATCGACTAGTAAAGGTTACACTTGATTTATACAAACAAAAGTTTAAAACGCTGTCTGCGTCGAAGCCTTTTTAAATTGATTATCCTGCTTTATTGCACTCTATATCAAATGTCTGCTTCTAATTTAATTACAGTGGTGTCCCGCCATAGTTTAATCTGTCCCACCAGTTCTATAAAGAACCTGAAAGATCACTAACGTGGTGTTTTGTGTCATTGCACTGGCAAAGCATCTGTCAATTGATAAGAAAACAATATTGCGATATAGTTTAGTGCACTTATCACACGGCAAAGGCTCTTATCTAATTAAATAGGTCGCGCCGGTTTCAGAATGAAGTGCACTATGTTCACGCAAGCAGCGCATGATTCGCGTCTCAGAGCGGCTCTGTTCACACACCGTATGATGCATCACTGCACGTGCTGTGAGTTTACCTGCATTTTTGTCTACTCCTGTGTATCCAAGTTGCTTATATTTGGTTCTTGCATTGATGTGACATGACATTTGTAGCGATTTTGCACTTTGACAGTCAGTTTAAGATAAAGACTACATTTGAGTATTGTATATTTTGATAGTTTACAAAATAAAACTTTACTCTTATCATAATTGTATTGCATTGTGTTGTTTTAAACCCCAAACATTTAACTTAAAACATTCTTCATTAACGATTATTCAGTTATTTGTAAATATGCAATTTAATTGTAAAAAAAATGTTTCAATGTAGCTAGCTACTTTTTGGTAGTAACTTGTAGTGTATCTAACTACTTTTTCATAAGGGTAGCTTGACTGTAGTTTAACTACTTTAATTTATAAGTAGCTTGTAGTTTGTCAAACTACAGTTTTAGAGTAGCTTCCCCAACACTGTTCAATAGTGACATCAATGGAAAAGGAAAGCAGAGGAGGAGCAAGTTATTATATTTTGATGAAAGATTATGATGACAAAAAATTCTTTTTAATAGAACCAGGAATGTGCATTAAGTAAATAGGGTCAAATCTGATCTGCAATATCTTGGCTTCTTTGGCTAGACAGCAATACAGTTAAATGGAGATTAGATGGAGACTCCAGCTTCTCCAGTTTTTCTTATGAGAAAAAGACTCCAGTAATCTCCCTGTTTCTCCTTTTGAGTTTCTCAACGAGATCTTAAACTGTGGACAAAGGCTGCAATCAAATATTTTTTAATGTATGTGCATTAACTTGGATGGGTTAAATGTAGAGGACAAATTGGTATGGGTTACCATACTTCACATGCCACTTTGACTAGAACCAAAATACATTATTTAATTACTTCAGAAGCAAAATATTAAGACTTGTTTTCAGAGAACATATCTTGAATAATGTTTATTTTTCTTAGTCCATTGGATTTTTTTTCTGTCTTTAGGCATCGTCTAGTAAAATTTAGTGAGGAATAATAAAAAAAACAATTTGTCAATTGGGTAAGAAAAAACTTACAGGCTCACTGAAAACAAGTGTTAATATCTTATGCAACTAGATAACGACACATGACATGTACACTGTACTACATCTTCAAATTTCTAAAGAGAAAATGGTGCACAGTCCAAGAACACACAACACAAAAAGAAAGAAAAAAACAAAAGTAATAAAAACACTAGTTACATTCAGAAAAAATTCCCAAACAGGCACACACCGCCGTCACGAAAAATATCTTGAATTGCACACATTTTCTGTCATTCTTCAGCTTCCTGTCATTTCTCCCCTCCCCTCCCACCCTCTCCCCCTCCCCTCCCACCCTCTCCCCCTCCCTCTCCCTCTCCCTCTCCCTCTCCCTCTCCCTCTCCCTCTCCCTCTCCCTCTCCCTCTCCCTCTCCCTCTCCCCTCCCACCCTCTCCCTCTCTCCCTCTCCCCATCTCCTCACTCCCACTGTCATCCCTGCTTTAACACTTGTTCAGGTTGCTAGGAGACACAAAGCCACAGAAACAAACAGGTCAGCATGGAAACAGTTGAATGCTGAGATATATTTGGGAAAGCAAAGGTATGTGTGTGCCACCGGACATTATGTGTTGCCGTCCACGTACTTGCAGCCTTGGGCATTATAAAGTGTTTGTGTGTATGTGGGCATGTTAAAATTGCAGGAAAGGGAACACAATGTCATCGAAAGTGTGTGTGGGTGTCTACTGTTTCCTAACAGATGTAACTTGCATATGCGTGGGTTCTGATGTGCGACCGTGTCTGTGATTTGTGATGTGTGTGCATGGACAGTAGTCTTACCTTTGATAAGTCCACCAGAGTATTGGCTTGATCACTGAGTTTTCTCTGCTCCATTTTAACACTTCGCAATCTACAAAAACAGGGACAAACACACAGCCCATTAGACCCTATTCTAATCTCACTAGCACAACGGCCCTCGATTGTAAACCTTAACTAGCTAATTAACTTAATCAGCTTGTTTTCTTTATTTGTTTGTTGTTGATGAGAATCCCCCAAGATGAATACGCAATTACGGCGTAAATCCTAAAAGCTTCAGACATAAAAGGATTCCATAAGTGTGGGATTTCTTTAAAAGAAAGGCTTCGGTTTGAAAGGAGCCCTTAAAATTGGAGGCCAGGGCCACGACAAAACAGTGATAGGAGGATTAGAGTTCTTAAAATGATGAGTATGTGTGTGGTGAGCACCCACACAGAGACAGAGAATAGCATTAGCCCTAGCGAGCTAACAGTCAAAGAAGCTGATATAGCAGTCACAGTTTGGGCAAACGAATGATCCCACCAAGAGAAACATGGTCACTTCAGTAGCATAACAACGATTTGAAAAGTCAGAGGGACATGTTATAACCAAATTGGACTGGCTTATGAATTTGAATTAGGTGACATAACATTTGCTCAGTAGTTCTAACTAATTTGCTAAAAGGCAAGAGGGCTCTAGCCATATTAGCATTAGCGCTTTTTTATTCATCCAGTCCACTGCCAAAACAAGGCTTCTGATTGGTCTTAAAGGGATAGTTCACCCAAAAATGAAACAGTCATACAAGTTTGAGATGAGTAAATGACAGAATTTTCATTTTTGGGTGAACTATCCCTTTAAAGCCGTTGTTTTAATACATTTATTCGCAACTTTTATTTGCACCACTAAAAATGCAATAACAGTGGAGGGCAAAGTTTGAAATTTCTAAAAGTGTAAGTTAAAGGGATAGTTCACCCAAAGATGAAAATTACCCCATGATTTACCCTCAAGCCATCCTAGGTGTATATGACATTCTTCTTTCAGACAAATACAGTTGGAGTTATATAAAAAAAATGTCCTGGCTCTTCCAAGCATTATAATGGCAGTGAATGGCAGCCCAAAATTTGAAGCCCAAAAAAGTGCATCCATCCATTATAAAAGTGATCCACACGGCTCCGGGGGGCTAATAAAGGCCTTCTGAAGCGAACCGATGGGTTTTTGTAAGAAAATTATCCATATTTAACATGTTATAAAGTAAAATTCAGAAGGCCTTTATTAACCCCCCAGAGCCGTGTAGATTACTTTTAGAATGGATGGATACACTTTTTTGGACTTTCACTGCAATCAGTGCCATTCACTGCAATTATAATGCTTGGAAGAGCCAGGACATTTTTTAATATAACTCCGATTGTATTTGTCTGAAAGAAGAATGTCATATACACCTAGGATGGCTTGAGGGTGAGTAAATCATGGGGTAATTTAAATTTTTGGGTGAACTATCCCTTTAAGGCCCGTTCACACCAAGAACAATAAATATTCTGATTGGCTGTCAGTATTTTTATCATTCATCAGCTAAAAAAGAAAAAACTTTCTGAAAGTAATTCCAACAATATCTGTCTTTATTGTTATAGTTGTGGCGGTTTACTTCACTGTTCTCATCGAATTAGAACAATTATTAAGACTGTTTTGTTGTAATTATCATTGTTCGTGTGAATGGCCATTTACAAAGGTTGCTACATGCATGGTCAGTGAGATCAAGATCATTGATAAGGCCAAGAAATATTTCAAGAAATTGGTATTTGGATGATACAAAATATTGAATTACAACAGAAAGCTTGGTTTCACGTTTCTAGACAGGTTTCTAAACAAGTCTGAAGAAATGAATGGTACAGAAAACCATCACTAGTACACAGATAAAAAAAGCGTGAAGATTGATAAATTAGCACTTACAGCTAACCATTATCAGAAAAGGCTGTCATTCGTGTATGTATTTGTCATGTTTTCTCTCAGGTACCATGTCCATGGGCAGGTCAGACATGCTAACTGCCACAATTACACTCATCGCTCAATTCGACACTCAGCCCAAATGTGAAGCATGCACTCCAAATGCTTTTTGTGAGGTTTTAACTCACTAAGTACTTTTGTTATCTATTGATCCATGTGTGTTTAAAGTAAAACGTGTATAGATGAGAGCTTAAGTGAAATGTGGTGTAAAGCTCTGTGTCTATGAAGAGATGTTTTTCTCACTGGTGAATGGCTTGAAGGAACTTCCTCTGATGCTTGCGTACACGGGAGTGGTCAATTTTCTTCATCAGCTTGGTGTGCTTGTATATCAGCCAAGTCTCTCGTAGAACATTTGCTGCTGCGTTCTTTATCTGAGGGGACATGTCGCCATAACAACAATATTAGCAACAGGAAAAGCACCTCAGGAGAGAGTAATGACAAGTATAAGCTCTGCTTTGCCAATACACGCACACAACCCCAAACGTCTGCCAAATTAAAGGTCTTTTTGGGAGATATTCCAGAGTGACCTGACAATAGACATTGTAGCCCATAATTCTGTCATCTGGTCAATTCACGATTCTGGAAGCAGACCAGTGATGTCCAATAAGAGAGAGTCAACACTAAAGCTGATATCTTTATATCTTTGTGGTAAAGTTTTGAAGGACAATAGTGAAGTAAAGCCACCTTTTATATACCCCAAAAAAAACAACAGACCAGAAGTCATTTATTTCCAGTGGAGAGTAGTACGGCAGCTGCATGGAGTTTTCGATCTGATTTGAGCTGCGAATATGTCAAAAATATTTTAAACGGCAAGCTTATTTGTGACCACCTGACTAGATGCGATGTATTCTAATTAAAACAATGAGTGAAATAGTTACCAATATTTCAGTCAGGATCACTTTCTTCAAATGTATATTTTATTAAATGATAATGCATTCAGTTAGAGTTGGCGGTATGGTTCTGTTCTGGGCAAACTCCACGCAAAAGCAGCAAGTCAAAACCCCCTTTGGGGTAACAGAACAGATCCAGTAATAATGCATAAAATGCATAATAAAATTCACAAAAAAGTAACATGAGTTGTTGTAAACAAGCCAAAATACATGAGGAAGGATGATTACAATGTAACTTTACTGGTATTACTGAAGACGATCACAGCACTCATTTGCAATTTTTTAGCAATTGATTTACTACATTGACCTATTTAAATACAGCGCAGCTGATTAAACAGGATTGTGGGTGGTTAGCAAATAAGATGCAAATTTTCAAATATTTTAATATTTTCAACTCTTGAAGACCTCCTTGTGCATTGAAAGATTCATTTGTGAGGTCTTGAAGCCACATATTCTCTGTAAATCTTACATATGGCACCAGAAAAGGGAAAGGGAGAGCAAATAAAGGACAAAATTTAATAAAAAAATCTCCTGAAGAAAAATAAATGAGGATACTTCAAAGGGGCGCCACTTCGGTGGAAAGAACAATTACATCCTCTGTGGGCAACGGAGGGATGATAGAACCTTCCCGTTTTTTAATAAGCTCCTGATTTGACAGTATTCCTCCACACATAGGGCAGCACCAGGCTCTTTTTTTAAAGCGCTGTGTCTGGATTTAGCACTGCACAGCTCTGATTAATTAACAGTGGTCAGTGTATTTAATAATACAAAAGTAGGAGCTCTGGCCCAACCACAATGCAGGTCTCATTTATGAGAAGAGCCAGAGACAGGACAAGTTAGAGAATGAGAGCGGGAGAACGATGATACCAGATATAATTTAGGCAGGGATGCTCATAGCAGTCTACAAGTGGAGTTTTCTGGAATCTGGAATCCAAATGCCAATTAAGCAGTTATTAAAGTGATTATAAATACTGCTATTACACACAAAATAATATAGTTCAGAACAGCTCCCATATATCTCCTAAATATACACACTAGATCATACAATACATTGACTTATTCACATAGACAGGGCCATTTCGGACCATTCTGGTGCCTAAGGCGAGATCCTCATTGTCCCTATAACCACATTTCTAAGCACTGATTTGATTGTTTTCAAATTATATTTGTAAGTTCTTCAATTACTAAAATTATTAATTATGCATTCAACACATTGTAAAATCTTGCTAAAACACAGCGAATTATGTTAAAGTAAACAGGGGTATTGAGGCACCTATCTAAGTTGCCTGTGGCTAGAAATAGAAGGTCTACATCCTGTTCCCCACATAAAAATTAAACAAGTGATCAAATCTCGAATAATTAAATAATTAATAAAACTTATTTAAAATGCATTAAATAATAAAAAATAATATAATCACTGTGTACAGTGCCTCAATGTGTAGTTCCTTTTCAAATGGGAACTTGCACTGCGTCCTAGTACACTTATGGGGAACGCCTCCAGCGTGACCGGTGACTGAAGCACGTGTCTAAACACAACAATAACATTAGCCAGCGACAGCCTATGACGTCACTTCTGGTGCGACCAGAGTATAAAAGGGCGCCTGTAGTACATCAACAATTTCTTTTGTCTTCAGGATCCGTTTGTTTACATATGTGTAAAGACGATCGCTATGGAATACACTCAGCCAAGCGTTTCAGGAAGTATGTGCCTCCATATCAGAGACAACACTTGAGGACACACGACTTGTGTGTTATGTGTTTGGGTCTGGCGTTTGAGCGGAGCACATTCAGCTTTCGAGGGAGTTGAATGCGCTCTTTATGATGCAGTTGCTCCTTTGTTGCTTAATTCTCTGTCGAGGGATGAGCACATGCACCCTGCGGTTCGGGTCCCATAGCCGCCATAGTGGCAGGCAGGTTCGATCACAGAGGTAGTGGGCGGAGCAAAGGGAGAGTCTTATAAGATTTCTTTTCCTTTCCGGTCTACTATTACCAATGTGTGAGGCCTAATTCTGTGAAATTAGTTTGCGAACTCTTCTTTATCGTAGGGCACCTTCGGAAGTGTCTGGAGTCTTGAGATCCTACAAAGACATTTGTTTCCGAGTGGTCCCAGTTAGCACTCAGCTGGCTCCCCTTGATGGCAATGTCTTCATGGTTAAGTGTAAGTGGAATCCTTAATAGTAGAATTCCCAACTCCCTATGAGAGAGCTAGTTTTTTTTTGCTGGAGTCTCAGTTGAGCATTTATAATGGTGTGGCTAGCACTTTTGCCTAGCCCCCTTTATACTTTCTTGTGATCTGCCAACCAAGGAAGGCTTGGAGCTCTTCTGGTCTCTGGAGACCAACAGGAAGTGGTCTGTTTGCCTTGGGCAAACCCCACCTATTGTACGGCACCTCTGAGTCTAGTCTAGTGTCTGAAGTCTAGTAGAGACCAAATCAGTAGAGTTATCATATTATCATATTACAGGTTTTACAATGGTTGTAGCTAACCTTAGCTGTTTGCTCCCATTGGTCATTTAGAACGAACATGGAGTAGATCCTTCCCTGTTATGGGCAAGGTCCTCCACTCCCTGTAATGAGCTCGTTCTGACTTCCGTATTATCAGTCTTTAAGGTGGTGTTGTTAGGCCTCCTCTCGCTCTAGCGAGTCATCCTGCTGAGGCCTCCGCTCTCCAGAGCTCCACTTGGATAGCTGTATCGAGTTATCAGTTTGTGAGCCTCCTTGGTAAGCATTCCTTAGCGTAGAATGTAGTTAGGCCACCTTTCATTTTAGAGAGTTGCCTTGCTGAGGCCTCCGTTCTTAGAGCTCGGTCTGGGTGGTCACACTGGGTTGTATGGCTCTCTGTGAGCCTCCTTAGCGGAACCACCCTTAGGGAAGCGTTGTTAGGTTTCCTCTCGTTTTAGAGAGTCGTCATGCTGAGACCTCCACTCCCTGCAAGCCCCGCTTAAGATGCATGACCAAGGCATACGGCTCCCTGCAAGCCTTCTTGGCGATATGGTCTTTTAGCATAGAGTGTAGTTAGGCTTTCTCTCGCTACAGAGGGTCATCATGCTGAGGCCTCTTAGAGCTCTGTATAGACAGTGGACCTAAGTTGTAGGCTTTCTCTGAGCCTCCTTGATTAACTGTCCTTAAGGGGAGGAGGGGTCATTGCTAGGCTTCCTCTCGTTCTAGAGAGTAATCCTGCTGAGGCCTCTGCTCCCCAGAGTTCCGCTAATAGCAGTATCAAGTTGTCAGGCTCTTTTTTGAGCCTCCTTGGTAAGCAGTCCTTAGGGTAGAACGTAGTTAGGCCTCCTCTCGCTTAGAGAGTCATCCTGCTGAGGCCTCCGTTCTTTGAGCTCCCCTCTGATACTATATCAGGTTGTTGGCTCTCTGCGAACCTCCTTGATGATATTTTTTTTAGAGTGTTGCTAGGTCTCCTCTCATTTTGAGAGTGGTTTTCCTGAGACCTCCACTCGTCAGGGGTATAGTGTCCGCTGAAATGACAGGCAGGATATTCCTTATCCTTGGCCATATTCCCTTGAAGGTATTTGGAAGAATACCAGGCCCTGAGCTCTACCCACAGGGTATGTAGCTGGGGTTTCTGGCCCTAGGGAATAGAGTCACGACAGCCAATGATGCACACCCTCTAAGACGGGGAACTGTGACTGCGGACCTAGCTCCGTGGAGTCATTGACTTTATGTCAGCTGTTGCGGCATTCATTCCCTCATTTTGTTTCGTATTTGTTTCCTATAAGCGTCCTAGGACGCAGTGCGAGTTCCCCTTCGAAAGGAAACGTCTCGGATTACGAATGCTACCATTGTTCCGCTGCCATGCTTTGAGTATGCCTGCCCACATCTCCTTCAGACAAAGTTGTTGAAGTGTACTACAGGTGCCCTTTTATTCTCTGATCACACCGCTAGTAACGTCACAGGCTGCTGCCGGCCAAAGTTACTGTCGTGTTTAGACGCATTCTCACGCTGGAGGCATTCCTCAGTGTCTTGTTCCCCTTCTCAGGGAACCATGGTTACATTTATGGTTACAGAGGTTTTTTTAATCACTTTTGTACCATTTTCAAAAGTGGTCAATTTTCAAAACTCTACTGAACTGATTATTTAACATTGAAGCATATTTTATATTGAAAAAAAATCACATCCATTATTTATGTATCCAGTATTTCATTTAAGAAATTGCCCATTGAATTAGCTTCTCGTCATTCATTTTAAAATATTTGACCATCATAATTTAATCCAGTGGGTCTGAACCTTTTTGACTTTATACAGTGGGGAGAACAAGTTTTTGATACACTGCCGATTTTGCAGGTTTTCCTACTTACAAAGCATGTAGAGGTCTGTAATTTTTATCATAGGTACACTTCAACTGTGAGAGACGGAATCTAAAACAAAAATCCAGAAAATCACACTGTATGATTTTTAAATAATTAATTCGCATTTTATTGCATGACATAAGTATTTGATCACCTACCAACCTGCACAAGGCTGGGATGGGCTACAGGACAATAGGCAAGCAGCTTGGTGAGAAGGCAACAACTGTTGGCGCAATTATTAGAAAATGGAAGAAGTTCAAGATGACGGTCAATCTCCCTCGGTCTGGGGCACCATGCAAGATCTCACCTCGTGGGGCATCAATGATCATGAGGAAGGTGAGGGATCAGCCCAGAACTACACGGCAGGACCTGGTCAATGACCTGAAGAGAGCTGGGACCACAGTCTCAAAGAAAACCATTAGTAACACACTACGCCGTCATGGATTAAAATCCTGCAGCGCACGCAAGGTCCCCCTGCTCAAGCCAGCGCATGTCCAGGCCCGTCTGAAGTTTGCCAATGACCATCTGGATGATCCAGAGGAGGAATGGGAGAAGGTCATGTGGTCTGATGAGACAAAAATAGAGCTTTTTGGTCTAAACTCCACTTGCCGTGTTTGGAGGAAGAAGAAGGATGAGTACAACCCCAAGAACACCATCCCAACCGTGAAGCATGGAGGTGGAAACATCATTCTTTGGGGATGCTTTTCTGCAAAGGGGACAGGACGACTGCACCGTGTTGAGGGGAGGATGGATGGGGCCATGTATCGCGAGATCTTGGCCAACAACCTCCTTCCCTCAGTAAGAGCATTGAGGATGGGTCGTGGCTGGGTCTTCCAGCATGACAACGACCCGAAACACACAGCCAGGGCAACTAAGGAGTGGCTCCGTAAGAAGCATCTCAAGGTCCTGGAGTGGCCTAGCCAGTCTCCAGACCTGAACCCAATAGAAAACTTTGGAGGGAGCTGAAAGTCCGTATTGCCCAGCGACAGCCCCGAAACCTGAAGGATCTGGAGAAGGTCTGTATAGAGGAGTGGGCCAAAATCCGTGCTGCAGTGTGTGCAAACCTGGTCAAGAACTACAGGAAACGTATGATCTCTGTAATTGCAAACAAAGGTTTCTGTACCAAATATTAAGTTCTGCTTTTCTGATGTATCAAATACTTATGTCATGCAATAAAATGCAAATTAATTACTTTAAAATCATACAATGTGATTTTCTGGATTTTTGTTTTAGATTCCGTCACTCACAGTTGAAGAGTACCTATGATAAAAATGACAGACTTCTACATGCTTTATAAGTGGGCAAACCTGCAAAATCAGCAGTGTATCAAATACTTGTTCTCCCCACTGTATATACAGGTTTCCTAAGATTTTTGTTTTAAGTTGGTTTAGCTCATTTGTCTTTTTTTTTTTATAATATTATTCTTGAAGCCCACTTGGAAGTTTGCTGAGGCCCCCTAGAGGGCTCTGGCCCCCTGGTTGAGAACCACTGATTTAATTGAAAATGTCCTCTTTCTTACAGTATTGCCATACAGGTTTTTTTTTTTACATAGCAATCACTACTAGGCACTGTACAATCAATCAAAGACAAGATGGGACAAGAGACAGAGAGAGAGAGACTGTCAGAGAGGTCGAAGCAGTTGTAAGTGGATGTCAGAGAGGAGGAGGCAGAGGGCAGGGAACTGTAATGAAGTCTGGGCCATCACTGTTGATTATTTGGCAAACTGAAGCCTTACTGTGGCAGGTGACATCTAGGGAGTAAAGTCTTGAATTGAGGGGGTGTGGTTAGCTATGTATAAAGATCAACGGTAGGAACGAGAACGGTAGGTGCGTTTGTTTCTGGCCGGCATGAAATAGATCAACACTCATACTGTTTGGTTGCAAGCGGTTCGCATTTGGGTTCTCTTGGATCTCGGAGATAGGTATGAGTTTATTTGAACTCCTAAAGTGTTTTAATATGTGGTGTTTGTTTTAGGAAGAATAATAAAGGTGTTTTAATGTGTGCGTTTCAGCTCTACGGAGCCCATTGTTCATATGCGAGGGGTTCGCATGTGCCGTCTTTTGGATCTTTGACATAGGTATGAGTATGTTTAAAGCACTAAAATGTTTTAATAGGTGGTGTTTGTCGTGATATAAATAATAAATGTATTTTAATGTGTGTTTCAGCTTTGCTGAGCCTATATGTTGCTCTTGTTATTATTTGTTTTGTTTGTTTTTTTTGGTTTGAATGTTGGGTTTTGGGTATATTGTCTAGGGAATGGCCCTTTGGGCGGACTAGTTTTCTTTTTGTTTTTTTGTTTGTTCGTATTTTGTTTGTTTGGGAAATTATAGGTGAATAACACTGATGTAGAAGTATCTAACCCTGGTTGTAAGCCGAAACTTGACATAAACTGTAAATGTCCTTCAAATCTGTTTGGTTGATTGGAATGTTGTTCCAAGATCAACAAAAATGTTGATCCAGGAACATGTTGCACTTGGTGAAATCACATTCACCAGTAATCCCCCGAGAACTAAATGTTCCCCTAGGGCCATTTTCCCAGTTGCATTCGCATCACCAGTAGGAACTCTGAGGTGACGTAAGTCGGCCGACAGCGACGTCATTTAAGAGAGGCATTCAACAACGTCAACAACTGGAAAATGGAGGAGCTGTGTTGTTGTATGTTGTAGTATTCATGATAACAAAGATGGAATGTAGACGTATAAGTTATGCGATAGAAAGAGCAAAAAGGAGAGCTAAGAGACGAAATCTCCTACAACAACTTGTGGTGCTACATATCATCAAGTCTGATAACACAAAAGAACACAATGCCGCAGACAAAGGCGAGTGGTAAATGCTATTAAAATTTGTAAAAAAAATAAATAAAAAAAATAGTAAACTCTGTGCATTTATACAGCTTTTTATGATGGTACTGTTTCATATGGCATGCATTCAACCAATCAACATACACTTACATCACTGGTGGTTCCTATTGTGCTGGGTTCCTGTGGTGCGAACATGCCAAAAAGTGTATACTTCCGCCATTAGTTCTAGGAACTATAAAAGGTTCCTCCGGTGAAAAAGACCCTATAGATGTCAATAAAGAACCTTTATTTTTTAAGAGTGCATGGATGATTTGAAACTTTTGTCTTGCATTATTGGAATGTCTTTAAAATAAAGGTTTCAGAAGGGGTTTTTCGCAGCAATGCTATAGAAGATCCATTTTGGGTTCCCGAAAGAACCTTTCAGTGAACATTTCATAAAAGAACCTTTTTTTTCTTAGTGTGAAGAAAATTTTAATAATCTGAAGAATCAAAGGTTCCATGGATCATCATGGAATTACACTGTGTTCCAAATTATTATGCAAGTGACAAATCAGTAGGATTTCAGTTCAATAAACATTCAGATTTTAGTTTTTCAAAGAAAGTGTTTGTTTGTTTTATTTCTCCATATCTTTTTAGATAACTGGTTTGTTAAATAGTTGCCAGGTCTACTTAGGTAAATGGAAACACTACTTAAAGAGGTTGTTCCACATTATTAAGCAAGTCACAGTTCTCATGCAATATGGGGAGGAAGAAATATCTTTCTGAAGATGAAAAGCACGAGATGGTGCAATGTTATGCAAAAGGTATGAAAACAACTAATGTTGTGTGAAAACTGAATGGAGATTATTGAACTATCATAAGATTTGTGAGTAATTTACAGCACAAGAAAACTCGATCTTGTTAAGTTTCTGTCAAAAAAAATGTATTATATTAAAAGGACAACTATAAAAAAGCCACTGGTCCCCCTGCTCAAGCCAGCGCATGTCCAGGCCCATCTGAAGTTTGCCAATGACCATCTGGATGATCCAGAGGGGGAATGGGAGAAGGTCATGTGGTCTGATGAGACAAAAATAGAGCTTTTTGGTCTAAACTCCACTCGCCGTGTTTGGAGGAAGAAGAAGGATGAGTACAACCCAAAGAACACCATCCCAACCGTGAAGCATGGAGGTGGAAACATCATTCTTTGGGGATGCTTTTCTGCAATGGGGACAGGACGACTGCACCGTATTGAGGGGAGGATGGATGGGGCCATGTATCGCGAGATCTTGGCCAACAACCTCCTTCCCTCAGTAAGAGCATTGAAGATGGGTCGTGGCTGGGTCTTCCAGCAGGACAATGACCCGAAACACACAGCCAGGGCAACTAAGGAGTGGCTCCGTAAGAAGCATCTCAAGGTCCTGGAGTGGCCTAGCCAGTCTCCAGACCTGAACCCAATAGAAAATCTTTGGAGGGAGCTGAAAGTCCGTATTGCCCAGCGACAGCCCTGGAACCTGAAGGATCTGGAGAAGGTCTGTATGGAGGAGTGGGCCAAAATCCCTGCTGCAGTGTGTGCAAACCTGGTCAAGAACTACAGGAAACGTATGATCTCTGTAATTGCAAACAAAGGTTTCTGTACCAAATATTAAGTTCTGCTTTTCTGATGTATCAAATACTTATGTCATGCAATAAAATGCAAATTAATTACTTAAAAATCATACAATGTGATTTTCTGGATTTTTGATTCCGTCACTCACAATTGAAGAGTACCTATGATAAAAATTACAGACTTCTACATGCTTTGTAAGTGGGCAAACCTGCAAAATTGGCAGTGTATCAAATACTTGTTCTCCCCACTGTATGTGGAGTTTAGAACTGACCATTCTCTGCTATGGTATAAACAGAAGGATAGTGCCTTCTGAAATAAAAGGATTTTCATCAGGACAATGCACTAGCTGCTGCAAAAAAACACCACAGCAATAAAACTCTTTAAAAATGTATTTCTACTCCCACTGTAAACGTTTCTCTTTGTGAGCTTTGGTTAGAGGTGGCTGAAATGCAGCCAGTGGTGCGTTTCCTAAAAGCATCGTTAGCCAACTATGATCGCCATTTCCATTGAACTCCAAAGACGGAACTTGCGACCATAGTTGACTTTGGGAAAAGAACCTCCCAGTGACACCAGCAGCTTCAAATACCTGTTTGCTGCTCAACAGTGGCTGTTTTTATAGCTGTCCTTTTAATTACAATACATTTTTTGGACAGAAACTTTCCTTAATAAGCCTTTATCTGACCAATATGAGAACTGTGACTTGTTTAATAATGTGGAACAACCTCTTTAAGTAGGGTTTCCATTGACCTAAGTAGAGCTGGCAAACTATTTAAAAAACCTGTCTGAGATTGATACCAGTTATCTAAAAAGATATAGAAAAATAAAACAAACAAACGCTTTCTTTGAAAAACTAAAATCTGAATGTTTATTGTACTGAAATCCTGATATGTCACTTGCATAATAATTTGGAACAGAGAGTAGATAGAGTACAAACCTGATTCCAAAAAAGTTGGGACACTGTACAAATTGTGAATAAAAACAGAATGCAATGATGTGGAAGTTTCAAATTTCAATATTTTATTCAGAATACAACATAGATGACATATCAAATGTTTAAACTGAGAAAATGTATCATTTTAAGGGAAAAATAAGTTGATTTTAAATTTCATGGCATCAACACATCTCAAAAAAGTTGGGACAAGGCCATGTTTACCACTGTGTGGCATCCCCTCTTCTTTTTATAACAGTCTGCAAACGTCTGGGGACTGAGGAGACAAGTTGCTCAAGTTTAGGAATAGGAATGTTGTCCCATTCTTGTCTAATACAGGCTTCTAGTTGCTCAACTGTCTTAGGTCTTCTTTGTTGCATCTTCCTCTTTATGATGCAGCAAATGTTTTCTATGGGTGAAAGATCTGGACTGCAGGCTGGCCATTTCAGTACCCAGATCCTTCTTCTACGCAGCCATGATGTTGTAATTGATGCAGTATGTGGTCTGGCATTGTCATGTTGGAAAATGCAAGGTCTTCCCTGAAAGAGACGACGTCTGGATGGGAGCATATGTTGTTCTAGAACTTGGATATACCTTTCAGCATTGATGGTGCCTTTCCAGATGTGTAAGCTGCCCATGCCACACGCACTCATGCAACCCCATACCATCAGAGATGCAGGCTTCTGAACTGAGCGCTGATAACAACTTGGGTTGTCCTTGTCCTCTTTAGTCTGGATGACATGGCGTCCCAGTTTTCCAAAAAGAACTTCAAATTTTGATTCGTCTGACCACAGAACAGTTTTCCACTTTGCCACAGTCCATTTTAAATGAGCCTTGGCCCAGAGAAAACGCCTGCGCTTCTGGATCATGTTTAGATATGGCTTCTTTTTTGACCTATAGAGTTTTAGCTGGCAACAGCGAATGGCACGGTTGATTGTGTTCACCGACAATGTTTTCTGGAAGTATTCCTGAGCCCATGTTGTGATTTCCATTACAGTAGCATTCCTGTATGTGATGCAGTGCCGTCTAAGGGCCCGAAGATCACGGGCATCCAGTATGGTTTTCCGGCCTTGACCCTTACGCACAGAGATTGTTCCAGATTCTCTGAATCTTTGGATGATATTATGCACTGTAGATGATGATAACTTCAAACTCTTTGCAATTTTTTTCTGATATTGCTCCACTATTTTTCGCCGCAGCATTGGGGGAATTGGTGATCCTCTGCCCATCTTGACTTCTGAGAGACACTGCCACTCTGAGAGGCTCTTTTTATACCCAATCATGTTGCCAATTGACCTAATAAGTTGCAAATTGGTCCTCCAGCTGTTCCTTTTATGTACATTTAACTTTTCCGGCCTCTTATTGCTACCTGTCCCAACTTTTTTGGAATGTGTAGCTCTCATGAAATCCAAAATGAGCCAATATTTGGCATGACATTTCAAAATGTCTCACTTTCAACATTTGATATGTTATCTATATTTTATTGTGAATAAAATATAAGTTTATGAGATTTATAAATTATTGCATTCCTTTTTTATTCACAATTTGTACAGTGTCCCAACTTTTTTGGAATCGGGTTTGTAGATACCAATAAAGAGCATTTGTTTTAAGAGTGTACTGAATAAACAGGTAGTTAAAAATGACTAAATTGAAAGAAGATCACTCTGTTGTGTGTTCATTACACAGTAACCTTTAAAAACAATAACTGCATGAAAGAAAACATTTACAACCCTCATGAATGCACATTAATTCTTGAAGACTGGCTTTTACAAATGTAATCAGTTCAGAAGAGTTTATTTACCACTTCTGAAAAATTGTGAAAATGGTACCGACGTGATTAGAAAACTGGAATACTTTAGAAAGAGCACATTAGCATTTCTATTCAAGGATAGTTGTGATAAACAATTTTAGCCTGAGAAACCTGTCCATCTTCACTGCACTGTCAGTTCCTCCTGATGGGAAGACGGAGGAACAACCTGCACCCTTCCATCCAGTTGACAGTAAACCCTTTGTCACCGTGTCTCCACGGCAACAGGTTTGTGAGGTCAAAGTTGCGAGAACATTTTTCTGCTTTTTGTAGAGGTTTGTAACCATAGTAGCAGCAAACTCAATGCATGAGGATGATCAGCACGGTAACGCTCCAGCCTTTGTCAATCTCTCTTTCTCTTGTCCCCCAACTGCATGTTAAGCTGAGGCAATTGAGTAAGCTTGAGGTAATAAACTTGAGAAAAAGAGGCTCGTTTTCCATCCTCTGTCTTACTCACTCACTTGAGAAAGGCATTTACTTTAGCTGCTCATCAGAAGAAGCACTCCACAGCTAAAGTGATTTTTTTTTTTTAATCTGTGTTGCAATTATTGATCACCAGCCTTCTAGTCACTAATGTCAGCCATGATATTGCCTACATATTTGATACAGCGATCTATTTTTGACTCTCTCAAGTGCATGAAAAATTGAAAAGGACCTAGGGAGAAAGAAAACTAGTACATGTATATGGTTCTCTGAATATAAAGCTGTGCCTACGTGTCCATTTATTGAAGCGTGTGTAAGTGTATTTACCCGCTTGGTGAGCTGTGTGTCCATCATAAAGTTGTGCACATGCTTCTCCGCCTTCGTCAGCTCAAGCTTCCTGGCTACCACGGCAACAACCAATGCAGTGCAACCTGCTCCCTGCGAGAGACAAGAGACGAGGTCAAGGTGTGAAAACACACAGAAGCATAAAAATACTTCATACTTGTATTATTAGCAGAGGTCACATGGAGCAACAGGGAAACATGATTGATAGTAAATGATGATTGATAATAAAAGGAGATCCATGGATGTGCCAGGTAAACATTAACTCCAGTTCACGAGAGCATTTGAAAGCGAAAAAACAAAACAAATGCAAAGAGGGTGGATGTGAAGTGTTTTGAGTAAAAAGACATAATTTACTAATATTTCAAGCAAAATCAAAAGAAAAAAAATGAAATTGCTTCAGGAAATTGAAAACAATTTTAGCACTATTAGGATTTTCGCAGTGTTACATTCGGTGGCGTTTTTAAAGGGGAACCAGTGGCAGTTCTGTTTGTTTGGTGCCTTAGAGGAGATAAGACATGACCAAATGAAAAACTGTCTGGTACAGCTTTTTTATTCAGTGTGAAAGTTGACCACTTTCAAATCTTGACACACACACGTCTGGTTCACTATCTTTGTGGGGACTCTTCATAGACATAATGGATTTTATACTGTACAAACTGTATATTCTATCCCCTTACACTAACCCTACCCATCACAGAAAACTTTCTGCATTTTTAAATTTTCAACAAAAAAAACTCATTCTGTATGATTTATAAGCTTGTTTCCTTGTTTCCTTAATTAAACCAAGCCAAACTGCTTGACAATCGATGTACTTTCATTTTATGCAAAAGAGCAGCTTTGACGATTTAATTAAGTTAATTTCATTAACGAAAACTATGGCAAAAAATTTTCGTCGACAACCTTTTTTTCATGACTAAAGGTGCGGTCACACTATACTTTTCATTCCACTGACTTGCATTCAAACACATGCGAATGTGAGAGACAGGAAACGCAAGCTCATGCGAAGAAGTTTCGGATTTTGCTGCGTTCCAATCATAGACTGTAAAAACGATGGATAGCATGTCTCCACCTCCTTCCACTGTAGAAAAATGAAGCCAAAATATCCCAGTAACACCCAGTATCCGCGAATCCGCCATGGTGCAAGCGCAACTGGCTTTTAAAGGGAATGAGAGATGAGACTCTGATTGGTTTATTGCACATTATGCCCAAAACACACCCATGACTCATTAAGAGACTAGGTACAACCCTTTTGGACCATGCGCCTGGCGCCGACCGTTTTTTCCCGTCATTAAACTAGCAAAAGTGGATTCGGACACATCCTAAGTGCACCTGCGCCATGTGCTTCAGACCATTCCAGTTTAATGAACTCTGACCTGCGAATTCGTATCACATGAAAATGTGTGACTAATAGAAGATTGACACGCCTCAGCAAGACCTTTTAGCTGAGTTAAAAGAATACAAACTTTAAATCTGCAGAATTGTAGCGTTGCATTTTGTATGTTGAATTATGTTTTTTTTAAAAAGAGGCCGTAAAATGTAACGTCAATTTGCAACCACTGCAGTGTGCATAGAAATTTTGTATGCTCAAAGTGTATGTGTCCAGGGCTTAAGATTAGGCAACACAACACCAAGGTCATTAAACTATAAATGACGATATCAGCATGCAATATCATTGACGAAAAAAGACGAGACTAAAATAAAAACTTTACCAAAATCTCTCTTTATTTTATAATTTTTTTTTACATTTAGCTTAGGTAACTTTTAGCGTATTCTTAACCCTGGACCGCATTATTGTTAGTCTATATTCACAGAAACACAAAATGACCTCTGAAACGCAACCTCTGTGTGACAATACAAAATTGTTGTTTTTTTGTTGTTGTTTTTTTTTTTTTGCTGTTGTTTTGAAAAACATTAATGTAATTTGGAATTAGGAATTTCACTGCTTTAATTTTTGAGAGAAGTTTCTTGTTTTACCAGCTTTCATAATGTAGAGAGTGTGATAATTTATAGGATAAATAGTCTATAATAAATCAGGAAACCAGATGAGGTCAAATAAACCATGCGTATGGGTCGACATTCTCTTGATTTGTGCTTATAGGTGAAAGTGCAATAATTCTAATGAAATGTAAAAATAAACTTCTCAAATGATGACAATTATTGTGATTAAAATTGAGCAAAATAATCATGATTATCAATTTAACCATTATGCTTCATTGACTAAAACTAAAACTAGACTAAATTGGCCAGACATTAGTTGACTAAACAAAAACAGGACAAGGCTGGCTAAATATGATAAAAAAAATAAAAAGTACATTTGACACAGGACTGAGAGTAAGACTAAATAATAATAAAAAAAAAATAGCTGACAAATTAACACTAAGTTTTATTAAAATCTCCTTTTGAGATTTTGTTCAAAAGTTTGGAGTTGAGATTGGGGTAAGATTTTGTAATGGTTTTGAAAGAAGAAGTCTCTTATGCTCACCCAGGCTGCATTGATTTGATAAAAAAACAGCAATTTTTTCTATTTTAATATATTTTAAAATGTAATTTTTTTCCGGTGATGGCAGAATTTCCAGCAGCCAGTCTACAGTGTCACATGATCCTTCAGAAATCATTTTAATATGCTGATTTGATGCTCAAGAAACATTTATTATTATTATCAATGTTGAAAACAATTGTGCTGCTTTTTTTCAGGATTCTTTAATAAATAGAAAATAACAGATTTTATTTAAATAGAACTTATTTTGTAACATTATAAATGTCTTTACTGTCACTTTAATTGCTTTCTTGCTAAAAAAAAAAAAAAAATATTCATTAAAAAAAATCTTACTGACCCCAAACTTTTGAATGAACCATAATGTGGTTCTCTTATTCATGATATGCAAATATTTTTTTTTAAAGTATTCACATTGTTGTACTGCCTTTTCCTAATTTATTCTGATAAAGAATTCAGTATGATAATGAGTATGATTGTCATTACTGTATAAAAGTAATGTGAATTTAATCAGAGTAACCAAATATAATTTTATATAATTTACATTTAAGAAATATTTTGATACTGGGAAGAAATATGACCCTGACCTGAGATTCTTGAGATTCATCCATGTACTGAATTAGACTAGGAAACATTAACAGTGTAGACATCACTGGAGAGACTAGGATGATACAAAAAACAAACAAAAAAAAAACACATACACAAAGGTTTACTCCCATTTACACATCACAAACGTGTAAACTGAAGATATCACCAATGACTACACCGAAGTGGTAGAGGTACACAGAGGAAAAGAGACTGAGGCAGGTTGAGGGAAAATGAGGAAATAAACCCATTTAGAGGTGAAGAGGTTGAGTGAGGTAGACAGGGAATACAATTTCAGGTCAAGGAGAGAGAAACACAATAGTTTAACGCAGCAAGAGAAGATGTCTGGAAAAAAAGATGGAGTGGAAAGTGACGAGAAGAGGAGGGGAAGTGTTAATGAGGTCGGAGAACTACTAATAAGAAATGAATTGGAATTAAAAAGTGACTAATGAAAGTGTGTGTGCTTCCTATGACTGTGTATGTGGCGTATATGTGTATAGTGTATGTGTGTGTGTGAGAGACACTAATGGAATGTTTTTAAACCCACTTGTAGGACATATGGAAGAGAAACATACAACCCAAAAATAATCTAGAGCCATTTTACAAGACATAAAAATAAAACAAAAAAGCCCATTTTCAAGAAGCACTTTTGTTGCCCATATTCACCACTTAATAAAACATGATGATCATCCACAGAAAAACCCCTCTAGGACATTGATAAAATGTGCATGTGTGTTTCCATATGGCAACTTGTGCAAAACTATTCCCAGACAAAAAACATAGAATAAAATAATGAATCTCTTAAAGTCTAAAATGCATGTTTAAAATGAAAGCATCTTGCACTGACATATCTTAAAATATGTCAGTGCCACTGTTTTGTGTCAAGATGCACACCAGTAATGTTTTTTTCTAAGGCATGTTTATAAAAGCTAATTGAACTAAGGCCTAATCCTGGCTTATTCTAAACCCTGTCTGTGAAACCGGGCCATTGTGTTAGAGCTTCAGTTTAAAAACGCAGAATCTTCAGTGTTATGATGCGAGAGAAAGGCTAATACTCAACGATAACAATCCTTTATCTTTAAGCTGGTGTTTGAATGAGAAAGCAAGTTTTTCAAGATACTATGACCATATATAATGTCCTCCATTCCACATTTGCAGACAGGATAGACAGGTGCTTGTTGCATCCCCAAATCCTCATGCTGCACCAAGCGACTTGCAAACTAAAGCCCTGCCCAAACACTCCCGTTCCCGCAGGGCAGTGGTACAGTCTAACAGAGTTGGCCTTCGATGTTGTCATAGCAACAAGTTCCATAATTCTGCCTATAGAAAGTCATCACAATCACTCTCAATAGTAAAATAAATCGCATCCAACACACACTCTCTCTCTCTCTCTCTCTCTCTCTCTCTCCTTCTAGAATTCATATTCTGTAGCATTTCATCTCTTCAGCAGCTCATATTTAAAAAATAAAAAAAACGGAAGGAACACAAACGGTTTGAAACATTAGCTGCCCTTTCAAACAATTAAGACTGTGGGTATATTTCAGTATTATCTGGGTCAATGACATATATATACACTCACCTAAAGGATTATTAGGAACACCTGTTCAATTTCTCATTAATGCAATTATCTAATCAACCAATCACATGGCAGTTGCTTCAATACATTTAGGGGTGTGGTCCTGGTCAAGACAATCTCCTGAACTCCAAACTGAATGTCAGAATGGGAAAGAAAGGTGATTTAAGCAATTTTGAGCGTGGCATGGTTGTTGGTGCCAGACGGGCCGGTCTGAGTATTTCACAATCTGCTCAGTTACTGGGATTTTCACGCACAACCATTTCTAGAGTTTACAAAGAATGGTGTGAAAAGGGAAAAACATCCAGTATGCGGCAGTCCTGTGGGCGAAAATGCCTTGTTGATGCTAGAGGTCAGAGGAGAATGGGCCGACTGATTCAAGCTGATAGAAGAGCAACTTTGACTGAAATAACCACTCGTTACAACCGAGGTATGCAGCAAAGCATTTGTGAAGCCACAACACGCACAACCTTGAGGCGGATGGGCTACAACAGCAGAAGACCCCACCGGGTACCACTCATCTCCACTACAAATAGGAAAAAGAGGCTACAATTTGCACAAGCTCACCAAAATTGGACAGTTGAAGACTGGAAAAATGTTGCCTGGTCTCGATTTCTGTTGAGACATTCAGATGGTAGAGTCAGAATTTGGCGTAAACAGAATGAGAACATGGATCCATCATGCCTTGTTACCACTGTGCAGGCTGGTGGTGGTGGTGTAATGGTGTGGGGGATGTTTTCTTGGCACACTTTAGGCCCCTTAGTGCCAATTGGGCATCGTTTAAATGCCACGGCCTACCTGAGCATTGTTTCTGACCATGTCCATCCCTTTATGACCACCATGTACCCATCCTCTGATGGCTACTTCCAGCAGGATAATGCACCATGTCACAAAGCTCGAATCACTTCAAATTGGTTTCTTGAACATGACAATGAGTTCACTGTACTAAAATGGCCCCCACAGTCACCAGATCTCAACCCAATAGAGCATCTTTGGGATGTGGTGGAACGGGAGCTTCGTGCCCTGGATGTGCATCCCACAAATCTCCATCAACTGCAAGATGCTATCCTATCAATATGGGCCAACATTTCTAAAGAATGCTTTCAGCACCTTGTTGAATCAATGCCACGTAGAATTAAGGCAGTTCTGAAGGCGAAAGGGGGTCAAACACAGTATTAGTATGGTGTTCCTAATAATCCTTTAGGTGAGTGTATATATATATATATAAATATATATATATATATATATATATATTTTTTTTTTTTTTTTTTGCAGGATCTAATAAATATTCAAAACATATAAAACAAATGCAGTTCACAGATACAATGACTTGAATACACCTATTCTATGATAAGCAGGGTTTTAATTAAAATTCATTTTGGGGAGCATAGAGCCAAAAATGTCAAGATGATACAACTGTCCTGATATCATAATGAAGAAAAAAAGCCTCATTAAAAGAAAGAAATCATTATTGAGCAGCTTGGCATATATTCTCTATAAACAAATTCTCTATTTATTATAAAATATACACACTATATATATTATAAAATTAAATTATTTATAAAATTAAATATTAAATATTATATGTCATGTGGTGCAACCAAAATGCAGGGGAAAAAAATAAAACAGGAAATAATATCATAGAGGACCCTGCAAACCAACATGAATGAATAAGTCTCTTAAAATATCAGATCATTTGACAAACTTAGTTCAGGTTTTAAAATGTCATGTGGTGCAACTCTCCGAAAACTGATATTATTGAATGATATTTATAATTTAATAATGATAACTGTTAAAAAAAGACATTTTGAGTAGGAGAATGTATTTAAAATCTTTTTCTAAATAATGATTAAGATGTACACTCATATATCAATGTGGAACAAAAATAGCTTTTTACTATTTACTTGATGGCTACACCGCATGGCATTTTTGTATCATTAAATTTAAAATATTCTTGAAAATGTTTAAAATATTTTTCCAGAACCATTTGAAATCAACAGGAATATAGAGAGAACATTTCTAATAATTTTGCACGCGTTTTAAACTAGAGATTTAAAAGATATTTCCTGTTCTTTATCATGGACACACTTAATTGTCATTGACATGCCTGCTACGTTATGTGTTATTGTGTGTGTGCACAATCAAGAGAGAGATGAAGATGTCAAAAAACTTCCAAAACTAAAATAAACAGAAAAAGAACCGTCACGTCAAGTTAACCACGCTTTTCCTCTGTAGTGTCTCTGGTAGGATATTTAGAGACACAGAAACTGACAGCATGTGAACAGAAAGAACAAATACTCCAAACAGAACAACAAAGAGGAGTGAAACGAGAGAAAGTGACCTTTACTAACAGACATTTACGTCTGCAAACTCAATATCAAAATAAACATACTGCTAAACCATTGTTCTACACCACCTGTCAAGCATTCCTCAAGCACAGAGACATAAAGGCTCGGGAAGAGAGAGATTATAACAAGAAGTACCTGGGGTTTACATTAAGCCAACACTATCATAAGGTAATCAGGCAGAACAATGGCAACCCTCAACAGCCTAAAAACTGAACAAATGTGCCGTCCAAGAATACACGAGAATTCGTCCTAAAAACAATGGATGTTTGCGAGCTGGTGTGTCCTGGTGTTTGCTAACAGACATGGTTTGGTTTTGGCATGTTTGGGTTTCTAGAAATAAGATAACGAGTAGGAAAACATATCTTTAGATTGTCCCCTGCCACTGTGGGCGTGAAAATGCTGTGCTATGTGTGTGTGTGTGTGTTTGTACCATAATTCCTGTGAGCAAACACACTCCCTTGCCACAGTAGGTGTGAGGCACCATGTCTCCATATCCAATGGAGAGGAAGGTGATGGAGATGAGCCACATGGCACCCAAAAAATTACTGGTCACATCCTGAGCATCATGGTACCTGAGAGAGAAATAAAAAAGCTGAGGTTTAGTCTGGAAAGATTTGATTTTTGAAAGCAACTTTGAACAGGTTCTGGCTGTGGAAGGAATGGAGAAGCAATAACTGGATGTGAAATAGGCACAAATATCACATCAAAGTTTTCACATCAAATTCATTCTTACATTTCCATCCCTTAATCTGATCAGAAAAGCACTTTGAAGGAAATTCTAGAAAGTCTAAGTGTTTGCCCAGAGGCTTGTCGAGAAATTTTGAGAAGGTTCTTAAATGTTTGTTATACCTTTGATGCGGCAAAAAACCCTTTTCTTATCCTCCTTGAGAACATCTCAATATATCTTAGTGGGAAAAACAATACAAAAACAAAACAAGACTAAACTAAAAATAGAAACTAAATAAAATAAAACTAAATATAATACAACAAAATTAAATAAAAAAAACATTGTTTGCCACCCATCCTACTTATATCTACGTGTTCAGTCAAGGTAACATTATTAAAGGTGAAGTATGTAATATTGACAGCTAGCGGTTGAAATGGGTACTGCAGTCCAAATTCAAAATACTGGAGAGCTGTTTCTAATGCTCCCTCCTCCTCTACACTCACGTGGGTTGCCAGATTAAGGACACACAACATGAACGAGCACAATTGAACTAGCCTTATATTGTAAGTTATTCAGCTAATGTATATGTTTTTTTTTTTGGCAAGGCTTTTTAGATCAGGTAAAATCTGGCAACCCGGGGTGTTAAAATACTATTGGTTAAATTGGCAGTGGCTGGATCACATGGACCAAAACTAAAACATTCCGACATGGAACACACATTTCAGAGTAAACTGAGAAAGTATTTGAACTTAGCATGTTTCCTAAATCTCTGCAAACATATTATGGTATTTTATGCTTTAGTACAGTCAAAAGATTACATACAGCACCTTTATAAAAAGGTATGACATTTCAGAGTATTATGATGAAAACTTACAAAGACAAATATTTGGTTTAAGAACATAATTAAGAAAAATCAAAGCCTTTTTTGTCATTTGTATAGTACCATCAGTTTCTTTAAAGGGGACCTATTATGCAAAATTCACTTTTATAGGGTGTTTGTACACCGATGTGTGTCCGCAGTGTGTGAGAACAACCAGCCTATAATGGTAAAAATCCACTCACTCGTTTTTTTTTTTTATAATTCCCATAAATCAAAAGCAGTCTCTTCAAACAAGCTGATTCAGATTCCCCTCTACAATGATGTCATCGTAGGGAGAAGCCCCGCCCACAGCCGGTGACGATTTGCCCTATTAGCATAGACACAGACACCGCTACTGACAGTTTCTGACATTTTCAGTGCGTGAGATTGTCCTGTTTTGTTGTTGCTGGTATGCCGGAGCATGAGCTCTTGAAGCTCTGCCCTCTTCTTGAAAGGGGGCTGTGAGCAGCAGCTCATTTGCATTTAAAGAGATACAAAAATGGCATGTTTTTGCTCACCCCCAAAAAGTGGCAATTTTAACATGCTATAAAAAAATATCTGTGGGGTGTTTTGAGCTAAAACTTCACATACACACTCTGGGGACATCAGAGACTTTTTTTTACATCTTGTAAAAAAGGGCATAATAGGTCCCCTTTAAGTCCTCTTAAGGCATCATAGCAACTTCCCAAGAATGTAGTTTACAAAACAAGTTCATCCAGTTAGAGGGAGGTCTAAAGCCCACTGTGTGCGTGCCGGACTGAGTAAGAGCAGCATCCAGACTGCAGGGAGACTCCTCCTCTGGAAAGGGCCTTTAACATGATGACTTTGAGTGCAGTGCATAAAAATAGAACAGATCCCTGTAGGCTCACCTCACAACGACGCTGCCCTGATCACATGTGGCAATTCAAATGCACAAACTGTCACTCATATCGTGCTGCTCGAGCTTGCCGCTATCAAAACAATCATCAAACCTCAGGTCCCCAATCTGGGGAACCCTCAATATTTTAAAGCGTATACCCCAAGACTAACACACATCCAGAGTTTGTAACCATGACAACCCACTGGCAGAGTCGGAAACACCCACTCACTGGCCTGAGGGCCTAGTTTATCCTGCGACCCTTTTAAGATGCAACATGGGAAATCTGTTGATGCACGTCGTGATTGGCTGCTGCCCGGAGTGCATATGTGTCTGGAAAAAGGGGAACGCTGTTTAGATAGACAGGTCTCTTTTGGAAACAAGGGTGTGAATGAAAGTGCTCCTTTTCTGTCTCTTTCTCTTCTTCGATCCCTGTTTCTCTCTGGTCTCTCACATAACAGCGAATGTGTAGAGCGAGTGTTTGCACACCTCTAGTGGTGTGTTGTCATCCAGGCAGTGCCACTTATTGGTGGGGATTCAGGTGAGTCCTCATTAAGCATAAGAAACTTGACAGCGTCTAGACAGAACGGCACAGTTCAAAACACAATGATTCATTTGTTCATTCTTCCTCACGCTCGTTCTCTCTCTCACCTCTCACACACTCTTACGGTCCAGGCAGCGATGATCCACAGGGAGATGCTGAAGACTAGAAGCACTGTGCCTGGGCATATGGTCATCAGGGTCTTCATCACAAACCGTGTGTTAAAGTGCACCTGAAAAGAGAAAAGCAACCAGTCATGTGGTTCCTTTCAGTCTGGATTTTACCGTCACAGTAGATTAAGTTACACAAGCAACAAGTTGCAAGAAGCTTTTACTGATGGATATGATCAGCTTATAATGATCAGTAAGCATTATATCATGAATGTTAAAAATTATGGTTTAGCAGAGATTCCCAAACTTGTTTGTTCACAGTTCTCTGATGTTGGTTAGTGGCCACATGACACGAAATAAAACAAATAAAACACTTAATCTTTTTTTGTTTTTGTTTTAATTTTAAAATGACTTCTTTATTTAAATTATATATATATATATATATATATAAACAGTAATATTAGTGAAATTTTACTACAATTTAAAATAATGGTTTTCTATTTTAATATACTTTAAAATATAATTTATTTCTGTGATGCAATGCTGAAGTTTCATCAGCCATTACTCCTATCTTCAGTGTCACATGATCCTTCAGAAATCATTCTAATATGATGATTTGATACTTAGTTATTAATGTTGAAAACTTGTGTTGTGCTGCTTAATATTTTTTTAACCTGTGATACTTTTTTCAGGATTAATTGATAAGCCTTGCTGAATAAAAGTATTAATTAAAAGTAAAAGTATTAATTTCTTTAAAAAAAAACAGTAGTGTATATTGTTACAAAAGATTTCTTTGTTGTGAAAAGTAAAGTTTCTAATGCAAATAAATGCACTTTTTTCAAATAGATATATTCTTGCATTGTATTGAATTTTTTATATGCATTTTCTCTCAAAAACAGATAGTAAAGCTGCTGTGGTGGTGAGATGGTGCCCGATAGTCCCTATGGTGGTCTTATTCATATTCAGACCATCAAAAGATCATGTTTGACCTTATATTTGTCCCACCAGTTGCACTTGGAAATTAAAACAGCTGTTTGAGATCAAAGTTCAGTGTTCAGTGTCTTTGTGCAAAAGAAAAGACTGTGACCTGAACTATCATAATTTATGTGAAATACTGGGTGTCCTGACTGAAATTTACAAAAAGCCCAAATTTTAAATCTTTTTTTCATTTTCAGCTCAGATTGATTCTAATGCAGCTCTTTTCTGAGGCATCTGAAAAGAGCTGCAAGAGAACAAGAAGTGTTGCCATTGTTTGTTTGTATACAATTTTATCTATATTTTATTGAAAGCAATGTTCATCATCGTCATCATTATTATTGATTTGTGTTACTGAAAAGTCACATAAAGGGCAGCTCTCCGGAGGGAAGGCGGAGATCTCTGAGCTAAGATGGGCCACACAGTCATTAATGATAAAACAGCACATGAGAGGAAAGAGAATTTGCATTTACATCTCTTTGAAACAAGAGCTTCTCTGAAAGGACAAAGTGATTACCCTCTCCAGTCAGCCATTCAAATTAAAGTACATCAGGACTCTTTTCACCTGTTTTGGGTTATTTTAATGGCACCGATAGACAAAACTCAAACTTTGAAGTATCAAACACTTGACAGCCACTGCATTCATTCTTCAATCTCTCTTAAGGACAAAGCTGCAGAAATACACAATATTCAGAGACATCAATCAGCCATCTAAAGGGGAGCAGAGATAAACCTGCTCAAAAAACACAGCCATCAATCATAAAATCCATTACAGTAGAAAATTCATCAGTCACATCAACTGACACTGAGCTGTGATGCTGCATCCTAGCAATGCAAAAACAATTAGATTAAGCTCCTGTCCAACACTGACCTTCAAATGAAGCTACGTCTTAACGCTAGTTCACTCTGACCAACAAATGCCAACATAAACACCAAATAGCAAATGGGTTTTGCTGGATCCAGGGGAGTAACTAAGTAAAAGTAGCAACGCTACTAACATTATTTTTAGTAGCATGACAGTAGCTTGGCTGTTCTAGTAATGTAGCTTTTCCAGTAACAAGCCACTTTTTCCAATAAGTAGCAGCGTAGCGTGCTTATGACAATGTCATATTGTCACATTTTATGTCACATTGTGTTGTACACTAAGCATTACAGCTGAGCCAACTAAACACTCTCCAAAAAGGTCCTCTGCATTGGTTTGATTCGTTTTAGTGAATCAGTTCAGTCATAAGGTGCATATAAATCAACTGGTTCCAAAATAAACTATTCACAGATTTGCAGCCTTTGTGTCTTTTTATAATGAAATATTTAGTTAAATGCTGCTGTTTGTATGTTTTCAACTCATTTATACTGTCATTTATTTAGGACAAATTTACCTGTAAATTTACCTTGTAATCAAGATTCAGTTAAAACCACTCATTGTTTTTGAGAAAATATGACTGATAAAATGAAGATTGATTGAATAATAATATTATATTTGAAAAGATTCTGACACCTTAACACTAGAACTGCCATGGGGTAAAATGTACCCATGGCTGTTTTTCAAATATACATAACAGATTTTCAATAAAATATCCAAGTCTCCCAGTCATTGACTTTTACTAAAATTGTGTTATTTACAATCCCCTGTTGTTAAAAATTGTTTAGATAAAAACCAGATTTAAAAACGGGGCATTTATACCTATAAGCCTTTTTAGGAAAGGGGATCATTATATTTGGAAGTCCAAGGAATTGAAAAGTTTAAAACCCCTGGTTTATCTGACTATTAGACTGTAGTTTACCTAGATTTCATTTTTAGTAGCTTGTAGCAGTTTTAACCCTAAAACAGGCAACATGAGACCTTCTCCAGATCCTTCAGGTTTCGGGGCTGTCGCTGGGCAATACGGACTTTCAGCTCCCTCCAAAGATTTTCTAGTGGGTTCAGGTCTGGAGACTGGCTAGGCCACTCCAGGACCTTGAGATGCTTCTTACGGAGCCACTCCTTAGTTGCCCTGGCTGTGTGTTTCGGGTCATTGTCATGCTGGAAGACCCAGCCACGACCCATCTTCAATGCTCTTACTGAGGGAAGGAGGTTGTTGGCCAAGATCTCGCGATACATGGCCCCATCCATCCTCCCCTCAATACGGTGCAGTCGTCCTGTCCCCTTTGCAGAAAAGCATCCCCAAAGAATGATGTTTCCACCTCCATGCTTCACGGTTGGGATGGTGTTCTTGGGGTTGTACTCATCCTTCTTCTTCCTTCAAAACACGGCGAGTGGAGTTTAGACCAAAAAGCTCTATTTTTGTCACATCAGACCACATGACCTTTTCCCATTCCTCCTCTGGATCATCCAGATGGTCATTGGCAAACTTCAGACGGGCCTGGACATGCGCTCGCTTGAGCAGGGGGACCTTGCGTGTGCTGCAGGATTTTAATCCATGACGGCGTAGTGTGTTACTAATGGTTTTCTTTGAGGCGGTGGTCCCAGCTCTCTTCAGGTCATTGACCAGGTCCTGCCATGTAGTTCTGGGCTGATCCCTCGCCTTCCTCATGATAATTGATCCCACACGAGGTGAGATCTTGCATGGTGCCCCAGACCGAGGGAGATTGACCATTTGAACTTCTTCCATTTTCTAATAATTGCGCCAACAGTTGTTGCCTTCTCACCAAGCTGCTTGCCCATTGTCCTGTAGCCCATCCCAGCCTTGTGCAGGTCTACAATTTTATCCCTGATGTCCTTACACAGCTCTCTGGTCTTGGCCATTGTGGAGAGGTTGGAGTCTGTTTGATTGAGTGTGTGGACAGGTGTCTTTTATACAGGTAACGAGTTCAAACAGGTGCAGTTAATACAGGTAATGAGTGGAGAACAGGAGGGCTTCTTAAAGAAGAACTAACAGGTCTGTGAGAGCCGGTATTCTCACTGGTTGGTAGGTGATCAAATACTTATGTCATGCAATAAAATGCAAATTAATTATTTAAAAATCATACAATGTGATTTTCTGGATTTTTGTTTTAGATTCCGTCTCTCACAGTTGAAGTGTACCTATGATAAAAATTACAGACCTCTACATGCTTTGTAAGTAGGAAAACCTGCAAAATCGGCAGTGTATCAAATACTTGTTCTCCCCACTGTATGTTGCTCATGCTGTTATTTACCGCATTTTGAAAAGTATGTAACTCCCAGTTCACGTTGCCTGTTTAGGGTATAAAAAAAGGATTATCCACAGTATTGCCAATGAATGGTGTTTCAAGGTAAACTGGGCTCCCTGTACTGGTCATTGCACTATTGTGAATTCAGGGGTGATGAGTGAGGGGTCGGTTGTGGGTGGTGGGAGAACCAGTAGAAATCTCGGGAAGACCTTAGGGAAGACCCTTGCAAATGTTAATATTCACATGTAAAACTGATATTATTACTTTTTGTTGACTACAGCTTTGCATTTTTAACTAGATATTTTCTTGCAGAGTTTCACACAGCTCATTTTATGGCAGAACATGGGTGTCCAACCCTGCTCCTGGAGGGCTACCTTCCTGCAGAGTTGCAAGGAAAAAAAAAGAAAAGAAAAAAATTCTCTGCAAGTAGTTAATGCAAAGATGTAGTCAACAAAAAGTAATAATGTCAGTTCCCTTTCAGTCGGTCACGTTCGACGTACGTCGGACGTCACCGACGAATTGGGATCACTTCTGGGAGCCCCTATTAGCTTCGAGTGTATAGAGAACGGGCCAATGGCCATTGGCGTGCGAGATTTGCATCTCGCGCTCCGCCCCGCATCGCGGGTATAAAGCGGAAGCGGATGCAGCGCACATTTGTCATTCACTTCGGAGCCAAACAAGCTCATGAAAGACTTCAAAAAAGCTGTTCAGCAAGAGAGAGAGAGAGAGCGAGAGAAGAGGCTTTTGTGCTGGGGAGAAGGCACGTGCAGTGACAACCGCGAGCTCACCGAAATCGGTGAAACAAACTGCTGTTTTTACAGCATCCCGGTTGGTTCGGTGGGGGCGTTCCACGGTGAGTGCAAACACAGGCTGCACTATCCCCTGTGTTTGCCGCGGTTGTTCCTGGGTGCTTCAGCACGTTAAGAGCTTCTTCTAAAAGAGCAACACGGGTGTGAAATTGCGTCTTTTTCAAGATGTCATTCCACCCGTGCGTTTCTGGATGCGGTCGTTCCCTGTCACCAGCTGATGGTCACAATCGCTGCCTGACATGTCTGGGTATTCAACATGCCGAGGCAGCGTTTGTGGATAGTTCGTGTTCCCATTGCGGGAACATGACTATCTCGGCGCTAAGGTCGAGACTCGCCTACCTTCGGGAGGGTGGAGTCCCCTTACCTATGCCCCGATCTAGTGCTATCCCTGCCCAGCAGGATAGACCTACTTCGGCGAATAGCCAGGGTGACCTGAGGATCACGTTTAGGGCACACCCGCCGAGCCAGCCTCCGTGGGCCCCTAAACCCTCTGTAGTGCCGCAGCCGGTTGAGCTTTCGGAGGAAGTCGCTGGCCCCTCTCGAGGTGGTCCAACGGTAACCTTTGGAGCTCCAGCAGAGGGTAGGATGTCGATCGCTGCATCGGAGGGGGAGTTTCAGTCCTCGGGGGATGAAGACCCGGCTGCGTTGCTTCCCTCTGGGAGAGTGGCGTTGTCCGAGACGGACCCCGAGCTGACGGCTATGCTTTCCCGGGCCGCCGAAAAGGTCGGGCTCGTGTGGAACCCTCCACCGTGTCCCGAGCCTTCTAGGCTGGATGATTGGTTTCTCGGGGCGGCTCGCGCTGGTTCTCAGCGTCCCGCCCCGGTGCCCTTCTTCCCGGAAGTGCATGAGGAGCTCACGAGGTCGTGGACGGCACCTTTTTCTGCCAGAAACCGGCCGAGTGGCTCCTCCCTCCTCACTACTCTCGACGGCGGGCCAGCCAAGGGGTACGTGGGGATCCCGCCGGTGGAACGGGCGGTCGCGATGCAACTGTGTCCGGCGTCCGCTTCCACCTGGCGCGGAGACCCACGCCACCCATCCAAGGCCTGTAAGTTCTCCTCCAGTCTAACTGGGAAGGCTTACAAGGCTTGTGGACAGGCTGCGTCCGCCTTGCATGCCATGGCGTTGCTCCAGGTGCACCAGGCCCAGGCACTCATGGACATGCACGAGGGTAGACCTGACCCAGAGCTCCTCCGGGAGCTCCGGACGGCGACGGACCTCGCCCTCCGGGCGACGAAAGTCACCGCCCGTTCCATTGGTCAGGCGATGTCCACTCTTGTGGTCCAGGAGCGACATCTCTGGCTCAACCTGGCCGATATGAGGGAGACTGATAAGTATCGGTTCCTGGACTCCCCCATTTCCCAGGTTGGGCTGTTCGGCGACGCGGTCGAGAGCTTTGCCCAACAGTTCTCGACTGTCCAGAAGCAGACGGAGGCCATCAAACACATCCTGCCCCGGCGGTCAGCTGCTGCCCAGCCGCCGGCCGCAGCTCCTCCGCCTGCTCGTCCAGCTGACCTGCAGGTGGTCCAGCTGATCTGGAGTCGCTTCGGGACCGCACAGGTAGACCTGTTTGCCGCCCCGGACACGTCTCACTGCCAGTTGTTCTATTCCCTGACCGGGGGGACCCTCGGCTCGGATGCGCTGGCACACAGCTGGCCCCGGGGCCTACGCAAATATGCGTTTCCCCCAGTGAGCCTTCTTGCGCAGACACTGTGCAAGGTCAGGGAGGACGAGGAGCAGGTCTTGCTAGTTGCGCCATACTGGCCCAACCGGACCTGGTTCCCGGAACTAGTGCTCCACGCGACAGCACCTCCTTGGCCCATTCCTCTGAGGAAGGACCTCCTGACTCAGAGACGGGGCACCCTGTGGCACCCGCGTCCGGACCTCTGGAAACTCCATGTCTGGTCCCTGGACGGGACGCGGAGGTTCTAGGTGGCCTACCACAGGCTGTGGTAGACACCATCACTTCCGCCAGAGCCCCCTCTACGAGGCACCTCTACGCGTTGAAGTGGAACCTGTTCGTCGAGTGGTGTTCTTCTCGTCGAGAAGACCCCCGAAGATGTTCGATCGGCTCTGTGCTTTCCTTCCTGCAAGAAGGGTTGGAGCGAAGGCTGTCTCCCTCCACCCTCAAAGTGTATGTTGCCGCTATCGCCGCAAATCACAGCATGGTCGAAGGTAAGTCCCTAGGAAAGCACGATCTGGTCGTCAGGTTCCTGAGGGGGGCGAGGAGATTAAATCCGCCTCGCCCTCACTCTATACCCTCTTGGGACTTGCCCCTGGTGCTAACCGCATTACAGAGGGCTCCCTTTGAGCCTTTGCAGTCAGTAGAGTTAAAAATCCTGTCCTGGAAGACAGTACTCCTGACTGCATTGGCTTCCATCAAGAGGGTAGGGGACCTGCAGGCATTTTCGGTAGACGAATCGTGCCTGGAATTCGGGGCGGGTAACTCTCATGTAATTCTGAGACCCCGGCCCGGATATGTGCCCAAGGTTCCCACCACTCCCTTTCGGGACCAGGTGGTGAACCTGCAAGCGCTGCCTTCGGAGGAGGCAGACCCAGCCCTGGCTTTTCTCTGTCCCGTTCGCGCTCTGCGGACTTACGTGGACAGAACGCAAAGCTTCAGGACCTCAGAACAGCTCTTCATCTGTTACGGAGGCCAGCAGAAGGGAAAGGCTGTCTCCAAGCAGAGGATGGCTCACTGGATAGTGGATGCCATCGCCTTGGCGTATGAAACCCAAGGCGTGCCCTGCCCGCTTGGGTTGAGGGCACACTCCACTAGGAGTGTGGCCTCTTCCTGGGCGCTGGCGCACGGCGCCTCGCTGACAGATATATGTAGAGCTGCGGGCTGGGCGACACCTAACACGTTCGCTAGATTCTATAGCCTCCGTGTAGAGCCGGTTTCTTCCCGTGTGCTCGCTTCAAATAGCCAGTAACACCGAAGGGCCCGTTCTAGTGTCGGCTTGCTGCGCCATTCCCCTCCTCATGGACCGGATACGTGCGCTGATATGCTCCAGTCGAGTTCCCCAGCACGGCGAACCCTGTTGAGTCCTCCGCAACCCGTGGCAGTCAGACGTGGCGGAGCGTCCGACGCCAGGTCTAACACTCGTATGCATTGGTGGAACTTGTGTTAGGCTGGGTATCCATATGTTGTGACCCCTACGGCGGTCCCATATGTGTATTCTTCCACGGTACGGCTCCCTACGGCGAGCCCGTGTCTTTCCCTTGGCAGAGCTCGCTCTGCCGTCTCTGTGCGGTGTAGTCTCCCGCCTGCATTGGCCGGGGCCACCCCTGGGACTTCCGTATGTTGTACTGCCCACGGCCAGTCCATACATGTATATTCCACATGATACCTCCCTACGGGTAGGATGTGGCTTCCGCAGCGGCCCCCCGGGGCACGCTTTCCCAGCGTTATCCAATACTCTGCTGAGTGGGTCTTGCGGAACAGCAGCAGTGACTCTCCCTGCGTAAGTTCCCCGCCCCAAACAGACGGGGGTCTGAGGGGCTTTCGCTGGGCGCTGGAAGTGGTAGTAACTGTGGCGTTTTCCATAGGGATCCCAATTCGTCGGTGACGTCCGACGTACGTCGAACGTGACCGACTGAAAGGGAACGTCTCGGTTACGTATGTAACCCTCGTTCCCTGAAGGAGGGAACGGAGACGTACGTCCCGTCGCCACAGTTGCTGTACCATCACTGCAGCGGCCGAGTCACTAGTTCGGCTCCTCAGTGAAAAACAAATGTGCGCTGCATCCGCTTCCGCTTTATACCCGCGATGCGGGGCGGAGCGCGAGATGCAAATCTCGCACGCCAATGGCCATTGGCCCGTTCTCTATACACTCGAAGCTAATAGGGGCTCCCAGAAGTGATCCCAATTCGTCGGTGACGTCCGACGTACGTCTCCGTTCCCTCCTTCAGGGAACGAGGGTTACATACGTAACCGAGACGTTTTACATGTGAATATTAACTTTTGCACATTTTTTTAACTCAAAATACATACATTGAGAAGGGGGACTGTGTACAGTGGGCCCAGAGGCTTGGAGGGCCTATAAGGGTCTTCCCTAAGGGCCCCGGTCCTGGAACGAGATTTCTACTGGCCCTCCCACCACCCACAACCGACCCCTCACTCGTCACCCCGGAATTCGCAATAATGCAATGTCCAGTACAGGGAGCCCAGTTTACCTTGAAACACCATTCATTGTCAATACTGTGGATAATCCTTTTTTTATACCCTAAACAGGCAACGTAAACTGGGAGTTACAACTCATAAAATCAAAACTACATCAAATAATAAAATTCCTTTGGATATGTTTTACTTAAGTCCAGATGAAATAAGAAGTGACATGAAATGATTTTTTGCTGATCATTTTCCAGTCGTGCCTGTTTAAGGGTTAAAGTAGCATCCCCAACACTGGCTGGATCAGTGTGTGAACCCTGTTGCTGTTTGGTGGGTCAGTGTCAACCAGCCTATAAATGTAGAATCTTTAAACTGTCAGTAAAGCTAAAAGGTTCATCTTTCTCAAGAGACTGAACAAACTACATAAATCCACACAAAACCTCTTCCTCCAGCGCAGAAAACCACAGGCCTCAAGGCTCATGACTGTCCACATAAAAGTGAACTTTACTGCCATCAGCCACATTTTGTAGAGAGGAAGTGTTTATTGAATATGGGTACAAGTGGGCCATTGAAGATAGACAGAAAGGGAAAAGCTGACCAGTTGATGATGTTTGGACTAGTTGGTCTATAATACCTGAAGAAAGCTAGCTGTTAGCATTCCCATTCATCTCAATGGCAGTTGCTTGGTTAGCGCAGAACCCTCCAGAAGTATGTTATTTCATGCTTTTAAGAGACCTTCGAAAAGGAATCAGGCAATGTGTTACTTGCAAAAATAATATTTAGTCAGAATACACTGCTATCAACCAGCAGGGGCTAAAGGGACCATGCTAACTAGCCAAAAGAATGTAAACAACAAAAAAGGAAAACCACACTCAGAAACGAATGCTACACATACTGTATATAATTAATACCCTAAATTCTGAGTTCAATCAATCGTTAGGTTGACCTCTGACCTTGTTGAGTGCCCCTATGCTGCGGGAGGAGGCGTCGGTGAAGAGCTTGCTATGTAGCAGCATGACTCGGGCGATGAGGTAGAGTCTAAGGAACATGGGTACAGACAGCACCATGTCTAGATCTGCCTCCGCCTGCGAGGGAGCGTAGGAGAAGGCCAGCCGCGCCCGCCACATAAACTTGAAGTCCCCCGGCACCGGGTGAACCGCCGAAACGATCAGCTCCAGAGCGATAAGCAGCACTCGCTCCATGGTCATGGCGATCCGCCAGTCGTCCGCACCATTGTCAATGACGAAGAGCTGAAGGCAAAAAGTCAGAATAGGAATGTTAAACAATGCAAATTGAGAAGTTTCCCAGCAAAGTTTTAATTTGCATAATGGATTTCAAATTTGTATTAAAATGTAAGGAAGTGCTTAAGGGATCACAGCAGCCACTAGCCATAACTGACATAACGCAAAGAACTAAAACCTAACCCCCATAAAAACTGTTCTTTTAATCTCATGTCATTTCCACAACAGATGCAATGCTGTAAAACATGTAGCTCATGTACATTTGAGTTTTGCCCCAACATTTCTTTTATATATATATACATTTTACAGGCAAAAAAACTAGTTAGAAAAATAAATAAACAAAATAAAATAAAATAAAATAAAATAAAATAAAATAAAATAAAATAAAATAAAATAAAATAAAATAAAATAAAATAAAATAAAATAAAATAAAATAAAATAAAATAAAATAAAATTAAATTAAATTAAATTAAATTAAATTAAAAAAAGGAATCCTGCTAAAATCCAAAAATTACCTCAGGAACTTCTAATACATTTTTCATTCGTGGTCTGGCTATGTGTAATATATGTTGAAGAAAATAGTAAAGTAAAGTGGATGTGTGTTTTTTTGTGTTCTTTAAATTCTGCATTTATTCCTCTTGAATTTAGTGTGTGTGTACAGGTTTATATAACATTATGGGGACCAAATGTTCCCACAAGGATAGTAAAAACCTGAGATCACCTACATTTTCTGTGATGGGTAGGTTTAGGGTTAGGGTTAAGGGATAGAATATACAGTTTGTACAGTTTAAAAACCATTATGCCTATGGAGTCCCCACCAAGATAGCAAAACCGAGTGAATGTGTGTAATGTTTTCTGTTTGTCCTGAGTAGCATCCTTTAACCAGCTGATTGATGGCTCTGCCTGTCTTCATTGGATTGGACGGCACTGATTGCAGCAGGTTTAAAACCATCTCATCCGCTCTTCAAAGAGCTGCTGTGACTCGCACTTCTCCTGTCTCCCCACCAGCCGCCAGACCAACAACGTTATTGTTATATGATTGTCATATGTTTTAAGCAGTGTTGGTGTCCTTTGTAGCGGTGACCTGCCCTTTTCTTTTGTGCGATAACATTCGCTCTATTTTGATAGTATAGTTAGGTTAATTGATTGGATTTTTCTGTGATCTCTCGAGGGAAGTTATTTTGTCTTTTTTTATATTGACTATTTTTGTTTGTTATATTGGGCCGTGGGTCACCCTGAGGTTTATGCACCCACTGGTCTTTCTTTTGTTACTCTGAAGCTCGCAACTTTATCCCCCAATTTCACAGACAAGGCTTAAGCTAGTCCCATACTAAAATGCATGTTTGAGCTGTTTTAACTGAAAGCATCTTGCACTGACATATCTTAAAATACACTGATAAAAATGATTTTGTGGTGAAGTAAATACTACAGAAAAACAAATGTAATTTCTACATGAAAAAGTTAGTTCAGGCAAGAATTTAAAAAAGTAAATTCTATATTAGTACTCAATTTAAGCTTGTAGAAATTAAAGAGTAAATATCAGCATTATAAAATTAAGTAAAACTACTCAACTTTTCTGATACTGGTGTTCCCATCATGCACTGGGGTTTGAATAATTAATGAGGTTGATTTTTCACTGTTTTCCAGCTGTATTTACACTGTTTTATGTTGCTTTTGTTGTTAGGTTTAGTAACGTGCCATTTTGTGACATTTGGAGTTTATTTTCAACTCAAAATGACACATTCATACTCAAAAATGATCCATCAAATGTTACCGTCACTGTGTGTTGTGTACCAAGTATTAAGGTCTCTGTGTTCAGGTGCCGTGTTACTTCTATTAAGTAGATATGGTATCTACACAATATCTATTGTTATATTTACTTGGATATTTCTAAGTAAAGCATACACTTTAAAAGTGTAGTTTAATTCAATGTTATATTTTTTGAGTAAAATGTATTGCAAAGGAAACTTCAACTAAGTAGAAATTACTCAACCTTTTACTGGCCAAGTTAAAATTACTTATTTGCTTTGTAAATTTTACTTAACTTAGTTAAGTAGAGTTTACTTAATTCCATATGTGAAATTTACTTAAAAATATGCGTGCAAAAACTTGTAAATCTTACTTATTGTTTTTTTCAGTGTATGTCAGCGCCATTGTTTTGTCTCAAGATGCACAGCAGTAATGATATTTTTTCTAAGGAACGTTTATAAAAGCTACTTTAATGCCCTAACTGAACTAAGGCCTAATCCTGGCTTAATCTAAGCCCTGTCTGTGAAACCAGGCCTATATATTTTTTCAACATCTTAATAAAATGTTTATCGGAGCTATTTTTTGCTTATGTGAATTTATTTCCTTTTTTCTTGGTCTGACGACAGTGTGGGGAGTCGTTTCTTTTTTTAAATCACGACATAACCCTAGACGGTCGCAATAGTACTCATAAATCATAATTTAAAGTTGCTAAAAAAAAATCATTCGAAATTCCCGAGGAAACCTATGGCTCAAAAATGCAAAATCTCTTCTGAATTTTAGGGCAAAACAAAACAAAATAAAATAGTATATAATATATATATTGTAAATAATTAAATAATTACCTATTTTATTTAAATACACACACACACACACACATACAGTGGGGAGAACAAGTATTTGATACACTGCCGATTTTGCAGGTTTGCCCACTTACAAAGCATGTAGAAGTCTGTAATTTTTATCATAGGTACACTTCAACTGTGAGTGACGGAATCTAAAACAAAAATCCAGAAAATCACATTGTATGATTTTTAAGTAATTAATTTGCATTTTATTGCATGAGATAAGTATTTGATCACCTACCAACCAGTAAGAATTCCGGCTCTCACAGACCTGTTAGTTTTTCTTTAAGAAGCCCTCCTGTTCTTCACTCATTACCTGTATTAACTGCACCTGTTTGAACTCGTTACCTGTATAAAAGACACCTGTCCACACACTCAATCAAACAGACTCCAACCTCTCCACAATGGCCAAGACCAGAGAGCTGTGTAAGGACATCAGGGATAAAATTGTAGACCTGCACAAGGCTGGGATGGGCTACAGGACAATAGGCAAGCAGCTTGGTGAGAAGGCAACAACTGTTGGCGCAATTATTAGAAAATGGAAGAAGTTCAAGATGACGGTCAATCTCCCTCGGTCTGGGGCACCATGCAAGATCTCACCTCGTGGGGCATCAGTGATCATAAGGAAGGTGAGGGATCAGCCCAGAACTACACGGCAGGACCTGGTCAATGACCTGAAGAGAGCTGGGACCACAGTCTCAAAGAAAACCATTAGTAACACACTACGCCGTCATGGATTAAATTCCTGCAGCGCACGCAAGGTCCTCCTGCTCAAGCCAGCGCATGTCCAGGCCCGTCTGAAGTTTGCCAATGACCATCTGGATGATCCAGAGGAGGAATGGGAGAAGGTCATGTGGTCTGATGAGACAAAAATAGAGCTTTTTGGTCTAAACTCCACTCGCCGTGTTTGGAGGAAGAAGGATGAGTACAACCACAAAAACACCATCCCAACCGTGAAGCATGGAGGTGGAAACATCATTCTTTGGGGATGCTTTTCTGCAAAGGGGACAGGACGACTGCACCGTATTGAGGGGAGGATGGATGGGGCCGTGTATCGCCAGATCTTGGCCAACAACCTCCTTCCCTTAGTAAGAGCATTGAAGATGGGTCGTGGCTGGGTCTTCCAGCATGACAACGACCTGAAACACACAGCCAGGGCAACTAAGGAGTGGCTCAGTAAGAAGCATCTCAAGGTCCTGGAGTGGCCTAGCCAGTCTCCAGACCTGAACCCAATAGAAAATCTTTGGAGGGAGCTGAAAGTCCGTATTGCCCAGCGACAGCCCCGAAACCTGAAGGATCTGGAGAAGGTCTGTATCCCTGAATCCCTGCTGCAGTGTGTGCAAACCTGGTCAAGAACTACAGAAAACGTATGATATGCAAACAAAGGTTTCTGTACCAAATATTAAGTTCTGCTTTTCTGATGTATCAAATACTTATGTCATGCAATAAAATGCAAATTAATTACTTTAAAAATCATACAATGTGATTTTCTGGATTTTTGTTTTAGATTCCGTCACTCACAGTTGAAGAGTACCTATGATAAAAATTACAGACTTCTACATGCTTTGTAAGTGGGCAAACCTGCAAAATCGGCAGTGTATCAAATACTTGTTCTCCCCACTGTACGTGTTTAAATTCATCAGCCATCATTCAGTTCATCATGTCTCAGTCTCCTGGATTATTTACAATAAACCAACATTGAATCAGCCACAGTCCACTGTAGATGTCAGTGGTATCAGTCATTAAGACCCATATTGGTCAACCATTATTCATAAGTCATACAGCCATCCATACAAGCCTCTCACATATTCCCATGCACTCTCATACACACACTCACACATTCTCTTTCATTCTCCTTCCACCCACCCACACGCGTGTATTTTTCCCGCACATTCATTCTCTTTCTCTGCTTCTTTCCCTGCCTTACACCTCCTTTCTATCTCGCTCCCTCTCACTTTCCTCACGCTCTCTCTCTTTTGCGATTGCATACACACACACACACGCATAAACACACAGTCATTCTCTCCCTCTCTCACCAGGGGATCCTAATTAAGCTTGGCTGGTCTTTGATGTTGTCGCCTAGGCAACAGTCACCATGACGAGGCTGGCTTTTCCAGAAAAAAAAAACATGCGCATTTTACAGCCATACGACATGCACAGTGCCCTTCGCACACACAGAGTCAGACACGCACACATGCACAAGCAATTAGTCAAACAAAGCAATTTCTTCGGCTGCCAGGAAGACCTGTTGCGCTGTGACACAACCTCGCGATGAATATAGGCGAGTGCGATATATCGCACAAGAGATATACGACTTCATTCATGAGTTCTCAGGATTCCCGTATAATCATTTGCAGCCCTCCTGTGGGTGTGTGTGTGTGTGGATGTGTGTATGTCTCAGTGGGGAAAACCCTGCTTGCCTTCTGCTTATCAGTTAAACAAACCTCGCCAATCTAACACTTACAATTAACATTAAACACATCTAACACCGCCAGCCAGCACAATTAGCTTCCCGTTCCATCGTTAGGCTCTGCTGATATACCGCCTGACATGAAGTTGCATTGGGAGAGAGAATGAGAGAAAGAGAGAGAATCGTATAACTGTCAGTGCACATTATTTCAGCGGAATTCTGTTTGCTTATTGCTCTTGCCTGTTTGGTGTTCCTGGCAGGATAAAATGACTATCTGAGCGTGTTCTCATTGTGGGGCTCATCAATCTGTTTCCCTCTCATTTTGCCTCCTGCGCTGCTTCTGAGAACACACTTTACTCATTCATTTAGTCCAACACCAGCTCTATTTATTAGTTGTTCTAATGAGCTAATCTGAATTATTAATCTGTAATCGAAGTTTTTTGATTAAATGGATGATGAATGGTTGGTCTTGAGTGATTACGCAACTAGACGTTGGTTTTTTTTTTCTTTCATTCGCTGTGAGGGTCTCACACATGTCCTATAGCGTGACGTGACAAGCAATTTGTCTCTCAACGCTTACAGCAAAAATACTGTGCGATGCAACACAATTTTAGCCTATCAGAACATTTTTTTGTATTTATTAGAGCTGTTCGGTCCTAAAATCAGGAAGAGAGTTTTACATTTTTTGGGCCTCTGGAAATTCTAATGAGTTTGTAGAATAGCACTTTTTGATTCATGAATACATTTGTGATTTGAAATATGAGTACTTTCTTGTTTTGTTCACTATAAATTTTCACACAGACATGCCTCAAATAAAAAACAAAAACACAAATTTAATTTCTAAGGGAACACATGGCCCTGTTAATTCTCTTCTGGGATTTAGAGGTACAGTGGGGAGAACAAGTATTTGATACACTGCCGTTTTTCCAGGTTTGCCCACTTCCAAAGCATGTAGAGGTCTGTAATTTTTATCATAGGTACTCTTCAACTGTGAGTGACGGAATCTAAAAAAAAGTCCAGAAAATCACATTGTATGATTTTTAAATAATTAATTTGCATGACATAAGTATTTGATCACCTACCAACCAGTAAGAATTCCGGCTCTCACAGACCTGTTAGTTTTTCACTCATTACCTGTATTAACTGCACCTGTTTGAACTTGTTACCTGTATAAAAGACACCTGTCCACACACTCAATCAAACAGACTCCAACCTCTCCACAATGGCCAAAACCAGAGAGCTGTGTAAGGACATCAGGGATAAAATTGTAGACCTGCACAAGGCTGGGATGGGCTACAGGACAATAGGCAAGCAGCTTGGTGAGAAGGCAACAACTGTTGGCGCAATTATTAGAAAATGGAAGAAGTTCAAGATGACGGTCAATCTCCCTCGGTCTGGGGCACCATGCAAGATCTCACCTCGTGGGGCATCAATGATCATGAGGAAGGTGAGGGATCAGCCCAGAACTACATGGCAGGACCTGGTCAATGACCTGAAGAGAGCTGGGACCACAGTCTCAAAGAAAACCATTAGTAACACACTACGCCGTCATGGATTAAAATCCTGCAGCGCACGCAAGGTCCCCCTGCTCAAGCCGGCACATGTCCAGGCCCGTCTGAAGTTTGCCAATGACCATCTGGATAATCCAGAGGAGGAATGGGAGAAGGTCATGTGGTCTGATGAGACAAAAATAGAGCTTTCTGGTCTAAACTCCACTCGCCGTGTTTGGAGGAAGAAGAAGGATGAGTACAACCCCAAGAACACCATCCCAACCGTGAAGCATGGAGGTGGAAACATCATTCTTTGGGGATGCTTTTCTGCAAAGGGGACAGGACAACTGCACCGTATTGAGGGGAGGATGAATGGGGCCATGTATCACGAGATCTTGGCCAACAACCTCCTTCCCTCAGTAAGAGCATTGAAGATGGGTCGTGGCTGGGTCTTCCAGCATGACAACGACCCGAAACACACAGCCAGGGCAACTAAGGAGTGGCTCCGTAAGAAGCATCTCAAGGTCCTGGAGTGGCCTAGCCAGTCTCCAGACCTGAACCCAACAGAAAATCTTTGGAGGGAGCTGAAAGTCCGTATTGCCCAGCGACAGCCCCGAAACCTGAAGGATCTGGAGAAGGTCTGTATGGAGGAGTGGGCCAAAATCCCTGCTGCAGTGTGTGCAAACCTGGTCAAAAACTACAGGAAACGTATGATCTCTGTAATTGCAAACAAAGGTTTCTGTACCAAATATTAAGTTCTGCTTTTCTGATGTATCAAATACTTATGTCATGCAATAAAATGCAAATTAATTACTTAAAAATCATACAATTTCCGTCACTCACAGTTGAAGAGTACGTATGATAAAAATTACAGACTTCTACATGCTTTGTAAGTGGGCAAACCTGCAAAATCGGCAGTGTATCAAATACTTGTTCTCCCCACTGTATTTAACACAAAATTACACAAAATTTAAAAAAATATATTTTTTTAAACGATAATTTGATTATTAAATGTTAAATGTTTAAAAATGTACTTTATATACAGCGATGATAGACATTAAATATTTATTCAAAATTCTCAAAAAACATCTGAAAAATATTATGTTTATCATTAGAATGTTTATTAAAGGTTAAAATGTTTAAACTTTTAAAAACATTAAATTGATTCAATTAAATAAAACACTACTTCATATAATTATTTCATATAATATTTCATATAAATTAACTCTTTTTTAAGCAGTTAATGTTTATTAAATGTTAAAATGTTAAAACATTTTACGAACATTAAATTGATCAAATCAAAATTTATTTCAAAGAATGTTTACTCAAAACTTCACTAAAAATATCTGAAAACAGAACTTAAAATTTTTAAACATTTAATAACATAATAATAAATAAACAATAAAATTAATTAAAAAAACAATGTTTAAACACTTTACGCTCAGTGTTATTTAGATAGACTACTATTATAGTTTTTATTAGAGGTGCACCGATGCTACACTTCTTAGCTGATAACAATAGCCGATTATTCAGAATGATATCTGTAAATACTGAAAAAAATCTCTCCCAAATCTCTCCCAAATAATGCTGCAAACTATACAGGGAACCCTCTCATTTGGTACATTACTATAATATTAGAGGTTAAAATTACCAACAGAAGTATTATATTCAACTGCTATTTATTTTCAGATATACTTCATTTATTACACTCAAATAAAAACTGAAATGTTTGTATGCAACTCAGTTGCACAAAAGGTAGTTTACATAAAAACTTGTCTTCATGGCAGATTTATTCAAACATACATATAGGCTATCACTAACAGTAAATAAGCTCCTCTCTAGTGTTTATTTGCTAAGCTAACTACCGGTAATATGTGAACATTGGATAACTTTCCTGAGGTAAATGCAACGTTAAGTGACATATTGTTCACAAGTTGTTTTCTTTCCGTAGTTGAAACACTGATTGAGCGATTACATGAGACATGATTAATTTCGGTAAGTTGTACTTTATCTTTCAACATACCTTCTGATGTTCATGCATATTTTCTCGAGCTATAACTTGTATTAAAGAAAAGATTTGAACTCTGTGCTTCTGCTTGAACTGAGGCACTACAGCGATCTGTCACGTCACATTAAGAGTGTCAAAATGCCATTTAATGTTTACATTTTGTGATAAAATGGACAACATTTGAAAGCTGAGACTTTGTTTCTTATTACAAGTAACAAAGCACAAAGCTCCTTGAGATTATTGGATGGGAGACGCGCAACAAATAATGTTTGGTGTAGGGAAACCCTGGCAACCCTGGCTTGAACTACAGGTGATTCACAGGGTCAATAGAGCCTGCTTTAACGCCAATATTTTTTATCTGTAAATGCATTATTGTCGTGTTAACTTGCCCTAAATTCAAGACAAGAAAGATTTTCTTAACACACAGTATTTAATTTTTGGTTCCCAAAAACATTCCTAGAACGTTAGTTTTTGGTTCCCAAAACGTTAGTTTTTGGTTTGTAGAATGTTATTCTAACATTAATTTAACGTTACTCTAACATTATTCTAACGTTCCCAGAACGTTCCCCTAACCTCTTTACTCCGATATCATTACCTTGCTGTACGGCACACCCGCGACAAGAGGATATATATATGTCCACTTTTCAGTTCACAACAAACACATATTGGCTCAAAACAGCCAAATATCATCTCTGTCTTTCATTATATTATATTTTATTCTGATAATTCCTGAAAATCATCACAATCTTTATATGCATAAAAATGGTTCTTATTTCTGTAAAGCTTTGCGTTTATGAGTGATCGTGGGAATGTTCCATGTAACTCTGAGGGGAAAAAAAGAAATGCTAAAAACGCTGAAATCTCCTTTTTCTCCATCATCATCTCTCCATTTCCTCCTCTGCATGTTACTCCTAATTCATCTCTCCCCTACCTCGCGCCCCCAACCACCCATCCTGTCGTTCTTTTTTGGGCCAAATCGCCACCAGGATATGCTGAATAATTAAATTCCATTAGTTAAGGTAATCAGTCAACATGAGTGACTGGACCGAGCTGCCTCTCTAAACCCATCAGAGAGAAAGAGAGAGAGAGAGAGAGAGAGAGAAACCCAGAACCTCCCAACAAATGAGGGCCAGAGCCAATTAGGAAAAATTAGGAAAGGAAGGAAGGATGAATAGGAGAGCAGACAGCAAAATGAAGGATGAGAAAAATGCTGAGAAAAATGCTTAGAAAAAAGGGGAAATCCAGGAGGAAGATGGAAGTTGAAAGAGGAGAGAGAGGGAAAGAGTGAAGCCAAGCGAGAATAATAGTGTCTGTTTTGTTGTTGTTTTGTCCTGTCAGAGATGAACACCTCTGTTATGATAATAGCTTTATAAGTCACACACATACACACCGCACACAAACAAACGCTTACATACATATTCATTTAGATCACTAAATTTCCCCACAATCACAGAATTCCCGGCTAACATTGTGCCATTTTTTCAGACTTTTATCATTGTTGCATGTCAGATTGTATATGACCCGAGTGAGATCTTACGTAAAAGTCAAGGCAGACATCAACTGTCTTTATGTCAGACTGTGTGATGCACAGTTCTGCAGACTTTTGTTACAACTGACAGCTTTGACTGGGCAGTCTGAGCCTATTCTGACATCCTCACTCACATACAAAAAAACTGAAGTGGTACTGCACAAACCCTGGCAAACCCCTAATGTTGGCTATATTTTGCCTTGGAAAGAAAAAAAACTGCTATGCTTCTGAGCAAACTAATAGTTTTAGTCAATTGCAATAAATCTGACATAAAATAAATTATAAATATTAGATGGAAAAACTTAAACTTAAATAAAAATTAGAAAGTTTGCCTTAAACTTACTGTAATAAATTAAGAAAAAAATAATTAAAACTAAATAAATATAAAAATAACAACTAATAAAAATGACAAAATCACATAACAAAATGACTAAAACAAACTAAAATTAAATATAATAATATAATAATTAAATAAATAATAAAATAGTACATATATAAATAATACTAAAATAACACATTTAACAACAATTTATTTAACAACATTTATGTAGGCTATATTTATAGTTGGACACGATGTGTCTTTACTGACTGGTTTCACTTACACGTCGTAAAAAGGATATAAATACGATCACCTATTTGTGCACTATACTGTACGTAAAAATCAACTGATTAATACCTTCCGGGTAGCTAAATTGTCTGTTAAAATGCTTTCCTTAGTTAGCTAAAATTCTTTCTGTGCTCTTACACAAAATCAGCTTCAACACAAACTGAAAGTTTGAAGACAAAAGCAGGACCTCTCAAAGGGAGTATCCACCATAAAAGCCTGAAAAAATTATCAGTTTCCACAAAAATATTAAGCAGCACAACTTTTTTAACATTGATAATAATTAGAAATGTTTCTTGAGCAGCAAATCAGCATATTAGAATGATTTCTGAAGGATCATGTGACTCTAAAGACTGGAGTAATGATGCTGAAAATTCAGCTTTGCCATCACAGGAATAAATTCCATCTTAAAATGTATTAAAATAGAAAACAGGCATTTTAAATTGTAATAATATTTCGCATTATTACTGTTTTACTGTATTTTTGATCCAATAAATGCAGCCTTGATGAGCATAAGACACTTTTTTGAAAACATCTTAAAAATCTTACCAACTGCAAACTTTTGAACGTTAGTGTACATCAAAGATTATCATTCATTTAAAAATAAGTATTTTTGTACTTTTACTGGAGGAATACTTCATTAGGATATGAACTTTAATGATTTTGGGTTAATACCAAGTGTAAATGTAAATGCCCCATAGACAAGTTAAAGTCAACAGGTGTCATAGCAGCAGTCACACTGCAAGACTGTGATCCAAAATGTCTGATCAACTCCATCAGAGGCAGAAATCCATTGTAAAGGTAATTAATCGGCTGTCTGTAAGCATGTCACGCAAAACAATCCTACTGCCTTATGGTGAATCTGTCATGATCCCTAAAATGGGTTATAGATGGCAAAAAAAAAATAAACCAGCTCAAGGCAGCCTAGGAAAAATTAAGAGAACAGCAGGTAACTTCAATCAACTCAGATTAGGCAGGCAGGCCCAAAATACTTCACACCGCGGGATCCCGACACATACACAGGCTAAATAAGCTAGGAAATCTGCCTGCAGTGATTTTAAACGCAGCGGAATCTGCTTGGAATTCCCTCTTTTTACAATACACTTTCTCTCTTTCGCACATACGCGCAATCTCCCATGCATGTAGCCAGTAGCAAAAACAGCAGGAAACCCCTTTTAGTTTTTTTCCAAGCTACAACTCTCACACAATGAACCTGAGAGACGAGATTTGCTGTCACGGTGCTTTCGCAATGTTCTGGAAACGTTTCCTTGTCGTTCCGTTGTCAGCACCATCCATGCTGTCAGTTAAAAGCCTTCCCTGTGCATTAGCTCCTTCATGTCAGAGCAGGGGAGCTGTACTGCGTGGTTAATACTACAGTAACCTCTCAGCTCTAAGTACAGGACTGTCACTGACACCTCATTCCTTTTCCAGAACCCTGAGGTGATCTAATCTACATCAGCATTCTGCTTACGCTTTGCTAACCTATGGCTTTTCTTTCTAGCCTACGCATTTAACATTCAGCACAACATTTTGCTACTCCCTTTTAACATTTTTATATCGTAACTGGATAGTTGACAAATTTCATGGATGTGTTTTTTTTTTTTTTTTCTTCAACATTAAGATTATAGGGTAGTGACAAAGTCTATATCTCAGTACTTCAGTATTAGAGCTGAAGTCATCTGTGGAGCGGCACTCATGGTTCAGATTCAGCATTGGCATGTATTTGTGTGTAGTGCTTCAGATGAAGTTCACACAGAATGAAACAACACAGGACAACGCAAGAAAAAGTCTCCTACATTGTATGCAATGATTTGTTATTTTTTTATAATAATATACCATAATAAACTGTAAATAATTATTATGAAATAAGCCCCTACAATAATGATGGCCCAATAAGGTATTGTGAGACTAATTGGTATCATGATAACTTAGCTGGTAAAAAAAATTAAAAAAAAAAGATTTGTGACAACTGTAGTTCTTAAGACACGTTTTGTTTCATAAATGTCATGTCTGGGCAATTTTAACATGTCTTATTACACGACTCTGTGGAATACTTGATTCTCATTGGTCAATCGCACCATCCAGTAGTATGTAATGCTGCCTTCACGTGCTATCGGAATTATCGTAAATACTAGTTTCCTAGGGTGCGTCTCATTCAGTTCCCTAGCTCCCGAGCTCGTGAATCAGTATAAAGTGTACATGAATTCGGGCACTGGTAAGGACAGTAAAGAATGCTGGCTCACTACACATTGGGAAACTGATGACTCTATTTCCGGCGACGTGACAACGTCCTCATTGTACAATGTATTTATGAACAACAGCAGAGCTGATATTTTTCTGACATTATTTGTAATGTTATTTAAAGTACATTATGATAAATACTTTGCTTGTTACATATACGCGCAACATTTCAGGCGCAAATAAATTATAAATGTTAGCTAGATTGTGTCCATTACCTGTCTAACGATGTATGTTTATGCTGAAATATAATAAAATAATGATTTCTATTTTTTAAAACACATATCGCGTGTCGTTATCGGTAGTTATGTGTAGTGAGCTGGCTCACGTGATTTAGGTTTCGCGTTTCAGAACTTCCGTTAAGTGAGCATCGATGCACCCTGAGTTTTGCGGTGCATTGTGGGACTTTTTAGGGAGCGTACGCTTCAATGCACTGGAAGGATACTGCGATTGAGACAGTCCTTAAAGCGGCCGACTCCCTGATCAGTGCCCTGACTACTGAACTAGGGAGCTGATTGAGACGCACCCCTAGTTAAAAAAATTGGACATGAACGCCCTCTCAAGTCAAAATTTGAATGGGATGAGCTTGTAATCGCGACTTCAGAAGTGGGAAGTAGGAAATTTCCGATAGCACGTGAAGGCGGCATTATTCCCCGATAACAACCGCTAAAAACTAATAACACAGGCTCACCCGAGTATCTGTCACTGAAGTCGGCGCTTTACGCTTTCTAGGAACGTTTTTTTCTTGTGGAAGTTTTGCATTTGGTGAGCTAATAAAATACTAAAACTCAGTCAAATATATCGCGGACTCGCTCTCTCTTGTTTCATACAAACGCAGCTGCTGCCATTTTGTGACCATTGTTTTGTTCACTGTAATGGATTATAAAATAACAAACACGTACGATATTAAAACAGTTTAATCTCAAATCAATATTTCTTATCCCCACAATTATATGTGGCGAAATGCCGTGAAATAAGTGGTACGACTGTACCGTATCCCTTAAATGTCCGTTTGTAGTTTGAACTTGCCGCTTGCTAGCAACTGCTTTCTCCACGGAAGCTTTGCTTTTAAAGACCTATTAAAATATTTCAACTCAGATCAGTGTAATAAGCGGGATAATGTACATCTAACCGTTTGTTATCGCAGAATAAACCCCTTCAGGGTCCTGATCACCTGGTCTTTTTTTTAAATGTATGTCAATTTATCGATTACACTTTTTGGTAGCACTTTATTTTACAGTCCTGTTCCCCATGCACATACTATGTACTTGCACTCTAAAATTGCTGGGTTGTTCTAACCAAAATTGGGTCAAATTTTGGTTGAAACAACCCAGCATTTTTAGAGTGTATTATAGTAACTGCAATAACTGGGTAATAACTGGATACTAACCCTGAACCTACCGCTAAACCCAACCTTAACCCATGTAGTTACCTTATATTACCAGTACTTTCTTGTGTAAATAGGCCTACACGTAAGTGCACGTACTGTAAAACAAAGTGCAACCCATTTTTTTGAACATTAAATTTTTAATTGTATATTTAAATGATGTATTACAGGTTGGCTGAAAGCCTCTAACAGGCAGTTTAATATCAGTTTAGTAACCACTTACCATATATAGCTATTAGGGCATTGTCACGGTTCATGAATTCGCTGTCTCATTCGGTCTCTGTGTGTGTGGTGTGAGAGTGGGAGGCGTGGCTACTGATTGCCGGCTCATCAGATCATCATCACCACCTGCTGCGCTTGATTACCCGGTCTATTTTATGTCTTGCTAACCACTTGCTTGTGTTTGTCAGATCGTTGGTTGTTTCCTGTGGTCCAGTCCTGTAGTCCTTCCGTTTCCTCTGGTGTTCGCTGTTCCGAGTTGTTCCTGTCTGTTCTGTGGATTACTCACCGTTGTGGATTGTCTCACGGATCTGGTCGCCCATTGCATCCCTGCGTCACCTGGATCAAAGCCTGCCATCGTGTCTGACCATCACTGTGTATACGAACTGTGTTTTGAGAATAAACTCATTTATTTCACTCGCAATTGAATCCATCTCTGTTTCGTGACAGAACGATCTGACCTATCATGGATTCAGCGAGTGCGGCTAACCTACAGGAATTTCTGTCTAACAGCACCGCACGCCTTGATCATCAAGAGAAGCAGATGGCGGTCACGTGTCACGCCGTGCAGGCTTTGATGGCGCAGGTGTCCGAGCTCACCAAGAGGATCCAACAACTTCCTGTTCCCACTGCGCCAGACCCACCGACGGTTCCCCCCACTATCACGAACTCCAGTCATCTACAGGAGCCGCGTTTGCCTCCACCAGAGCGCTATTCGGGTGAGCCCAACTATTGTCGAGCATTTTTAACTAAATGCTCCGTGTTTTTTTCCCTCCAGCCACTCACGTTTGCTACTGAACGATCGAAGTTAGCGCTGGTGATTACATTGCTCTCTGGACGCGCGGCTCAATGGGGAACGGCGGTGTGGGAAAACCAACTCCAATGCTGCTCCTCGTTCCAGGCCCTGTCCGAAGAGATGAAACGGGTTTTTGATCGGTCGGTCGCTGGGCGTGAGGCGGCTCGGAAACTCTCCGATCTTCACCAGGGAGACAGGTCCGTCTCTGACTACTCGATTGAATTCCGCACCCTGGCGGCCGAGTCCAAGTGGAACGAGGAGGCGCAGTGGGACAGGTTCCTGCATGGGTTGGCTGACCGCATCCAACAGGAGATCTACACTCTGGACCTGCCTAGGAGCTTTGACGGACTGGTCGAGCTGGCCTTGTGAGGGTAGACGCTCGACTGGAACGGAGAGATCAACGGCCTTCTCCGTCACCTGCTCCAGGGATTCCCGTGTTTTCAGCGGCCAGAATGGTTGATGCAGTCGGTCCGTCACTCGATCACGAACCCATGCAGGTCGGTAGAGCTCGGGTTTCCCGGGAGGAGAGAGATCGGCGAAGGGCTAATGGCCTCTGCATGTACTGTGGAGGTAATGGTCATTTCCTGGACCATTGCCCAGTAAAAGCCCGCGCCCGCCAGTAGAACGGAGGTTACTGACGGGCGGTCATTCTATGGGAAAACCTTCATCTACTACTCTCCTTCCGGTAAGGCTGCAATGGGCGGCCTTATCTCACCAGTGTCAAGCCTTAGTGGACTCAGGGGCAGAGGGTAACTTTTTGGACAGAGCACTTGCACTACACCTTCAGATTCCCCTCACTCCACTCACCCACAAGATCACCGTCAATGCACTCGATGGACAAGGACTTCCGGACATTACATTCAGAACCAGCACCGTCACTCTCATCACATCAGGGAACCACACGGAGGAGATAGATTTTTTCATTACTGACTCTTCGTTGGTTCCCATTGTCCTCAGTCATCCCTGGTTGGTAAAGCATAATCCCAGGGTTGACTGGGGAAACAATTCCATCTCGGGTTAGAGTAATCAGTGTTACGCCTCTTGTCTTGTGTCTGCCTGTCCGTCTGTGTCTAGTTCTGTGTTGCAGGATGAGCCGGCGAATTTGTCTAACGTGCCCCTGGAGTACCTCGACCTGAAGGAAGTGTTCAGTAAGTCCCGAGCAGCTGCTCTACCTGCTCATCGTCCCTATGACTGTGCTATAGACTTATTGCCAGGTATGTCTCCGCCTAAGGGCAAGTTATACTCACTTTCTGCTCCAGAGAGGGAGGCCATGGAGAAATATATTTCTGATTCTCTAGCAACCGGGTTCATCCGGCGCACACCAAGGCTCAGGCCGATCGCCACCGGTCAAAGCCTCCCGTCTACGTCGTTGGTCAAAAAGTGTGGCTTTCATCCAAGAACATTCCTCTCCGCTCCGTGTGTAATAAGCTTGCTCCCAAATTCATTGGTCCGTTCACTGTCACCAAGATTATTAGTCCGGTGGCAGTCCGCCTCAAACTGCCTCCTGCGTACAGGAGGATTCATTCCGTCTTTCATGTATCCAAATTGAAACCTGTTTTTCATTCTCACATTAATCCTCCTGCCCCGGTTCCCCCACCGCCGCGACTCGTAGTTGGGGAACCAACTTATTCGGTAAATCGTATTCTGGACTCAAGAAGGAGGGGACGCGGATTCCAGTATCTGGTGGACTGGGAAGGTTACGGTCCGGAGGAGAGAAGTTGGGTTCCTGCAAGAGACATTCTGGATCACTCCCTTATTGATGATTACAATCAATGGGTAGGTTCTGCTGGGAGTGCCAGAAGGCGCTCTTAGGGGAAGGGGTACTGTCACGGTTCATGAATTCGCTGTCTCATTCGGTCTCTGTGTGTGTGTGTGTGTGGTGTGAGAGTGGGAGGCGTGGCTACTGATTGCCGGCTCATCAGATCATCATCACCACCTGCTGTGCTTGATTACCCGGTCTATTTTATGTCTTGCTAACCAACTCGTGTTTGTCAGATCGTTGGTTGTTTCCTGTGGTCCAGTCCTGTCATCCTTCCGTTTCCTCTGGTGTTCGCTGTTCCGAGTTGTTCCTGTCTGTTCTGTGGATTACTCACCGTTGTGGATTGTCTCACGGATCTGGTCGGCCATTGCGTCCCTGCATCACCTGGATCAAAGCCTGCCATCGTGTCTGACCATCACTGTGTATACGAACTGTGTTTTGAGAAAAAACTCTCTTTTTCACTCGCAATTGAATCCGTCTCTGTTTCGTGACAGGCATGTTGTCACATTATATGAACTCATTTTTCCTGGTCAGTAACGATGAAAATGTTTAATAAATGTTTATAGGGAATCTGACCCTACCCTGAGTACTATTAACTGAATAAATAGTGTGGCAACTAGCCTCAGTCTTCTTTATATAACTGTGCGAAAGTGTAGAGCATGTTATACAATAGGACACCATTTAACATATCGACAACCAAACTTTAGTTTCAGCCAAAATCTAGTTAAAATATACCAAAACATAGTTGTTTTTTCTATACTTTTTTCAGAACTCTTTAGTCATGTAATTTCTGTCATTGTGCTTAATTTATTTTATTTTATAACAATGATAATACCAAGGTACCACAGTTACAAACACAATTAGTTACGGTTTCCACGGTAAATTTCCAATGTCTAACCCATGTTTTATTTTATTTATGCAAAATACCTGTGACATTCCACATCAATGATTTATCTTTTTATATAGTCTTTTACAGAGTCTTACTTATGCCAACCTAATACATAAAGTCAAATGCACTGCATGTTAAGTCTCCAAGGGCCAAACAGCTTCCAAAAGCTCAGCAAAACGTTTCTAGAATCAGTCCAACCTTGAACTAAAGATAATTATAAAATTGGCTTTATGTAATACTGGTGATTCACCAAATTCTTCAATGGGTCTTAGCTGAAGCTGCACAGCCATGAATCATTTTTAATGTGGCTCTAGATGAGCCAAGCAGTTCACAAACTTTTGCCAAGGATGAAGCCTGTTAGCTCTCAGGAAGAGATGCGCTCACATTAACACGTACACTTGAGTTCAAACGCTACCTTAGAGGTGCTTTCAACCATACGAGCAAAGTGGATTTTGACTGAAATGAAAAAAAAAAAAAAATCTGTTGAGAGATTCAGAAGACTTAAAAAGATAGTTCACCCAAAAAAAAAGAAATATGTAATTATTTAATCACCCTCATCTCAAAATCGACTTTCTTCTGTGGAACACAAAAGAATATATTAAAGGGGTCATGAACTGGCTTTTTTTATTTTTGAGGTCAACTTATGACATTTGCGTGGTTTTTACATTCAAAAACATCATAATGAATAAGTAATAGGCTATTTTCTACCCTGGTTTTGAGCTTAGCTCCTGGAACGCTGCGTTTTTATGGGCATGCCGCATTGAAGACTTGGAAGTAAACGGCCACTGCTATGATTAGATACCAGTTTTGCATATTATAATGAGCTTCGGCTCCCCAGTCAATACACGTGGTGATTTGTTTTGAAAACTTCTTATGTGGAAAAACGGCAACCGGAATGATTCGCCCACAGGGCTCGCAATATGTCTTTATCAAACAAACACAATGATTTATCTCTCATCCACCCGCAAGTAATTGGAATGTTATTTTTTTATTACTTGGCCCACCCGATCGGTGGATATAACCACGGATCACTAACACACACACACACAAGCCAAGTAGCCTACGTGCATCAGCAAAACTTCACTGCTTCCGCGATTGTATTTCCCTTTCAGTCAGTACACTACGAGTTATGTCAGTTACTGACGAAATGGGGGTTTCGCTTAGAAGCCAATCAAACAAAACGAGCCAATGGCATGAAGATGCGGAATTTGCATAACGCAACCCCGCCCCACCGCATGGGTATAAAGGGCGTTGCGTGGCAATCTCGCATTATGTTTCTGCTTCAGAGCCGAGTGTTACTGCCTGAGCGTTTTCTCTCTTCAAGACGAGTGTCTCTCCAGAGTGTTGGTGTTACGGCGCGTTCTAGCGAGTTCCGCATTCCTGTCTGATCTGTGCAGTGATCTAGCACAGAGTGTGTGTTCTCCCTAGGCGCTTCAGCATTTCTGCAGAGCAAAGACTCCTCTCTAAAAGAGCTGCACGCGGCATGTCTTTTTCAAGATGTCTCGCCCGTGCTCCGTTTCTGGGTGCGGTCGGCTGGTTCCTCCGTTTGACGGGCATGATCGCTGTTTGGCGTGCTTGGGCCTCGTGCACGCAGAGCGCGCGTTCATGGATGAGTTATGTTCCCACTGCGGGAACATGGCCATCGCAGTGTTGCGGTCAAGACTCCATGATCTCCGTACTGGAGGGAGGGTCCCCTCTACCACACCCCAATCTATTCCCTCCACGAGAGGGAATACTTTGGCTGGTGGTCAGGGTGACTTGAGGGTGACGGTGGGGGCCAACCCGACGAATCCTCCTCGGGCCACACCCCCTTCTAGCACACTGCAACCTGTGGTGTTGCCAGATGAGGGCGCAGGTGTTTCCTGTCCTGGGCCCTGCGTTTCATTTGGCGCACCGGCGGAGGATACTATGTCGATCGCCGCATCACAAGGTGGGCTGGATTCCTCCGGAGATGTGTTGCCTCCTTTGGGAGTTCCAGCATTGCCCGAGTCTGATCCAGAGCTCACAGCCATGCTTTCCCAGGCGGGAAACCCTCCGCCATGTCCCGAGTGCTCTCAGCTAGATGATTGGTATCTGGGGGCGGCCCGTGCCGAAGGCGCCCGTCAGCCCCCAGTGCCCTTCTTCCCGGAAGTGCATGAAGAGGTGTCGAAGTCGTGGAAGTCTCCCTTGACTTTTCGCAATCGTTCGGCAGCCACTTCCGCCTTCACTGCCCTCGACGGCGGCGCGGTGAAAGGGTACACTGGGGTTCCCCCTGTTGAGCGCTCTGTTGCGATGCAACTGTGTCCGCAGAGCGCTGCGACATGGCGTGGTGACCCAAAGCACCCGTCCAAGGCCTATAGGTTTACGTCTACTTTGGTGGCGAAGACCTGCAGAGCTGTGGGCCAGGCCGCGTCCGCCCTGCATGCGATGGCCACCCTTCAGGTCTACCAGGCCAAGGTGCTCAGAGACATGCACGAGGGCAATGCTGACCCCGCATTAATGCAGGAGCTGCAGGCGGCCACCGACCTCGCTCTACGAGCGACGAAGGTGACCGCTCGCTCTCTCGGTTAGGTGATGTTCACTTCTGTGGTCCAGGAGCGCCACTTATGGCTCAACTTGGCTGATGTGAGAGAATCTGAGCGAACCCGTTTCCTCAATTCTCCCATTTCCCAGGATGGGCTATTCGGCGGGGCGGTCCAGGACTTCGCCCAACAGTTCTCGACCGCTCAGAAACAGACTGAGGCGATCAAACATATTCTGCTCAGCCCCAGCAGCAGCCTTCACCCCAGCCTTCAGCCTCGCTGCCCCATCGGGGGTACGCCTGCGGTTCGCATGACCCCGCTGGTACAGTTTCTGGGAGCCTGGCTAGCGCTTCCCAATCTGTCCAGCTGGCTCGCTCGCACCATCAGGTTCGGCTATGCGATTCAGTTCGCATGGTCTCCTCCCCGTTTTCGGGGAGTCCGCTATACCATGGTGGGTGGCAATGCCCCTGTCATGCGTCACCCTACTGGTGAAGGGTGCAGTCGAGATCGTCCCGCCAGCCGAGATGGAGTCCGGCTTCTACAGCCCTTACTTCATTGTACCCAAGAAAACCAGTGGGTTACGGCCAATCCTGGACCTGCGCATCTTGAACCAAACCCTTTACAGGCTTCCATTCAGGATGTTGACAGCCAAATGCATTTTCGAATGCGTTCGTCCATTGGATTGGTGTGCAGCGATCGACCTGAAGGTACTTTCATGTCTCCATTCTTCCTCGACACAGACCGTTTCTACGGTTTGCCTTCGAGGGGCAGGCATATCAGTACACGGTTCTCCCATTCGGGCTAGCCCTGTCCCCTCACGTCTTTACGAAGGTCGTCAAGGCAGCCCTTGTGCCGCTCAGGCAACACGGGGTTCGCATCCTGAACTATCTCGACGACTGGCTGATTCTAGGCCACTCTCGGGATCAGGTTTGCGAACACAGGGACCTGGTGCTTCAGCACCTCGCCCGTCTGGGCCTTCGGGTCAACTGGGAAAAGAGCAAACTCTCCCCAGTGCAGAGGATCTCTTTTCTCGGTATGGAAATCGATATGTACTCGGTCACCATGTACTGACTACGAGCGAGCGCGCGCAGTCACTGCTGATTTGTCTTCGCCAGTTCGAGGGCAAGAGTGCGGTTCCACTGAAATATTTTCAGAGGCTCCTGGGGCATATGGCATCCGCAGCCACGGTAACGCCGCTCGGTTTGCTTCATATGAGACCGCTTCAGCACCGGCTTCGCGATCGAGTCCCGAGATGGGCATGGCAACACGGCACGCTCCGGGTCCCAGTGACTCGGGCCTGCCGTCAGACCTTCACCCCATGGGCGAACCTCAGTTTTCTACGGGCAGGTGTTCCCCTAGAATGAGTTTCCAGGCATGTTGTTGTATCAACAGATGCCTCTGCCACGGGATGGGGTGCCATGTGCAATGGACATGCTGCCGCGGGCTCCTGGAGAGGACCCCAGCGCCTATGGCATGTCAATTGCCTCGAGTTGCTGGCTGTATGTCTTGCCCTGCACCGCTTCCAAGCCCTGCTCAAGGACAAGCAGGTACTGGTCCGTTCAGACAGCACGGCGACAGTAGCGTACATCAACCGACACGGTGGTCTACGCTCCTGCCGGATGTCGCAACTCGCCCGCCATCTCCTCCTATGGAGTCAGAAGCATCTGAGGTCGCTTCGTGTCATTCACATCCCGGGAGAACTGAATCGTGCAGCCGACGAGCTGTCATGGTTTCAGCCGCTTCCGGGGGAATGGAGACTCCATCCCCAGACGGTTCAGCTGATTTGGGAACAGTTCGGCGACGCACAGATAGATCTGTTTGCCTCCCACGACTCTTCCCATTGCCGCTGGTATTACTCCCTGACCGAGGGGACCCTCGGCACGGATGCACTAGCGCACAGCTGGCCGCGGGGCCCATGCAAGTATGCGTTTCCCCCAGTGAGCCTTCTCGCACAGGTTCTGTGCAAGATCAGGGAGGACAGGGAGCAGGTCCTTTTGGTCGCCCCATATTGGCGCCGGCCGGACCTGGTTCTCAGAACTCGTACTTCTTGCGACAGCCCCTCCCTGGTTGATCCCTCTGAGGAAGGACCTCCTTACTCAGAGACGGGGCACCGTATGACACCCACGTCCCGACCTTTGGAACCTACACGTGTGGGACCTGGACGGGACGCGGTAGGTTTGAGTACCCTGCCACCTCAGGTGGCGGCTACCATCACGTTGGGCAACCCCCACATGTGTATTTCCACGGTAAGTCTCTCTGAGCACGTGGGGTTGAAAAATTTTCCACCTGCGGCTGGATACCCCAGAGTGCTCCATATGCAGTCCCTACGGGGGTCATATGTGTATTCTTAAGTCCTCCCTTCGGGCAGGCATTGTGTTGCATTTCTCCACGTGGGATATGCTTCCCAGTGTACCTTGGTATCGGCGTTGAGCCTAGCCCCTCGTTCGTGCTAAGACTCACGGCAGGGAGCTCTGGTCAGCGCAGGACGCTGGAAGACAGCCGTCGTGGCGAGATTGTATTGGGACCCCCATTTCGTCAGTAACTGACGTAACTCGTAGTGTACTGACTGAAAGGGAACGTCTCGGTTACATATGTAACCCTCGTTCCCTGAAGGAAGGGAACGGAGACGTTACGTCCCCATGCCACTTCCGCTGTACCGCTGGAACGGCCGGACGCTCATGCCTCGGCTCTTCAGCAGGTAACATAATGTGAGATTGCCACGCAACGGCCTTTATACCCACGAGGTGGGGCGGGGTTGCATTATGCAAATTCCGCAGACCCATGGCATCTTCATGCCATCGGCTCGTTTTGTAGAGCTCAAAGGCGTTTGGCTTCTAAGCGAAACCCCCATTTCGTCAGTAACTGACGTAACATCTCCGTTCCCTTCCTTCAGGGAACGAGGGTTACATACGTAACCGAGACGTTTTCCTTCAAATAACAAGTCAAGAGCGTGAACAACGCACATCAAGAAAGGAATGTTATTTCACTATTTAAGATAGCCCGTCGGGCCGGGCTAATGGTTTTGCGAGCCCTGGTCCATACATGTTCGACCCAAATTCTGATCCTGAATCGCAGGAGAATGAACCAACAACAACTCAAATACAAAGGATACTCCAGCCTGTGACAGCGTGGTAAGTTATGTTTAGTTAGACACGTACACATAATCAGTAGATATCAAACGATCTGTAAGAATGCAATACTATCACATATAAAACAAATTTTTTACTCACATAAGTGTGTTGCATCATTCCTGCCGGGTCCAATATAGAATCGTTTTTTAATCTCATTCTGTCTGCAAATCCAGTCTCTTGTTTTCAAACAAATCCGCGGTGAAATGAAGCGAACAAATGTGCAATGTCTTGCCCACGTGAGCTGGAACGTCATTAAAAATAAAGTTCAACAGCATTCCTAATATTGGAATCCGAAGGAAGCTTATGCAGTGACTGTGTTCTTCCATAACCAGGCACTCTATTTTGTAATCTTCAATGGCATATTTATTGCTTGGAAGTTCGATCTGGTTTAGCACCACGTAGGCCTATGTTATTTATCTATAACATGTCATGCGCAAATCAGTGGGCGGGGCTACAGAATCAGGCGTTCGTCTTCTTCGGTTAAGGTGGTGTTTCACCACACTCTGACGTCACAGGTAAGCACATTCCCAGATCAAGCGTTGGCTGAGCCAGCTGTCAATAAAAGCTTTTCTTTGACTAACAAGGAAGTTTTCAGCTCTGAAACTTACAGGATATTCTTATATTACCATGACCTTTTATATATCAAAAGCTCAAGGGAAAACTGATTTCTCAATTCATGAACCCTTTAAAAAAAAAAAAAAAAAAGTTTTTGTCTACAGTGAGTCAGTGGGGTCCAATGTTGTTTGTTTTGGAATCCATTGACTTTCACTGTATGGGCAAAACATTCTTCAAAATATCTTCCTTTGTGTTCCACAGAAGAAAGTCATACAGGTTTGGAACAACATGATCACAGAATTAAATTTTTTTTTGGTTAACTGTCCCTTTAAGGTGCCAAATAATAATTCATCGATATTGCTACCTTTGTAAATTTGGGAATGTAGGGACGAAGAATAAACAGTCATTCCAGTCTTATTCCTTTCTGTCTCTCTCCTCAAAAACATCCTTAATCAACACCTACTCAAATTGTGTTTTTAACTCCCTCAAACCATGTCGATACACAAAAACACACACATACACACACACACACACACACACACACACACACACACACACACACACACACAGACAGTCTCTGTCAAGTCTGACTCACACACAGGAAGAGAGTCTCATCACCATGAAAACACTTGCATAACGTCGAGCGTACATGAGAAACTTCTCAATCCAGCGAAATGAATGAAACACTGTCTGCACCTTTACACAACCACACACACATTGGACTGAAACGGAGAGCAAAACAAGTGCTGGAGCTGTATATCTGTGCATGTGTTCAACAGCAGCAGCTTAAAAAAGCCTGAAGCATACAAATAATTCACAGACTCGCAGACAGAGGGGGCAAGGGAAGGTTGAATGAAGGTAAAAATACAACCAGGAAGAGAGAGACCGAGCAACTAAATATACAACTAAGGTGGGAGAGAGAGGGGGAAACTGGCGGGAAGCAGAAGGATGAAGGGAAGGAGAGGAAAACATAACACGGTGTGAGAGAAAGCACACAATGAACTGATTTGAGCAGAGAGAGAGAGAGAGAGAGAGAGAGAGAGAGAGAGAGAGAGAGAGAGAGAGAGAGAGAGAGAGAGAGAGAGAGAGAGGAACGGGCATAATTTGATAGCGGAGAGAGTGTTAGATGGCGAAAGAGTGATGAGGGAAATTACAAAGTGGGTGGAATACACAGCAATAAAGTGAAAACAAGGGAGAAACATGCTGTTTGCATGTGTGAGCTTGTAATATTATTCTGTTGGATAAATGTGTGAACTGATTTCACCATTTAAAGTAATGTGCTAGTCCCAAAAAATCAACAAAGTGTAAGCTTAAAGTCAACATTCAGCATTCACAGCCTATTTTTCTTCCATAATGTGTAGTATTTAACGGTGAAACAAGATATCCAATGAAAAAGAAGGGTAGGATTAGATCATATTCATTGGGAATAGATTGAATTGTGAAAAGTGGACTAACATACCAGAATGGAGACAGTTAGACAGGAGGAGTTGAAAAAAATAAAGAGATATTTGTGATATCAAATGAAAAGGAAAGTAATTCTGTCATGACAAATCTCTGAGAGATTGGCATGGTAATGGTAATGGATATGGCAATGTTAATGTATTTGGTCTTGGCGGAATAGATCTGCTATGCTGCTACAGAGTAAGTACCGAGACTTGCTACTACCAATACATTCACAGACATTGCTGTGAGCATGTAAGACATGCTGCTGCACATGTAACGTACATGAAAAAAAAAACCTGTAGCAGATCTATACAGGTGGAGCTGGGGAAGGTGGAGGGTTTCTGAAAGCACGCTGCAGACTGCTAACAGCAACACTACCGGTATTTGAATGTTGAGCCGCAGCTCATTGGTCGCTGATGCAACAGCAACCAAGCAGCTGCGCTATGTAGATGACAATGCGATTGCTACCAAATGAGTTAAGGAACTATCAGCCTGCGCCATCTAGAGTTTCATGACAGAACTTGGTATTATTACAAATTCAATTCATTTTGAATCATTCACAATGATGAATTACTTAAAAGGGCATTTGTAATTTTCAGAGGGGGCACATGTTTTTCACTTTAACCTTATTAAATGTAATGCTGCTAAAATGGAGGGAAGGACAGATGATAAACAGCTTTGCCTAAACACATACTAAATGTTCCAAATAAACAATGTTTATATCTTTGTGTCTTGCTCAAAATCAACTTAAAAATAAGAATAAAAAGATATGCATATATAAATGCACATTTAAATCTACAAATTTAAACTTTTTAAGAAAAACCTTTATAAGCAACTGTATGTGAGTAAATGTATATTAGGGAAGGTCCACCTCCGTTCAAAAATTTGGGGTCAGGAAGATTTTTTAAATGTTTTTCAAAGAAATGTCTTATGCTCATCAAGGCCACATTTATTTGATCAAAATATTTTAAATGTTTTACTCTATTTATTACAATTTAAAATAACTTTTTTCTATTTTAATGTATTTTAAAACGTAATTTATTTCTGTGAATACAAGGTTGAATTTTCAGCATCATTACTCCAGTCTTCAGTGTCACATGATCCTTCAGAATTCATTCTAATATGCTGATTTGCTGCTCAAGAAACATTTCTTATTATTATCAATGTTAAAAACTGCTTAAAAACTGTTGTGCTGCTTAATATTTAGTGAAAATTTTATGATGAATAGAAAGTTCAAAAGAACAGCATTTAACTAAAATAGAAATCTTTTATAAAAAATGTAAAAGTTGCTACTGTCACTTTTGATCAGTTTAATGCATCCTTTCTGAATAAAAGTTTCCTTAAAAAATAAAATAAAATCTTACTGACCCTAAAACTTTTGAGCGGTATATGTTTGACCTGTAGCTGTACACCGCTATTATCATCAATTTCTCATTTTTGGCCTCTAGCAGATAATGAGCCTTTTTTTAATGGGCAGACAGCTTATCTTATTGCTATAGTGCAGACAGATAGCAGCCAAAGTGAGACAGGCAAAGTAAAAGCACAGGACACCCCTCGGAAAATGTTTCCTGTTACATTTCAATGATGGGGGCAAGCAGAACAGGGAGCAGGCGCAATCCCATAAAACTGCCCCTAACATGGGCCGCGGGACTGAGAGCGGTCTTTGCACACAGCGTCCCTGTTCCGTCCCAGACAACACTGCTGCCCTGGAATGCCCATGTGCCATGATTCACCACTGCTCAAAGCAAATATTTTAATTATTAATTAACTATTCATTTTATACTGGAGTTGCATATTGTGGCTGTTAAACAGAGTGAAACACACTGGAAAGATATAATAGTTTGTTCAAATATCACATTTGGGCTGGTAGAGCACAGTGGTCTGGAAGTGAAATCACAGCCCCCCTGAGGCCTCCCCGTACAGCTGGCCCTGCCAGGACTGCGTATTACGAAAGCAAATAGAGAAAATTTTGAAAAAAACTTTATAATATATAATCGAAATATAATGCACATATAACATACAAAACACTACCGTTCAAAAGTTTAGGGGTGGTAAGATTTTTAAAATGTTTTTGAAAGAAGTCTCTTATGCTCACCAAGGCTGCATTTAATTAATAAAAAATACAGTAAAAACTGTAATTTTGCTAATTATTATTACAATTTAAGACTTTTTTTATTTGAATGTATTTAAAAAAAAAAAAAAAAAAAAAAAAAGATTTTTCAGCATCATTACTTAAGTCTTAAGTGCCACACAATCCTTCAGAAATCATTCTAATATGATGATTTGCTGCTCAAAAAACATGTATTATTATTATCAATGTTGAAAACAGTTGTTCTGCTTAATATTTTTTGTGGAAACATTCTGAATAAAAGTATTAATTTCTTTAAAAAAAAAAAAAAAAACTTACTGACCCAAACTTCTGAATGCCGTATATGTAAATAAAAAAAAATCCAAAATGGTTTCTGTGAAGGTTAGAATATGAGTACAAAAACAAATGTCAATGGAAAGTCCTCATAATGATAGATTTACAAATGTGTGTGTGTGTGTGTTTATGATACCATTGGAAATGCATTGGTAAATGATTATTCATGTATTTATTGATAAAAGGGCCGACAAGAACTGTCAAACAGACAAAATTACTCATTCACAGACAGAAACAGACCCGAAAATATCTGCTAAATGTCTCAAAGTTTGTCTGTGTATGAGAGAAAGACAGAGAGTTTAAACGGCGTTGAAAGTGTCGTTGTGTGTGTGTATATGTGTTTGGCTACAGATGCTGCTGTGAGCAACTTTCCACTGCTAACCTTCCTATTAGCATAATGCTAATGAGCGTTTGAGTTCAGCTCCCCTTGCTGAGGGCAACAGCCTAAAACAACATTACTCATCTGTTCTTTATGCCACACTAAAGGGGAGGGGGTGTAAACAAACAAATAAACAAACAAAAAAACAGAGGAATGTTGAATATGATTTTTTCCCTCACTTTTCTCCTTAATACCTTCACAGTGTAAAGGCCCATTCACACCAAGAACGATAACTATAAACAATAACTATGCCTATCTTAGCATTCACACCAATGCACGATATTGTTCTGTTTATTATATGCAGGCGCTGTAGTTTTGTCATCTTCCACTTAAAAAAATTGAGCTTGTTAAAGGAGAATGAATTCTGATCGCCTGTCAATGTTTTTCTTTCATCAGCTGGGGGAAAAAAACTTTCTAAAAGTGATTCCAACGGTATTGTTATTCTATGCTGTTAAAGTTTTGATGTGGACTCTGCTATTCTTTTACTGTATCTCTATTATTATCACTATAGTTATCGTCCTTGGTGCGAATGGGCTTTAAAGGCACACTATGTAGTTTTTCGCCGTTAGAGGTCACCTATTCAAAACAAAGGTGTAGCTTGATGATGCCGAGATTGAGCACGGAATCTTGGGAGTTGTAGTCTTGACCTCAAAGCCGGTGGAAAAGAACCGGGACGGGACGCGGGCAGAAATCATTTTCATGGATGAGATTATTAACGTTACTGTAGTATGAAGCAGAGCAGTTAACGAAATTAACACTAGGTCAAGCGTATGTGGGGTAACGCAGCACTGTTTTATCATATTAGATACATTTGAGTGTGTTGAAAATTATGTTATAACATTACCCTGTGCGTTCACGCCGCGGCTGCTATGAGACACTTGTTACACACTGCAGTAAGCTAGATCGATATTAGAATATCATATTATTATATCATAAATGCTGGATGCTTGTGTTGCTAAATGGTATGCAATTAATTTTAAAACATTGTTATGATGGAGAAAATGCTGTATTACTGTACAATAATTAGTTTTCTGTCTATAAATGTCTCCAAACAGTTGTTCCCTTGTCTAATAAAACATATAATATATTAAAGCGTCTTTGGTGTTTCCATGGTTTCTACAATGGGTAATGCGGGTATGATGTCATTGATAGGCGATGCACAGACACGGTCCGTGTCCTGGTTAAAATTGCGTATTTCTCTGGATTTAAACATTCTTGGAAACATTTGAGATAATGTAAGTACAGAAGTCAACAAAATATATAACATTGTTCTAGTGGTTTTTGGATATTTGAATCCAAAAATCTTACATATTGAGCCTTTAACATAATTGATAGTGATAGATAGGCGACTATAAACAAAAACATGATAATTTATTTTTTTGGTTTACACAAAAAAAAAAAATTAAATAGTGTAGTGATGTACAGTACGAAGCACAGCTCACACAATAGTCACTTTCAAACCAAAAGATTTCTGTTGGTCAATGCAGCGAATTCATAAAATCTGCATTGGGAAATCTTAAGCCCTCCCACAAAATTCCAGATCACATGGATTCCTATTGAAATAACTGGATTTCGCCCACGAAAATTCGAAAAACAATGGTGAATGTGTCCACACCTTAACAATAAACACTAATGTGAGAACATTATTTGTGTGTTTACCTGCACCTCTCGAGCATGGTAAGCGATGATTAGTCCAAGAAGGATGACGGTGGAAAGGCTGATAAGACACTTCAACGCCAGAGAATACATTGAGCTCTGTAAAACACATGCAAATAATGTTATTAGTACATACCATTTTTATTTTGCAGAGAAATATTCACTTACAGGTGCTAACCCTGCATATATGGGGGGGGGGGGGGGACGTAATGGGCAGTTAAGCAAAAAAATGAAATGTCTGGCATCATGTTATTACAAATTCATGTGACTGACTTGACATGAGCTACAAACGTGTTTTTTTTTTCAATGCAATTTCAATTAATGGGAAATGGATTTTTCAAGCTTCAGAAGGATGCAAGAGTACTACAGAAGTATTTTAAAAGTGTTTCAAATGACTTGTGCACTACATTCCAAATCTTCTGTGAAATAGATCTGTTTGACGAACAGATGGACGTTTTTAATCATGTGATAAAATTCCCTGAAATGACATCAGATCAGAGTCTGTCAGATGTTACTTTTCTCATGAATAACAAATGAAATTTCAATCCATTTCTCATGCAAATCTATCATATGGCATCAAAAGATCTGGAATATACAGTGGGGAGAACAAGTATTTGATACACTGCCGATTTTGCAGGTTTTCCTACTTACAAACCATGTAGAGGTCTGTAATTTTTATCATAGGTACACTTCAACTGTGAGAGACGGAATCTAAAACAAAAATCCAGAAAATCACATTGTATGATTTTTAAATAATTAATTTGCATTTTACTGCATGACATAAGTATTTGATCACCTACCAACCAGTAAGAATTCCGGCTCTCACAGACCTGTTAGTTTTTCTTTAAGAAGCCCTCCTGTTCTCCACTCATTACCTGTATTAACTGCACCTGTTTGAACTCGTTACCTGTATAAAAGACACATGTCCACACACTCAATCAAACATACTCCAACCTCTCCACAATGGCCAAGACCAGAGAGCTGTGTAAGGACATCAGGGATAAAATTGTAGACCTGCACAAGGCTGGGATGGGCTACAGGACAATAGGCAAGCAGCTTGGTAAGAAGGCAACAACTGTTGGCGGAATTATTAGAAAATGGAAGAAGTTCAAGATGACGGTCAATGCTCGGTCTGGGGCACCATGCAAGATCTCACCTCATGGGGCATCAATGATCATGAGGAAGGTGAGGGATCAGCCCAGAACTACACGGCAGGACCTGGTCAATGACCTGAAGAGAGCTGGGACCACAGTCTCAAAGAAAACCATTAGTAACACACTACGCCATCATGGATTAAAATCCTGCAGCGCACACAAGGTCCCCCTGCTCAAGCCAGCACATGTCCAGGCCCGTCTGAAGTTTGCCAATGACCATCTGGATGATCCAGAGGAGGAATGGGAGAAGGTCATGTGGTCTGATGAGACAAAAATAGAGCTTTTTGGTCTAAACTCCACTCGCCGTGTTTGGAGGAAGAAGAAGGATGAGTACAACCCCAAGAACACCATCCCAACCGTGAAGCATGGAGGTGGAAACATCATTCTTTGGGGATGCTTTTCTGCAAAGGGGACAGGACGACTGCACCGTATTGAGGGGAGGATGGATGGGGCCATGTATCGCGAGATCTTGGCCAACAACCTCCTTCCCTCAGTAAGAGCATTGAAGATGGGTCGTGGCTGGGTCTTCCAGCATGGCAACGACCCGAAACACACAGCCAGGGCAACTAAGGAGTGGCTCCGTAAGAAGCATCTCAAGGTCCTGGAGTGGCCTAGCCAGTCTCCAGACCTGAACCCAATAGAAAGTCTTTGGAGGGAGCTGAAAGTCCGTATTGCCCAGCGACAGCACCGAAACCTGAAGGATCTGGAGAAGGTCTGTATGGAGGAGTGGGCCAAAATCCCTGCTGCAGTGTGTGCAAACCTGGTCAAAAACTACAGGAAACGTATGATCTCTGTAATTGCAAACAAAGGTTTCTGTACCAAATATTAAGTTCTGCTTTTCTGATGTATCAAATACTTATGTCATGCAATAAAATGCTAATTAATTACTGAAAAATCATACAATGTGATTTTCTGGATTTTTGTTTTAGATTCTGTCACTCACAGTTGAAGAGTACCTATGATACAAATTACAGACCTCTACATGCTTTGTAAGTGGGCAAACCTGCAAAATCGGCAGTGTATCAAATACTTGTTCTCCCCACTGTACACCACTGTTCAGTGGTTTGGGGTCAGTAAGATTTATTTTTTTTAAGAAAGGAATACTTTTATTCAGCAAGGATGCATTAAATTGATCAAAGGTGACAGTAAAGACATTTATAATGTTAATGATTGAACTTTCTATTTATCAAAGAATACTGAAAAAAATGCATCACTCTTACAACAAAAAATATTAAGCAGCACAACTGTTTTCAACATTGATAAATATAAGAAATGTTTCTTGATCACAAAATCAGCATATTAGAATGATTTCTGAAGGATCATGTGACACTGAAGACTGGAGTAATAATGCTGAAAATTCAGCTTTGCCATCACAGGAATAGGCTAAATTATATTAAAATAGAAATGTAAATTGTATTTACTGTATTTTTTTTTTTTTTTTTAGTTTTACTGTATTTGTGATCAAATAGATGCAGCATTGTTAAGCATGGGGGGGGGGGGGGGGTCTAAAGCTATTTTATTCATTCTGACTCATTTACACTGTTAAAGAGTTGGATTCTCATGCTAAACATGGCCAAAATTTCAAAAAAACGAGTTGGCGAGTATGTCTGCTCCAAATACACTCCTTCAGGTTTCGAACAAGTTTCGGAAAGTTTTTTCGTGTATGGCCCTGTATGACGTTATAAAGGGCGAAATTCCTTGTATGGGCACTTCTCCCGGATGAGCGCGTGCGCACATCAACCAGAGCGAGAGCAAGAGCACGCCCATCAACAAGCTTTGTTCAGGTTACTGAAGCCGCCGGCAGCGATGTTATATTGTTTTTAGACCACGAAATCAACAATTTCACTAAAAAAGTGTGTTTTTGGTTGTGAGGGAAAGATAACCTTGTTCAGCTTCCCAAATTACCCAGTGTTAAAGAAACAGTGGATGCAGTTTGTTTTTCAGGAGCAGCAACAGAGTTCTGCAAGTGTGTTTGTTAGTCGAAACCGCAGGAGGTGAGTGAAACTGCATCAGATGTCTGTGTTTTGTTGGGAATTGGCGCGTAAGTGCATATAATATAAACAACACGAACGTATAGTGAATCTAAAGTTATCCAGGGATAATGCCATGATGTACTGTGTGTGTGTGTGTGTGCGTGACTCTTTAGCTCCGCCCACTGCACGCCTCCACGAGTTCAGCTGTTTTCGGAAAGAATTGGTACAGCGTATCTGTCTTTTATAAATATGATAAAACTAAAGACTCTTCAGAGATATGAAGGATGCAATACTACTCTATAGGTACTCAAGATTAACATGAGATTGGCAGAAACTGTGTGTGTTATGTACCCTTTAAACATTAAAAATTCTTACCAACCCCAAACTTTTCACGACTTTTATGATTCCTCCATCGCCCCTTTTCAACCTCTTTGAAGCTTGACAGCCCCAGTCCTCATTCACTATCATTTTATTGAAAAAAAATATGATATATGAAAAATTCACCTTTTGCGTTCCATGGAAGACAAATAATCCTACCAGTTTGGAAAGACACAGGTGAGTAAATGATGAAAGAATTTTCATTTTTAGGTCAACTATCTCTTTAAATAAAAAACGAACAGCACAATCACAGCATGTGCATCTGCGCCATATAGTCTGCCAAGACTTTTTTATTGTCTTTTCATAATCTATGGATTACATGCACATCACTTCAAATCACACCACACACATGTCTGGTTCACTATCTTTGTGGGGACTCTCTATAGACATAAATGTTTTTTATACGGTACAAACTGTATATTCTATCCCCTTACACTAACCCCACCCCTAAACCTACCCAGCACACAAAACTTTCTATATTTTTACATTTAAAAAAAAACCTAATTCTGTATGATTTACAAGCTTGTTTCCTCATGGGGACCTCAATTTAGGTCCCCACGGTGACACAAGTCCCCATGAGTCTGTGTGCATTCAGGTTGAAGTCCCCACCGGAATGGAAAGACATGAACACACACACGCACACAATGTCATGGTTACTCAAATGTGTGTCTGTCTGTGTGTTATTGCAGGGATCTAGCCTTGACACCTATATACTCTACACTACTGCCCGCTGCACAGATTTAGTTTAATTAACATACATACACACACACACACAGCTTGCTTAAACTCTCCCTTGACTGAAAAGCAAAAGTTCTTAATCATTTCCAGCCTGAGCCTCGATGCTGTCCAGCTGAACCACACACATTATTAGATTGGCCACCCGTGGGTCTAATTTAAGGCTCCGTACTGGAAGCATTATTCTACACGGACAGACAGACAGTGGTGTCTGGGGGACCAACAGCACCTCACTCTCACACTGACACACACCCACACACACATATATAAATACACAGGGCTCCTAACTGGAGCACATACACACTGTACCCATCCAGGGCTAACAGCTTATTGATACAACAACTGTTGTGTTTCATTCTCTGTCAGGCTTCCAAACAACTCCTAAAGATGATTTTCTCTAATAGGCAGAAAGATTGATTGGCCCTATATGCTCAATGTGATGTATCCAAGGATGTTCCTTCATCAACGTTCATCACGTTATTATGGCTAAAGCCATGACTGTCTGGAAACTCATTTAAACACACCCAAAATTTACAAATATGCACATATAATAATGCAAATACACAGCTGAACTTAAACTAAAGTGACATGCCAGTCAAAATGTATAACTCACATTGTGAATAAGCTGTTGCCAAAAAAATGTACAACACATACAACGCAGTGTCAATGCAAAAAAAAAAAAAAAAAAAAAAAAAAAAAAAAAAAAAAAAAATCACATGCATAAAGCATGAAGAATTCACAACACTACCTTCCAAAAAGTAGCTAATACTTTTAGTATGCTTATTATATGCTATTATTTCAGGAGCAATAAGGAGCAATTTTGTGTTTTGTTTATGTTAACAAATATTTTATGTTTAAAAAATGTTTAAAAGTGTGGTGTTATAGTTTGACACATTTGTGCCATTTTTGTCTATTAAAATTATATGCCAATTCAATAAAAATTCACTTAAGTTAAACAGACTAATGTATAATGTACTGTAAAATATAATGTATAATGTAATATAATATATAATGTGATATAATATAATTAAAATGATAATATTTTTAAAAAATACGAATTACGAATTATACGAATTAAAAAACGAATTAATAATTATAAAATATACTTTATTCTATTCTGATATTATTCTATATTATAATATAGTACAATACAATAAACAAATAGTTTTGCCTTTATTATTTATGTTAAATATATTATAATTTTAATAATATAATATTATAATATAACTTAACATAATATAATATTTATATAATTAATATAATATAGTATAATATAATATAATATAATAGTAAGGGATCATCTGTGTTTCTTGTCTGTTTGGGTGGGTTTTGCACACGTTTAGTTCAGTTTCCTGTGTTTCTGTTAGTTGGTTTCTCATTGTTTCATTATCATTTGCACCTGTTGTTCATTACGTTGCTTGGTTTTTCTGTGTACTTAAGCTCTGGCTTTCTTTCTGTTCATTGTCAGTTCTCGTTGTGTGACAATAATATATAAGATTAGATTTAGTAGATAGTACAGTGGATATTTAACAGGAAAGTGAAGGGAGAGAGATCCTGGTCCTTATATGTAATGAGAAATGCACTATCCTCAGTGGCACAGCTCTGACATATTGACTAAATGTAAAGGTAATTCCGAAAAACTACAACAGCAACAACAAATGTCTAAAAATGAACACTGTGAGCCTAGAAATTAAAACATGTAATGTCAGACATCACACAAAATTGAGAGAGATCTTTACTAGAGGCCTTTTGTTGAGGATGCTGACTTTATTTAATGCATATACAGTCATGAAGGTCAGAATTTTACTTCTCGCTTTCCCCAACCCTCTCTTCTCGCTCTGCCTGCCTGCGATTGAGTTTTTTTTTTTTTTTTTTGATGATGATGATGATGATGATGTGTTACCATCCTCCTAAGTGAGTCCTCTGTGTCTGTGACATGACTATCAGAGCTCATGTTATATACGAGTGAGTGAACAGTGAGTATGACGAACAGACTCATGGCTAGATTAGCAGTTATTGATCCAGGTCATGATGGACACCATGCAGAGCTAATACGCTCAAAATCTCCCTCCTGCTCTTCTTCTTTTCATTTCTCCTTCATCTATTTAGCATCCTCTCTTTACTTCTCCCTGATCCTTTTATAAACACCGTGCAAAACGGCTCTGACGTCTGAATACACAGTCATCTTCGAGCCTTCTGTCTGTCACGCAGTTACACAAACACATCTGCGCACAAACGCGCGCACACATTCGCAGTTGAATGTACCGCCACAAATGCACACAGTCATCTGTGATTCTAATGTAATTACTTCCTCTTGTTTCAATTCCTTCATTTACCGCTGGTGTTGGATGAAGTGACTCACTTGAAAAATCACGAGAGATTTTTTTCAGATCCTGAAACACCAACAAGACTCACAGCTTAAAGTGGCATGAAATTGAAGTTGCGATAGTATTTTCTTCCCTATTGAAACTTATATCCGAGGCTTCTTGAACAAGAAAAAATGTAGGGGGACGTGAGGGCGGGACAACCTGTCACTCACATGAGATCAGGAGCAAACCAAGAATCCAATTAATTCCCAATGTACAAAAAGTCCCGCCCTCGCGTCAGTAAACACATCATCAGAAAAGTCATTGCAAAAGGAAGGGGAAGTTATTTTGATTAAAGATTACGAGGCCATGTGAATTTTAGAAAAAAATGTGCATGGATAAATCATTACATAACAGAATAGAACAAAAACATTTTGATATCATGGTGACTTTAACCACCAGAGGAAGGACGGTGTGTTCACACACAAGCTCAAAGGGAAAAACTAGTATGACACAAAAATGCTTCAAGAATATTTTGATACAAGACCAGAGAAAGTATAAAGGGGGAGGAGATGGACCACTTTGATAGAGTTTGTTTATGCACAGCTGGACCAGCCATTTTAGCATGATTTGCGTTAAAGAAGCTACATTTATGACACCATCAGTGTCAGATATCATTGTTGATTTGAAATGTGCTACTGAAACAGAGATTTATGGAGATTTTGGTGTTTCTGCCTTTCAAATAGACAAAAAATTTACTTCTGACATAGAAAATAGCTGCTACCAAGATGGCAGCCGTGTGGACCGTCCCTTTAAGGGACTTTGTCCTGGGCAACCACAAATTTGCAGATGATTAATGTCACTGTATGTGCAGTGTTGTGTGTGTGACCCTTCATTCGGAGCACTTTGTCTAAGTCAAGCAGTCTAATGATCTGAACCCTCTGGCCAAACCAATCTCACACATGCCACACTTTATCATTCACCCTGAGACCTACACTCACCCCATACAGAAACACACAGCAAATAAACCACAATCAACCACTATAAACACACACATAAGCCAATAAATACATCACCAACACACACACACCTCCAACCCCAGCTGGTAATACGAGAACCTGATCTGTGTCGCCTTTACAAGAAGGAACTTTATTGCTCAGAGGTCGCTCATTCATAGCTCAGATTACTTGGAGTTTTTATTTATTTTTTATTTTTTTAAAGTATCAACTGTGTTCTCCTAAAATTCCTTAGGCACAAATCACATACAGAAGTGTTGACATACAGAAAAGAGCTATAAAAATGGTGTGTCTAGCATAGCTCAACCTAGCTAAATTAGGTAAAAGTAGTGTAGCTATTAGTTTGGCTCATAAGCCAGGGACACACCAAGCCGACGGTCGGCTGTCGGGCAACATCTGGCCGGTGTGTTCCGCATGTAGAATCGGCGTCGGGCCGTCAGTGAAAGAGAGAACTCTGATTGGCTGTTCAGTTTAGCAAACGAGTCAGTGCATGAGAACAAGAGCAAAAGTGATGAAAGCAAGCAAAGAAGTCCTGACGGCACGTACAGAAGGCTGTTATAATCTTACGTCATGATTGATATTCAAAACGGTAAGCAAGCACTGCTTTGTTTATGGTTTGTATGCCTGCAGTTTTGGTTACACTTTCTCTTTTTGAATGACGAATATATCTCCTTAAATAGACAGTGTATCTCCTTTAAACGCAGTCGCAGAACACACGTGCTAGTTGACAGTCGCCTGTAGTTGTTTCGGTGTGTTCAAGCACCGTTTTTTTTCCTGACGCAGGCGACAACACAGTCGGCTTTTATCAGCGCTAGTTCTTTGCCGTTGGTTTGGTGTGTCCCTACCTATAGACTAAAAAAAGATGGATGACACACCTTCACTCTCTTTCATTGTAGAAAAATGAGGCTGCTAATGTCCCAATATGGCGCTGACTTCTTGCGCTGATTAAAGGGTAACTAAACCCTAAAACTACTTTTTTTAGTTAATGATCTGCAAGACTGGGGCTTTATTAGTGCTGTTCATTGATTCGAGTAAATGTTTTGACATTTGGGCATAAAGTGTTTTAATTCTACAATACATAGTGTAAAAACGTCTGAGTGCTGCCCTCTTAAGGTTGAACGGTGGCTACTGCAGTTGAATTTTCCTATTGGACGTTGTTTGCCATCGTGACGTATGTTGGCTCTTCCAATGGCTCACTACCCACGCCCCTGGCACGAGCTCACCATGCCCTAAGAAACGTTTTCCCGCATTGATCACATGAGAACGGCTTCACTCCAGAATTAACTCTCAAGTTACACGAAGTAAAAACATTATGAATGAAACTTACTTGACACTTGCTATCAACATTCTAATGAAGAAAATACGGTTAAATAATGCAGTTGTCAGTACACGTCAGGCTTTTCTTGCGATATTTTTGCCGCCCGTCATGTGTACAGATACTTTTCATACATGAGACGCGATTTCAAAACCCTGGCACGCAAGTGGTTGCCGTGGTAACGAACAACAATACCGTAACGTGCTGGCGTATATAGTCTAACTTTTATTTGAGGAAATCTGTTTATAATAAGCTATTAGGTTTTAACTTATTGGTCCTGCACTGCCTATTGATTCAGTTAATTTGAATAAAAATACATTGCATGTATCTGATCTCTTTTTAGTGGCATTCAGTATAAGGATTTGACTGTTCATAGATTAGGTCAGTGGTCCCATTCTCTCTTGCGCTGCTGCTTCACTAGCATCGTCGGCATCGGGAGTTAACGCAGTTTGAGCCAGCGGCTCGAACTGATAAGGCTCTGGCCCTGTGTCTACAGACAATTCACCCTCCTCCACTTCAGGTGAAGGTGGGGGAGAAAAGTCCTCTATCCGTCACTGCGGGTCTCAGGTGCACGCCCCCCGCTCAGCCCCGCCCTCGGTTCGTCCCCTCTGTCTCCGCTGGGCTCTTCCCACTTTTCTAGCATTTTTCAAATATTTCAAGTGGGTGGAGTAAGGCTCTGACCTGGGGTTGAGTTACCCTTTAAGCAGACCCGGAGCCCGAGTCTGCGCAGTAGTGAGCGTGAAGTGGAGCAGTGGTATCAAGGCCCCGCACACACTCCCGCAGAATCCGTTAGTACAGTTTACTGCAGAACAACTCATTATGTCTGTGTGAAATAAACAGTTATGGAAATGTAGAAATTAAAGTTAAAGCTCCAAACTCCTCCGGAAGATCCCAAAAAGCCAGTTGGTGCCTCAGTGACTATTTCGCTCAAAAAAGCTGACCATCACAGCTGTCAATCATGATGTCACACCCCTTTTTATAGCATCAAAAAACGAACTAAAACCAAACTTATTTAAACACATTGCTACATTTTAAATCTATGTTATTGATTACGTTGCAGGCAGCACTGTGAAAACGTTGATTACCAAATTCCAGCAATAAAGACATATGTGACCCATGCTGGCAAAATTAGTCGGAATGCACAGGCTAATTACGCACAGGCTAATTACGAGCTAAAGGTAAAACAAGTGAAAAATGTCGATTTGGTCGATTTTGAGGTTTTCACAAAAATCAGTTCTAGCGATCCCAATGCTCCAAATAGCAATTAAACATTTAAAAGTATCTTTATTTGTACGTTTTCTGAGAGGAGCACCTTTCCCTTGTCCATGAAAAACGATCTTACTCGCGCTGACTGACAGATCCAAAGTGCGTGCACAAAGACACCTCAGACAGCGCGCAATCCCGATATACACATATACACAGAATTACAGTATTTCAAAATATCTGTCTTGGCGAGTATTCACAAACATTATCTGTTATGTCTTAAATGAGCGTTTGGGATTTTAAGGTATGGTTGCTAGGTGATTTTGTTTGGGAGCTTCAGAAAACTTTAACTCAATTTTTCTCAAAATTAACTTTGTTGACTCTATCGACTTCTGATTCCAACAAATCATACATCATTTTGAAGGTTTTTTAATAGAGAATGTAAAAATAGCAATAACTCATTTTTGAAAATGTGCTCATTGCGACTCATTTTGCCAGCTGTTACAACTGTATGCTGTGATACTAGGGGCTGTACATGCAAAATGTAGTCCGGCTTTTCTGCGCCATTGTGTCTTTACAATGAATTTTGAGAAGGCGCAGAGCAGTAGGGCTGGGTAAAAAATATTGATTTCTCGATTTTAATCGATTCTCGTTTTTACGAACCAATATTGATTCTTCAATCCCAAGAATCGATTAGTCATCCTGTTTTCAGTTGATGAATGAATGGAACATTGTAGAGCCCCTCCCATCTACTAAATCGCAATAAGCTTAGTTACTTTTGATATGAAACAAAGTCTCAGATTTCAAATTATGTCAATTTTATTACAAAATTTAAAAAAACAACAACGTTTTGGCGCTGCTTAATGTGGCTTGACAGATCGCTGTAGTGCCTCAGTTCAACAGAAACGGCAACGTGCAGCTCACATGAACTGATCATCTCCTCCGCTTTAATACCAGTTACAGCGTGAAATAAACATGAATGAACATCTGAAGGTATGATAAAAGATACAGTACAACTTACCAAAATCTGTATCATGTCTCATGTAGCCGTTTCAACCGTGGAAAGACGTCAATAAAACAGCTTGTGAACAATATGTCACCTAACATCACATTTACCTCAGAAAAACCATAGTCAGTGGCCATAAACTCGATAGTTAGCTAGAAAAATGCATTTTGCTAAATATGTGCACCATATTCATTATAATTATAATATTTAATGCATGTTTGAATAAATCCTTCAAAACTAATTGGAGTAGAAACATTATTATGTAATTGTAAAGTTAGTATTATAACTTTATTATTATTAAAAAAAAATCCTTGAGTATAATTTAAGTGTTTGTATACAAATCAGTTAATTTTAACCTTCAATATTATAGCAGCTGACTCCCATGTATAGTTTACAGCATTAGTTGAGAGATTTTTTTTCCCTTGCCATGTATTGTATCTGATATATATCCAAAATAATCTATATCAAATCGAAATCGAATCATGAAATTTGTGTCAATACCCAGCCCTACAGAGCAGCCTTAAATTTACACTGCAAAGGTGGCACATAAGCGCTTTCTGAGCTGGCATTTAGTTGTCTTTAAACAGAGTTAATGCTGCTCAGAGGTGGCATAAATGCATTTACTCAGTAATTTCAACAGCAGGCATAATTTGGTCTGGCTTTTATGCAGTATTATGTCTTTACACAGAATTTTGAGCAGACACAGAACAGCCTTAACTATGCTGTGTAAAGAAGCCGTAAGTAACAAGCTACTTTTTACAATATCAAGAATTGCCATTGTTACTTGTAAAAATGTCAATTCCTGATATCAAGAATTATAATTTCATCTACAGAAATTGAATTCTAGATATCTATAAATCATAACCAGCAAATTAATAAATGTTAAACTGGCTTGCCATATTCCTATATGGTTACCAACCAAACTGTTTTATAAAGCCACAAAACAAAAACACTACAAAAACACACAACGCCACCAAAACCAAATGTTACAAAAACAGTAATGTATCTCACTTAATGAAAAACACACACACACAGATAAGCCCAATTACACACCGAGTGGCACACACACACTTGATTACACACTGACATACACCATTACACCCCTGAAAACCCAATTACATACTCCGAGGCCAAGGAAAAAATGGAAACACATACAGCCTCACCTACATGCACGCAGTTATACACACACACATACATTAAGCTTATAGCATTAATGGCCATTTGAAGGTCCTTTTAATTCAGTGGACTATTGCCCCCTCTCTCTTTCACTGACCCTATCCATCTCTTCTCTTGTTTCCTTTCCTTTCCCCTCTCGCTCTCTCGGTTTTGTCTATGTACTGATGATTATTGCTCCTGTGAGAGAGCTGTAAAAGCGTTAGTGTGGCAGGAGTGGGATTAGGGTCCGGCAGCCCACTGGATCACTCCTTATATATGTCTTAGAGATGGATTACACATAAACACAGGTTTTTTTTTTTTCTAACATGGTGGGGACTTTCTATTGACTCGTATTGTTTTAATAATGAGTAAAATACATTTTCTATTCCCTCTTCACCTAAATGTGTTTGGAGTCAGAATTGTAAAATGTAATTTATTCCTGTGATGGCAAAGTAGAATTTTTTATCAGCCATTACTCCAGTCTTCAGTGTCACATGATCCTTCAGAAATCATTCTAATATGCTGATTTGGTGCTCAAGAAACATTTCTTATCACAGTTGAATTTCTAACTTAGTCCTCTTATACACACTTTTCCCTGCACAAAAACTCAGATATACACACACACAGCGCCTCAAGACCTTGTGCACTGGCAACAGGTTGATCAACCAACCAAGGCATCTGCACGCTTCCTTGCATCTAATAAACAAGTCCAAGCTAAGATGTTCCCTAGGGACGCATGACAGAGTGAAAGGGGCGTGAAAATTAAGTATTGATTTGACAGCAGCTTTTTCCAGGTATTTAGGGCTGTTAAGGGTCGAGCAGATGTGTGAGACTGAAGGAGGATGGATTTAATGCATACTGCCTTGTGCAACTCTACATGCTATTGAACAATTTCACCAAAACCTAAAATGACCTTTTTATGTTATACAATGGGACCCAAATACTGAGCTATCTGACCACATTGAAAACTCAAAATGTCTAAAAATATGACTTAAACTTGAAAATAATAAGAGTTACAGAATATTTAAAAATTTTAAATGCTATCAAAAACAGATATCAAAATACTGGAGATTCTGCACTATTTCTAGTCAAATATATTGTGTCATTGATCATTTGGCTCCTTTCTACAGACAGTCATATGATTTGCTTCCACTGAAGCTCAAGAAGCTCTTTGGATCATCTGAAATCATGCTGGAGAACATGATCATCCGGTTTTCATCAGCAGCTTCAGTGCTGCTGTCATTAAAACAAAAGAGGAAAACCAAACGCTAAGACAATCTTAAAGGGTTAGTTCACCCAAAAATGAAAATTCTGTCATTAATTACTCACCTTCATGTCGTTCCAAACCCGTAAGACCTTCGTACATCTTTGGAACACAAATTAAGATATTTTTGATGAAATACCGAGAGCTCTCTGACCCCTCCATAGACAACTATTTAATTAACACTTTCAAGGCCCAGAAGGTAGTAAAGACATTGTTAAAATATAACATGTGACTCCAGTGGTTCAAACTTAATGTTATGAAGCGACGAGAAAGTTTTTTTGCGCACAAAAACTAACAAAATAACGACTTTGTTCAACAATTTCTTCTAGCCTATGTCAGACTCTTACGCTGTTGACGCAGTGTAAACAGTGCTGTGTTTCCTAGTTCTGTGGCGAAACGACTCGTGTGCATGCGTTGTGGTGCTCACGTGAACAGCGTTGGCCAATAGTAAGCGGCGTTCTGGAAGCGCTGCACGTCAACAGTGCAACAGTCTGACACAGGCTAAAAGAAATTGTTGAATAAAGTCGTTATTTTGTTTGCTTTTTGCGCACAAAAAGTATTCTCGTCGCTTCATAAAATTAAGATTGAACCACTGTAGTCACATGGACGATTTTAACGATGTCTTTACTACCTTTCTGGGCCTTGAAAGTGTTAATTAAATAGCTGTCTAATCTATGGAGTCAGAGAGCTCTCGGATTTCATCAAAAATATCTTCATTTGTGTTCTGAAGATGAACGAAGGTCTTACGGGTTTGGAATGACATGAGGGTGAGTAATTAATGACTAATTAATGAGTAATTAATTTTGGGTGAACTAACCCTTTAAACTCATGTTTTACGCTAATAATATAATTTCTAATTAAAAAGTAGTCAGAAAAATGCTAAGCAGAAGCATTTTCATTAGTGAGCTCAGACTTTTTGACCCCACTGTACAGCATATATCAGCTGTGGTTTAGGACAACAATTCAATTATTTTTCATGTAATATCAGGAACTAGCTAATGTAGACAGCAAATAAAATGTCGATATGAAAGAGCAAACATTTGATGAAATACAACAATGCTAGTAACACGCAATGGCTCCGATTTCACACTGCACTCTTTCATGCTGTTCTTATCAGCTCTCGCTCTCTGCTGTTCCTTTTACCTGTCTATTTAAGGAAGGCAGGAAGGATGTGTACAATGTGTGAATGGACCAGACATCTCCTGAGGAATCACAGCTGAGCATGTAAGGAACACACACATCTTCACACATACAAACAACTATACACATCCACATTTGCATGTACCATCAATACCTTTGCACAGTTGTGTAAATTATATTTAACTATATACATGATTTGATAATTAATTAACATAATTGTAATTAACTGCATACCTATATTTTCAGAGAAAAGCCTATAAACAAAGATAAGTGAAAGACATTACATAACTGTGGCAGACCGGACCACTGAATAAGCAAACAGTGACTTTAGAAGTTGTGTTGTATCTCATTTCACTGAATATAAGGAATGTCCGATGGTAGTTAAAATCACAGTGAAATCAAAATTGACAACTCTTATTTTTAATGGAATATTGCAGAATTTGTTATAAATGATTTATCCGTGCAGTGCACATCATTATTTTATTTTTTAATTCATGTGCCCTCATAATCTTTAAAGGGTACATAACACACACAGTTTCTGCTAATCTCATGTTAATCTTGAGTACCTATAGAGTAGTACTGCTTCCTTTATATCTCCGAAGAGTCTTTATAAATTTTATCATATATATAATAGAAAGATGTACCGATTTTTTCCGAAAACAGCAGAGCTTGTGGAGGCGTGCAGTGGGCGGAGCTAAAGAGTCACGAGCACACGTGCACACACACACACACACACAGTACATCATGGCATTATCCCTGGATAACTTTCGATTCACTATACGTTCATGTTGTTTACATTATATGCACTTACGCGCCGATTGCCAACCAAACACAGACATTTGATGCAGTTTCACTCACCGCCTGCGATTTTGACTCGTGACCGGGAACAAACAAACACACTTGCAGAACTCCGTCGTGCTCTGACAAACTGCATCCACTGTTTCCTTAATGCTGGGTTATTTGGGAAGCTGAACAAGGTTATCTTTCCCTCACAACCAAAAACACACTTCTTTAGTGAAATTGTTGATTTCGTGGTCTAAAAACAATATAACATCGCTGCCGACGGCTTCGTAACCTGAACAAAGCTTGTTGATGAGCGCGCTCTTGCTCTCGCTCTGGTTGATGTGCGCACGCGCTCATCCGGGAGAAGTGCCCATACAAGGAATTCCGCCCTTTATGACGTCATACAGGGCCATACTCAAAAAAAACTTCTCCTGAAGGAGTGTATTTGGCACAGAAATACTCTGTTATACGTCCATACGTTTTAATTTTGGCCATGTTTAGCATGAGAATCCAACTATTTAACAGTGTAAATAAGTCAGAATGCATGGAATAGTATTAGTCCCTTTAATCAAAATAACTTCTCCCTCTTGCAACGACATCTCTTCTGTTCTGTGATTATGTGTTTTTGGCGCAAGGACGGGGCAACCTGTCACTCACATGAGATCACAGCAATAGCAAACCACAACCACCCAATCAATTCCAAATCATTTTTTCTTGTTCAGGAAGCCGTATCACTCAGATATTTGTGACAATAGGGAAGAAAAGACTAGTCGCAAAAAAAATTCCATTTTATGCTGACTTTAAATTCCTTATTTAGGGAATCAATGTACGGTTTAGGAGTTTTTGTTTAGATGAATAATGCACTAAAACAGTGGTCGCCAACCCGTCGATCGCGATCGACTGGTAGATCTTTATCACTGTCCCGGTAGCTCCCAATAAATAACTGAAAAATAAGTAACAACACATTATCAAGGCTCGAAAATGCTCCCTAAAATTTATTCTCTGCAACCTTAAAATTCGCACAGCACAAATCGACCGGTAATTTGTGCTCCAAACACACAATTAGCAACCGGACGGTTTTCAGTTTAATTTTGGCTGATCTCTATACACGAACTGCATTGCAATCATTTCCCGAATGTCATTTGAGTGAAAATATTACGAAGTCTGTTAACAGGACGAACACGGCCCAGAGATTGGACACGCTGAAGACGGACGCAAAGAGGAGAGTGCAGACGCGCAGCAGAGCAAATACCAGACACAGTGGGCCTGTTTACACATGGTCACTTGCGTTTTCTCTGATCAGATAGCTGGATCCAATCGTGAAAAGACCAGGTGTATGCCCTCCGACAAGCATTCGAGACGGATTTAAATCCGATCGCTCAAACTACTACAGGAGGTGGTCTGGGGCGCATTCCAGACGAAACTGGACAAGTGTAAATGCATCTGGTTGTTTGAAACCACATATATAAATTTTACTCCTCCCAACAATGCTAATAAATAAATGTGTGAGAGCGTGTTATGGGCTATATCATGACATGTTATAGCCAGTTATGACAGCGCTACTGCAGCACGCATCGCCGCAGACGAGCAGTATCTCTTCAGCAAACTGCTAGACTGGGTAAACCCAGCCTGATCTGCCAGCGATTTGATTTCGCCCTGCAGCTCAGGCTGGAAACCTGTACATTAATTTATCCTGCTTCTGTTACACATTTGCGGGAACCAATCACAGACTGGCTTATCCACCTGGTGCGCTATTGGCGGGTTTAACATCGCCCGTTGATCACGCCTCTTGTGGTCTGATTGGTTGAAGGACTATCCAATTGCATACAGAGTCATTTGAATAATGCTCGTTTATTAGCCTCTTGTGCAGTAGAATATACATAGCAGACTCCCCAGACCAATGTTCAATCTTGAGCTTGGTCTGGTGATAGTCAGACAAGCAAACTGCCACAAATGAAAGTGAAAGTTGCAGACGCTCAATACACAATCATCATCATTAAAAGTAAAGAAACTAAATGATCTTACCAGTGCTTATGCCACTCTCTCTCTCCTATTGCAGTCTTTGATTTTGAAATTAGCTGTTGATTAATAAAATGCAGCTCATATCTGTTGATTTCGGTGATGTGAACTCCATTAAATCTGCATATAGCGCGGGAATTGAAGATCGGATTTATATTTATAAGAAAAATATAAATATTGAATTGGGGAGGGGGGTTACATGAATGCATCTCTGAATGAAACTGTCTTCAGAATAGTTTTGATGGCATTTTTACAGCGGTACCCAAAGAAACGCTTCTTTTCCATGTGCACCACCTACTGTCATAGATTGAATTTGCATTTTTATTCAGTCCATCTGTTTTTTGTGCAGGTGTCTTATGTAACAATTTCACAAAGCTAAAGTCAGACCATTCTGTATTTGCTCTAAGTCTTGAAATTATGCTATCTAATGTCAAAAACAACTGCTCATGCTACATGTGTGTATCTTTGTTTGGATCGTGATCCAATGCAGTTGGATCCAAAATGCAGTTGTTGCCTCTCATTTTTTAAAGGCCAGTTTGGCCTGTTATAGAGAAAATAAACAACAAATAAATTTGCTTAAAGAAAAAAAATAATCGGCAGCTGGTATCGGAAATAGCCAATTTTCTTGTAAAAAAAAAAAAAACTCTGAATCGGCCATGAAAAATCTATAGGTAGATCTTGCCTTTCATCAAGGCTGAGGTCAGGGATCTTTGGCTTGAAAAGGTTGGTGACCACTGCACTAAATCAATGCATTAAATCGACAGCAATAATATGCACATATATTCCCATCCAGAACAGCATACACTTCACATACCAAACTAGTGAAATCTTCATTTACATATGCTCAAACATAGACAGTATTCTTCAGTTTCTTTGCTTCAATGTGCACAGACAACTGCCATTTAAAAAAAGACGAGAGCGTTAAGAGGTTAGGAAAATGTTTTGGACATAATGATGCCTCATCAAAAATTTCCTGCTGGTTTCATCCTTTCAAAAGCAGCTGTCACACACACACACACACACACACACACACACAGCACAAGCAGAGCAGTAAAGCCATCAATAGGCGCTTGATGGTGTGCAAAGGTGATTATCAATAATCGATATAGCCGGTCACTCACAGATATGAGCTTTCTGCAGCATCCAAGCAGTCACTTTCCTAATTTATTCCCTCCGCCATCACTCAATTGTCCATTCAAATAATCTTGTTTCAAATGGGAGTTACCATTCACCATACAGGGGGTTTGAGGAGAGGTAATTCCCCATTAGATGAGTCGAATCAAATTGAAGCAGTTTGGAGGATGTGGAAGAGCATCAGTATCTCACATGTCTCTGGACCTTCAACAGTAATGCACTGAGAGAAAAGCCCTTTAATTGCTCCGAGGGGCGATGCAGCACTAACAGGCTTCTATTGTGCTGTTTTATAATGGCTATAATGGTATACAATCAGCATGGCCATTATTCATGTGCAAACTTGACTCACTCATCCGTTTTCCATCTCAAATAAAGAGATTTTATTACAGCCTTTCATTTCATCTCTCCTAACACTCACTCGCTTTTCTCTCCCTCTCCAATAACACTCCCCCGTTCACCGCCCACTACAATAACACAGAGAAAGAGAGAGAGAAAGAGCACCAAGGATAGTGAGTACAAGAAAGAAAGTGAAATATATCAAGACCCAGAATAATTACCTGGAGAGAAGAAGAAAGGAATCGCCAGAGAGAGGAAAGGGAAAAAAAGAGTACAAGAGAGAGTGAAAGAACGAGAAAAGAGAAGAAAAAAAATGTGTGTGAGAGACAGAGAGAAAAAGAGAAATAAAGCGTAAGTGGAAAAGAGGGAGAGACAAAAGAGAAAGCCACAGGGAAGACAGGCAGCGAAAGAGAGATACTGAGATAGAACAGATTTCTTATATATCTGCCATATCACAAGCACCTGTGCAGAACAAGGACCACGGCCACACATACAAGGGATTTCCAGAATACATGCTGAGACAGATCCATTCAGAACAGTGCCAGATGCAAGAGATCACCTCATAACGCTCGCACAAACCCACTTGTGCACAGACACACACTTCAGACGACGCTGGTGTTCCAAAACCTACTGAGCGTTTTAAGCAAAGGCTTTTACGAAAAATACGCCACTCAGTTATTCTGCCTTCTAAGATACCTCATTTTAGACAAATTGCAAAGTAGCATTGCGTGTAGCCTTAAAGGTAAATCCCAGAATGCACTGCTCAGCAAAAAATAAATCCAATATGGCGGACAATACAACTATCGATTATGATAATGAAAATTATCAATAAAAACATTTCAGTCATTAAAATGTACAATTTTACCCCATATTTATGTGTAATGTGTTTTAAGCTCATTAGAGTATCCAGCTGTTAGCTTAGCAACATGCTATCGTCAAATCTATTGGAGTCAATAGAGTTGAGTAATGCTACATATAACTTCCCAAATCGTACGATTTTACCCAATATTTATCTATGTTTGCTATGGGTTTTTTAATCTTATTAGAGTACCCAGCTTTTAGCTTAGCAACATGCTAACATCAAACTATATTGGACTCAATTGAGAGTTGAGTATGCCTATATATAGCGCCCCAAATCATGTATGAAGTTACCTAACATCTATGTGTGTTTTTAAGCTTATAAGAGCATCCAGCTGTTAACATACTAACTTCAAACTGAATCAATTGAGAGTTGAGTATGCCTACTGCACATATAAGGTGCCAAATAAAGTCACTTATAAGGTTCCATAATGGTTATATTAGTTAACATTAGCATATTCGCTTCCTGTCATCAACAAAAATCAGGCAACTGACACCAAAGTTAAATAAATTGATAATGCTTGGCTTTGTCTGTCCATTTCTTACCCGCACACACATTCAGGTGGCTTTTACAGTGGAAAATATTTCACCTTGACATGATGTGTCAGTTACATTCAATCCTTTTATCGTAAAGGAACAAGAATCAGTCTCTTACCTAACTTCAGCCTCATACTGATTTTGAGACTTTGGCTTCATATAAAAATGTTACTAGTCTGTAATTCAGCTGAAGTAAACGTCAGTTCTTGAGTAACACTATGTAGGCTGTAATGGCATTACATCTACTTTGATCAATAAGCAACACTTGATTTTTAGCTCAAGAGCAGACTGCGAGGATGTGTTTTCTTGCCTCCCATGGGTTCAAAATTTATGCAGAGCAAAATGGAGGTTTGTCGTGCATAAATAAAGAGACGGTATATTCCTCCAAAATTTATAAATCTGTTTTAGGGAAGCTAAACACATATACACTCAACCCACACCACTTTCTGTATTAAACAGCTTCAGTTTGGGGTTTATTAAGCTCTGTCATCAACATGCTTTCAATTTCCACAAACAATTTTGACTTATCTCTCAGTTCTTTACAGTAAAACACTTGTGGGGGTTTAAAAGCAGAAATGTGTAGCTCAAATGTTGGTTAAACCAATGAATTATTCTGTACAACTATAATGTCCTAATCACAATTTTACCATTGTAATACTGTTAGGAGGGTGTAAATGGCCATGACTGAACTAAAATGAAGGAAAGAATTAGTCACTGTGGCCACGATTCAACTAAAATGAGGTAAACAAATTATTAAAGCGTCATGGTAACATACTAGTAATCAGACTACAGTTACTTTTTTATTGATTACATGATGTTATTCTCACAATGGCAGTAAATTATTCATAATTCATTGATTCTCCCTACTACTTCTTGTTTATAATTTAAATGTTCCTTTCTAAAAAAAAAAAAAAAAAGCCTACTGCTTATATATGTTCAGAAGGTCTTCCAGGTTTGTGGAATTGCATAGACCAGCCATTAGTCGTGAGCCGATCACTGAAAACTGAGACCCACAGCATTTGATCACTGAATTTACAGAAATCAATTTTGTTTTCTCAACATTGGATATCTAATCAACTCATCAAGAACACATCAAGTATTATTTGAATTATCAATCGGTGAGTCATGTATTACTGTCTTTGGAAGGCTTTTGTCTTTCAAACACATTAAATGTACAATTTCACATCATATTTATGTGCAATGCCGGGATTCCCTACTTTTTGTGTAAGCTGAACCTCTTTGACCTAATATATTTACTTGAAGTACTCCCTGAGAATAAAATAATAATAAAATAAAGTCAATAATAATATTAATAATAAATATTAAAATTAAGTTCACGGTTCTCTGATGTTGGTTAATGGTCATATGACATGCAGGTAAACAAATAAAATATTTTTATTATTAAAATATTTTAATACTTATTTTTAGCTTTTTAGTATTTTATTTTGATTGTTTTTATTTATATAAAATCATTAATCATAATTATTTTAATGAAACATTTTTTATGATTTAATTACTTAAAGCTTTTCATTAAACTCACAAATCCCTGCCTTGATGTAAAGTAATATTTAATGCACTTCATGTTGTTGGTAAAGAATGAAACATTTTCTTTCTCTTTGCATTTTTATATCAATATGGTACAAGATTATCCCATTCAAATCAATGTGATAAACGATTTAGGTCAAAAGTAATCTAAAGGTAATCAAAAAGTAGTCAGATTACATTACCTTAAATGTGTAACGTAATGGATTACGTTACTAACTACAATTTTTGTCATTTCAATTGTAATTTGTAAGTAATCTACCCAGCAGTGACCACGATATCCATTTTTTATGCTTGTGTTTGTGAGGGATGATTCAAAACGTTCTTCTGGGAACTAGAAAGTTTCTAAGCATTTCTTAATCACACAAATATTACTTATCTCTACTCCATTTAAGAAATCTCAGCTGTCCAAAATTCTTTCTGAGCCTACAGACATCTGATCCTGTCAGTCCTTCTCCGACAGCAGCAACATTACAAACCTTCTACTGCACATGTGTATGTTCACTAAGATAGACAACTATTTCAAACATTCATGCTCACGCCAGATACACAGGTGCATCATTACTGTCCTCTGTTCCAAAAAGGTGACAAATGCCATACCAATTCTCCATGGATGTTTGTTTTGAGAGTTGATTTTCAGCTTAGCTTGTGTAACATGATATGGCCTTGCGCCCTCTGAATAACAGAAGTTCCTGTGATGGGTTTCTGTGATCGCACACTTTGTGCCCATTCAAACTGAGACGGCTTTGAATGCAACTTCCGAAAAACATTTATTTATATCTCTGATGATTAAATTGCAGGATTATTGTTGGCGTTTGTGGCAAAAAATCTCGCATTCAGATTGCACGTCTAAATTTGGTCACTCCAAATGAGTCACACTTTTCGCAGTTCATTTGCTTTAAACAAAATTCTGTCATCATCTTTCCACCCTCACGTTGCTCGAAACCTGTGACTTTTTCCACTGGAACATAAGCAGTTACTATAAAAAAGGTCAAAGCTGATATTTTTCATAAAATTAAAATGCAACTTATCATTAGCTTTGAAAGTCAGTTGAAAAATTTGCTTGGTTTATTTAAAATAAACAACACTTAGCAGAAACTATGGCATGGTGCGGTCACATTTCTGTAAAATTTTGTGAGAAAAGGTCCATTGTCAATATTGTAGCAATGTATGTAGCAATGATCGCCATCATGTGAAATTCCCAATCGCATGGATTCATACTGAAATGACTAGATTTCACCCACAAAAGTTCTGTGAAAATGTGACCGCTCTTTTAACACTTACAAACCGAGCGTAAACACAGAATCTCGGAAGCACAGAAACTTGACATGCAAGAACCAGTGAGATTTGTTCTCATGTGTCAAGCAAACTGTTGGGCTGCTGTGTTTACATATTTGATGTGCTCAATGTATGTGCACTGATCAATATTTATATATGAATAAAAGTCTAAATTAAGTATTTTTATCATATAAAATGATCATGTCTCATCAGAAGACTTGGATTAAACTGCTAAATTACTTTTCTGATCTCATTATGCACTTTTTGCGTGCAGGTTTTGGTTGCATGGACAAAAATGAGGGAGAATAAATGATGACAGAATTTCATTTTTGTGTGAACATTCCCCTTTAAGTGATTTTTGTTTGGTCAAAAATCTGTTCTTGTTGGTTGTATGTCATTATGTAACTTGTATACTGCTTGATTTAATAGTCCGCACTACGATATGTATGGCTGTATCCAAGTGTTACCCCTGTTATTATAGGAACATTATATGGGAAGCATGTACACTCTTATTCTTATTCACACACACAGAGCAGGACCAGCAGGACGTGTCCTTGTGCCCGACCATTCACCCAAGTCCCCGGTACACAAAGTCCTCACCTTATTGTAGACACCCCAGGACAGCTCGGTCTCAATCACCATGACAACAATGCCAAACATGCCGAAAATGAGCGCATAGTCACTAAGTCTCTTCCTCTTTTCGAACAGTGCCCTCCTGTGGCCTAGTTTGTAGCCAATGTTCTGATTCTTACGTTTAGGGGCTTTGGAAGCAGTCCTCCCTGGCCCTCCCACAGCACCGCCCCGCCTTCCATTAGTCCCGCCCCCCGCCGCACTACCCAGCATGCCCCTGCTCTCAGAAAGGGCGTGGTTCTGGTGGTAGATGGACATTTGATTGGCCGAGGCCTCTAGTTCGTAAGCGTGTCCGTAAGGCGGATCCTCTTTCGAGGAGATGACGATCTCTGGGGGGTTCTGGGATTGGGATTGGGATTGACTGTGCTGAGAGGAGGCCGCGGTCAACTGGCCTGCGCTCGCCCCGCCCTCTTTGGTGTCGCTTCCACTGTCGGACTCGATGAGGTTCCGACGGGAGGCGCTGAGGCGGCTGAGTGGCTTCATCACGCCGCCACTGTACTTGCACGAACTCATGGCGATCTCTGTAAAGGGGTTACTGTCCCGCCTGTGCACCAGGGGACTGGCCTGCCTGTGCTTACATCCCCTCTCTCGCTCCCGTTCTCGCTCAGTGGAAGGTGAATGTGAGGAGTAGAACAGCGCATTGTAGACAGGTGACGTCTCTCCGCTCAGGCTGTGTTGGCTACCCAAGCAGGAGGACAGCGGCGTGCTAGTGGGGTGGAGCGCGTTGGGGATTGGTGTGGACAGCTGGGGCGTCGTGGACAGGGGCAACTTAGGCAGTGACGCCGGGGGAAGGTTCGGCGTGGTGGGCGAAGGGGTGCCATTGAGACGCTCCAGGCTGCTGTTGCCTCCCGTATGGTTTGAGTGGTTGGTCCCAGGGTAGTTGCCAGAAAGGGAAGCATGGGAGATACCACCAAGAGGGAGGGGCAGACGTTGCTCTTCGTCTTCGCTCCCGCTGAGAAGGGCCAGACTCAGAGAGGGAGGGGGATCCATGGCAACCAGGCTCCAGCAGGTTTGTTTGTGCTCTGCTCCTCAACTCTGGAGTTTAGTTGGAGGGAGAGAAAGGAAGAGAGAGAGTGAAGAACGGATCATTACGTTATTTATAACCGAATAAAATTAGCAGGTGCAAAAGGAGGCTGGATTAAATGGGGGACTCCCCTCTTATTAATAAACGAAGGATGGATTGAACGTGTTGGGTGACAGTGAGTTGTTGCAATGTGCTTGAGGAGTTTATGTGAAAGATCTTTGTGAGTAAAAAAAGAAAAAACTGATGAACCTATGAACCCATGCATATCTACTAATCGCTCTGAGCTTTCTCTCTCTCCATCGCCCTTCTCTCTTCCTCCCTCTCTCTGACACCCCCTCCTCTCCTCTCGCTCCTTCCAGCAATATCTGTCACATAAATGCATGCAAGAGTCTCTGTATTTTTAAGAAACTTATGCAATAGTCAAATCGTGGCCTCTGGACTGACCCGTGACAAATGCAAGACAAATGCATCATATTACCATCACTGCTCTGCACTATTTGGGCATTTGTATTGCATCTAAAATAAATACAACTAGAGAGCATAATTTTTATCATTTAGTACATGTATAATCATGTATGAATAGTTACAACTAACAGTTTGATTTTGATTCCATCAGACATCTTTCTCTTTGTCACTTACCTCTTGGACCTGTCAGTCTATCTCCACCTTCATATGGTGATTTCAAAAGCAGTGCAACAATATTCCTCCACACTTTTTCTTTTTCATGTTGTCACAATCATGCCATCATTTCTTCTTCGGCTCGTTGTCAAGCTGTGATTCCAGATTGAAGGTTTTTAATGACAGAAGTATAAAACGTTATTTATTTAAACGAGACTCCTACGGACGAAAGCTGTTGCGTTGAACACCTGAATAATGTTCGAAATGAAAGCGGAAAATAAATAGCGGGGAAAGGATTTAGGGCGCTGTTTAATATTTCAAGAAATATATTCACCCGTTGCGTTAATTAGCCTCCTGTGAAGAAAAGCGCTTTAAAGTAGCATCTGGATATGAGTAAAGGTGAAAGTAGCGATATTCTAATATTGTGTAGAAATGGATGCATATCCTCCAGCTCTCACTCTGACAGCACGTCTCTCATTCTCATTCTCTCTCTCTCTCTCTCTCTCTCAACTTCTCTTTTGGGCTCCGTCTCTCCGCCCAGTCCCTCCTCTCTGCTCCTCTCATTGGACACACATCGCCGATCCAAGCAAATAAGCTCTGGAAAAACTACAGAAAAACATTTAATTTAGAAAAACCACCTGCCTCCTCCACTCCTCTTTTCAATAAAACCTAACAAAAATCGAAATAAATAAGCCTAAAAATATTATTATTATAGTTGTTGTAAATCATATAATAACAATAATAACATTAATAATAAATATTATTTAACAAATTGTATAATTATTATGTAATAGTATTAGCCTATATAATTAAATATTGATAAAGAATAATTAATGACTAAATAAAAGTGTCCTTTAAAACAAACAAGCAAACAAATAAATGCAATTTGACACATCTAGCAAATATAGCTAATACCCAGCCACAACCAAGTTACAGTAATAATAACTGTTGGAACTATAATTTTAATTTGTTGTTTTCTACTCTATTTTGTTTTTTTCTTTTTGAGAGAGAGACCTACTTCCTGTTTAGCGCATCATATTTATAAATGCCACAAACTAAGAGGTACTGAGTGAACACATCCGCATTAGTAGTACTATTAATATGTGTATATACACCGATCAGGCATAACCGATCAGGCATAACATAATATTGTAAAATATTACAATATTACCATAAAATATTGTGTTGGCCCCTTTGCTGCCAAAACAGCCCTGACCCGTCGATGCATGGACTCCACTAGACCCCTGAAGGTGTGCTGTGGTATCTGGCACCAAGATGTTAGCAGCAGATCCTTTAAGTCCTGTAAGTTGCGAGGTGGGGCCTCCATGGGTTGGACTTGTTTGTTCAGCACATCCCACAGATGCTCGACTGGATTGAGATCTGGGGAATTTGGAGGCCAAGTCAACACCTCAAACTCGTTGTTGTGCTCCTCAAATCATTCCTGAACCATTTTTGCTTTGTGGCAGTGCGCATTATCCTGCTGAAAGAGGCCATAGCCACCAGGGAATACCGTTTCCATGAAAGGGTGTACATGGCCTGCAACAATGCTTAGGTAAGTGGTACATGTCAAAGTAACATCCACATGGATGGCAGGACCCAAGGTTCCCCAGCAGAACATTGCCCAAAGCATCACACTGCCTCTGCCGGCTTGCCTTCTTCCCATAGTGCATCCTGGTGCCATGTGTTCCCCAGGTAAGCGACACACACACACCCGGCCATCCACGTGATGTAAAATAAAACGTGATTCATCAGACCAGGCCACCTTCTTCCATTGCTCCGTGGTCCGGTTCTGATGCTCACGTGCCCACTGTTGGCGCTTTCGGCGGTGGACAGGGTCAGCATGGGCACCCTGACTCGTCTGCGGCTATCCAGCCCCAACTCATCAAACTGCGATGCGCTGTGTATTCTGACACCTTTCTCTCAGAACCAGCATTAACTTCTTGAGTAATTTGAGCTATAGTAGCTCATCTGTTTGATCGGACCACACGGGCCAGCCTTCGCTCCCCACGTGCATCAATGAGCCTTGGCTGCCCATGACCCTGTCGCCGGTTCACCACTGTTCCTTCCTTGGATCACTTTTGATAGATACTGACCACTGCAGACCGGGAACACCCCACAAGAGCTGCAGTCTAGCCATCACAATTTGGCCCTTGTCAAACTCGCTCAAATCCTTGCCCATTTTTCCTGCTTCTAACACATCAACTTTGAGGACAAAATGTTCACTTGCTGCCTAATATATCCCACCAACAGGTGCTGCGATGAAGAGATAATCAGTGTTATTCACTTCACCTGTCAGTGGTCATAATGTTATGCCTGATCGGTATATACACTCACCTAAAGGATTATTAGGAACACCATACTAATACTGTGCTTGACCCCCTTTCACCTTCAGAACTGCCTTAATTCTACGTGGCATTGATTCAACAAGGTGCTGAAAGCATTCTTTAGAAATGTTGGCCCATATTGATAGGATAGCATCTTGCAGTTGATGGAGATTTGTGGGATGCACATCCAGGGCACGAAGCTCCCGTTCCACCACATCCCAAAGATGCTCTATTGGGTTGAGATCTGGTGACTGTGGGGGCCATTTTAGTACAGTGAACTCATTGTCATGTTCAAGAAACCAATTTGAAATGATTCGAGCTTTGTGACATGGTGCATTATCCTGCTGGAAGTAACCATCAGAGGATGGGTACATGGTGGTCATAAAGGGATGGACATGGTCAGAAACAATGCTCAGGTAGGCCGTGGCATTTAAACGATGCCCAATTGGCACTAAGGGGCCTAAAGTGTGCCAAGAAAACATCCCCCACACCATTACACCACCACCACCAGCCTGCACAGTGGTAACAAGGCATGATGGATCCATGTTCTCATTCTGTTTACGCCAAATTCTGACTCTACCATCTGAATGTCTCAACAGAAATCGAGACTCATCAGACCAGGCAACATTTTTCCAGTCTTCAACTGTCCAATTTTGGTGAGCTCGTGCAAATTGTAGCCTCTTTTTCCTATTTGTAGTGGAGATGAGTGGTACCCGGTGGGGTCTTCTGCTGTTGTAGCCCATCCGCCTCAAGGTTGTGCGTGTTGTGGCTTCACAAATGCTTTGCTGCATACCTCGGTTGCAACGAGTGGTTATTTCAGTCAAAGTTGCTCTTCTATCAGCTTGAATCAGTCGGCCCATTCTCCTCTGACCTCTAGCATCAACAAGGCATTTTCGCCCACAGGACTGCCGCATACTGGATGTTTTTCCCTTTTCACACCATTCTTTGTAAACTCTAGAAATGGTTGTGCGTGAAAATCCCAGTAACTGAGCAGATTGTGAAATACTCAGACCGGCCCGTCTGGCACCAACAACCATGCCACGCTCAAAATTGCTTAAATCACCTTTCTTTCCCATTCTGACATTCAGTTTGGAGTTCAGGAGATTGTCTTGACCAGGACCACACCCCTAAATGCATTGAAGCAACTGCCATGTGATTGGTTGATTAGATAATTGCATTAATGAGAAATTGAACAGGTGTTCCTAATAATCCTTTAGGTGAGTGTATATATATATATATATATATATGAATGTATTTATGTATGTTCTTGTTTGTTTGTGCAATGCTTTGGCAATATGTACCTACGTATGTCATGCCAATAAAGCAATATGAATAGAGAGAGAGAGAGAGAGAGAGAGAGAGAGAGAGAGAGAGAGAGAGAGATTCATCTTAGTTTCTTCATCAGTGATTAAATTCAAGTTGTGCCATGAACTTTTCACTTCAAAAATTAAGGCAGCAATTAAACAAGATCTCAATTTCACTGGGTTGCCATTTTTACAGTGTATTCTGCACTCTTGCTTCAGGACACCGAATCATGTCATATCTTGTCAATGTCTCATCAGCATTGGAGTATAAACACACAGCTGCCACAACAGGTCGAAGTCCCACCAACAGGTGGCAAAGGGCAAAGCCGCTAGCCTATTTCCCACAAAAGTAGACCTAACAGCCCCTTTGTCTCCAGAAACAACACCTGTCACCAGGAAATACACGGCTGCCGATGCCGGTCTAACAAACATTCCTTAAACTGACAACTTTGTATTCGTTAAAGGGATGGTTCACCCAAAAATGAAAATCATTTATTCACCCTCATGTCGTGTATGATTTTCTTTATTTTGTGGAAAACAAAAGAGTCACAGTGATTTTTTTGTCTCTACAGTCAATGGTAACCAACTGTTTTGTTAACAACATTCTTCAAAATATCTTCCTTTGTGAACTTTAATTTTTTTGGGAGAACTATCCCTTTAAGATATCCTTTCAGGCAAACCTTTAAGTGACCACATTGCCAATGTTGACATCCGCTTTTTATGATGATCCCAAACCACAGCTGCCCATTCAGCGCATATGTCCACCGCACAGGATGCTGACCCATGCTAATGCATGGTAGATCTAGAAAAAAAGGGATTAAAAAAAGCCGTTTAAATGAGTTTCCAGGTGAAAGTGGCTCATCACTTTGCTATCTCACGGCAACAGTGTCCTCTCCATCACGTCATTATGTTCTGGCTCCGGTAATTACCACGTAAAATCCAACATTTCAGGCTCCCTAAACCAGATATAGCAGGATGACGCTCCATCAATGTGGACAGAGAATATTTTACTTGACAGGTACGAATAAATTAAATACTCATGTCACCTGGAAAGGCGATTTCCCCAGATTTAGTGACTATTACAGCACAAGCCATATGTCGCCCCAGTGACATCATCAGCTGTCATCCTCATCCTGCGCGGTAGCCATGGAGATGATGCAAGGTCACGCTATTCCCGTACATGTGTCCGGTATTACATAATCTAAGGGGCTTAATTCCCCAGCGGCCAATCCATCCAGGAGATATTAAAACAATGTCACCAGAGTGGAAAGTAGGCAGATCAAAGACTTAAGAAATAATTGAAAAAAACAAACCGGCCACATTTGAAAGGGAAGTTACAGCAGAAAGCTAACGGCCCACTGGAAAAGGTCAAAGGTGACAGTGCGAAGACAGTAAAAAAGTGGGACACAGCTGTCCAGTTCTAACTGGAGAAGATGATGGACATGACAGCTAAGAGCACAGCTCAGAGGACTCGAAAAAGAAACAGAAAGGGAGAAATTCGTCAAGCCGATTTCAGTCTCTCCGACAGGGAAGGTTACTGATACAGAGATGGGGAGAGTGACACCAAACAAGTGCTTTTGTTCCTTTTGTGAAGAGAAAAGGTCAGCTCGTTCCTAAAGGACACCTATAAAGTGGTGTATTACAGCGTGAAAGTTCGAGAGAGAATGACAAATGCTGGAAAAACACTGGTCTGATAAATATATATATATATATATATATATATATATATATATTATTATATATAGATTATGTTATTATATATATTATATTATTATTATATTATATATATATATATATATATATATGACCGAACAACCGAATGAGCACAGGCAGAGTGGTTACCATGCCAACACCAGAGTACACAGACAGTTGTCTTCTCTTTTTTCCCCTGTTGGATGAAACCATTCTGTCTAAATGCCATACAGTCTGCATCAACACAGGAGGAGCAGCTCTCCATCTCGCCTTGATCTTGTTTTATTTTAAATTGCACTTCTCGCTAATAGACGTGTAGGCCCAGCACGTTTGATTCACGAGTGCGCGGAGGGGATGACCGCGTCCACGCATCTAAACAGGCCGTAATATTCCCATCATCTCCACCTGGAGCGAAACACTCACACACACCCATAGACGCTAATCAATAGCAGAACAGCATCACTCGGTGGGCAGCGGGGTGAAAACAAACCCACCTTATTTACTGCTAATGTGAACTCAGCAATACTACACTTGAGCTATGCATCATCCGCCGGTCCGTTCAAAAACACACCGTGTTCTCGAAGTCAGTGGGAGGCTTTGGTGACCCCTATGATTCAGTGGACATGCTAAACTCATGAAACGATCCATCAAATTGAGTCACGGCCCATAATCTTTCCTCCTTCCAGCCATTCGACTCCTCTTGTGCCTGCCGTCACATGCTTTCACACCGTTTGATGGTAATGAACAAAAAGGGTTCGCGAGACTGACAGATGCAGAGAAATTTGAGAGCGCAATGAGAGCGAGATAAAAGGGGTGAGAGTGGGAGCTGGACGAAGCAAGGAGAGAAACAAGGAATAATAAGAGAATGGAGGAAGATAAGGAGAAGAAATGACATGCAGTAGAGGGTGTGAGTGATGGGGACCAGAGGGATAAAGAGAACGAGAGACAGATGGACAAACAGAGACAAGTAAACAGAAAGAGAGAGGGGTGCCACAGTAACAGTCTGGTGTTACGTCAAACGCTTTGGTTTAGATCCCATACAAGTATGAACACACACATACACCGCATATCCCTTTTCCAAACAAATAACTATAACCTTTAATGGAAAGACATGGAGAAAACATGCATGCACAGTTGGTCTAAAAATATACATAGTAGGCTTCAAAAACAGAAGGCGCAGAGTCTAAATAATCCACACAGACAAATGCAGTTCAATCGCGGTGATGTCCTCGCTCTTGAAACAAACACACTCAGAGAGAAGTATTCTTCATGTTCACTAATGGACTTCCTTACTGCCCACATGCTCAGGCTCAGCGCTACATCAGCACTCTGTACCATCCTGTCCGGCCCTAATGTTCTAGCAGGGTTTGGTCAATGTTCCTCTACTGTTCCAACTTGGCTGGGTTAAATGATGAGACATGCCTTAAGTGTTTTGGAAAACAATTTTGAATGGAAAGATTAACAAAAGAGTAGAGTTTGGGAACGTGGGTCTGTGACGCTGGAGAATTCGATCAATGTCTGGCAATATAAAGATGCTTTCAATTTGTGATGCACTCAATGAATGATTGATGATCATTGGCATCTTTGCCGGTATCGCTTTTGTTGCCCCAATAAGAGCAAAAGCTAGACTCTTTTGTCTAAAAATTGACAGCTTGACTTTGACCATTTGTCCCAGTTTTCAAAAAAATATCCAACTTTTTTCAATCAGAAGTTCTAAACATGCCCAAGAGTTTACAGATTTACAGAGCTAACACTGCAGATCCTTGTCTTTAACTTATAAGATACAATTCGTCTTTGATGTATGACTGTTGTGAGTTTTGTTTTGTGTTTTTAGGTTGTTTTTTTTTGCAAGATTTTTTCTTCAAGTTCTGGGTTTTGTTTTGCAACAAATGTGGATACTTGTCATTTACTTATAAGAGTGAAAATACAATTCTTCTTTGATGACTGCTGCAAGATTTTTTTTAAAGGTTCGTTTTGTTTTTAAATTTAGTTTTTCAAGTTCTGAGTTTTGTTTTTGTTGAAAGTTTTGTTTCGCAACAAATTATGTTGGATCCTTGCCTTGTCTAAAAAGAGTGAAAATACACTTCCTCTTTGATGTATGACTGCTGCAAAATTTGTTTTTTTGTTTGTTTTGTTTTCATTTTGTTTTTCCAAGTTCTGAATTTTGTTTTGTTTGCGAGTTTTTGTTTTTTCTGTGTTGCAATTTTTGTTTTGCAGCAAATTATGTATCCTTTGCTGCGTCCGAAATGCGTGATTTTTTCCCGCCCAAACCACTTCACCAGAAATCCTGGCCTGTAGCTAATTTCATTGGTTAAGGTTACAGTGACAGGTAGGTTTAGGAATCAGTGTTTGGTGTAGGCAATCAGTACTGTGATTGACATGATCAATAAAATCTTAAAAATCGGCTGCAGGGCAGAGTTTCCGCTGAATTGGTTTAGGGGAAAAAGTCATGCGTCCAAAATCTCATACTGTATAGTAGGTACAACATTTAATTTGAACCATTAAAAAAGTTCTATATAGTATGAATGAGTGTAGTATGAATGAAATACAGACGTACTACATCCGCCATTTTGTCATTGTCATGTGACCTACAGTTGTTTTGCTTCACCTCTATTTACAAATACTCTCCCATGGCCTAATAAAGTGTCCATCGAATGTGCACTTCAGAATCTAGTAGTAGTAGGTCACCCACTGTATTATGAATACTGTGAATTCAGACATACTACTCACATACTGTTCACAACTCACACTAAGTTATTTTGCCTACGTACGCCTAGTATGTAAGTAGGCATGAAGATACTTCATCTTTGATGTATGACTGCTGCAAGATTTATTTTGTTTTGAGTTTTATGTTTTGTTTTGAATGCTGGCTAATAACTGCTGCTATCCACTTAACATTAATCTGAATTCTGAATTCAATTCCATTTTATTATTAACAATTCATATCTAATTTGTGATTACACTGGTCTACAGCCAAAATGCTTCTGAAATAAATGTAGTCAAGCTTCACTAATTCTGGGTCACTGAGAACAAAAATTATATGCTTAAAATTGATGATTGGTTCTAGTTTCAAGATATGCTATTGGGTCAGTTTATACGACCCTTGATTTGGGAATGACAGAGGATATGTGAGTTATAAAGGGAAGGGATCTAATCCAGAAATGACTTAAATACATCTTTGTCTGGATCTATTAATAAATCTATGACTGGTTTTGGACAGTACTTGCTTTTTAGGCAAAACAATGAATAATGCAATCTGAAGCTGGTGTTGCATCATACATGATATGAATTGCATCATGTCATTCCTAAAAAAAATCCTGGATGATGCCATCATAATGAAATTGACATCACAAATTGCCTTCTATCAGCTTTAGAACTCATACAGAAGGGGTGCAAAACTCAATTCCTGGAGGACCACAGCCCTGTAGAGTTTAAGTCCAACCCTGGAACCAGAGCAGAGCCGACGGAGGGAGTGCTGGTGTCCACTCTGGACTGGAGACAGGAGGCGGAAGACGACGTCCTCTTTGGGCTCTGGGCTCTGGAAGACGACGTCCTCTCTGGGCTCTGGGCGGCGGAAGACGACGTCCTCTCTGGGCTCTGGGCTCTGGAAGACGACGTCCTCTCTGGGCTCTGGAAGACGACGTCCTCTCTGGGCTCTGGAAGACGACGTCCTCTCTGGGCTCTGGGCTCTTGAAGACGACGACCTCTCTGGGCTCTGGGCGGCGGAAGGCGACATCCTCTCTGGGCTCTGGGCGGCGGAGGACGACGTCCGCTCTGGGCTCTGGAAGACGACGTCCGCTCTGGGCTCTGGTCTTCTCTTCTCTTCCAGAGCCCAGAGCCCAGAGAGGACGTCGTCTTTCGCCGCCCAGAGCCCAGAGCCCAGAGAGGACGTCGTCTTCAAGAGCCCAGAGCCCAGAGAGGACGTCATCTTCAAGAGCCCAGAGCCCAGAGAGGACGTCGTCTTCCGCCGCCCAGAGCCCAGAGAGGACGTCGTCTTCCGCCGCCCAGAGCCCAGAGAGGACGTCGTCTTCCAGAGCCCAGAGCCCAGAGAGGACGTCGTCTTCCAGAGCCCAGAGCCCAGAGAGGACGTCGTCTTCCAGAGCCCAGAGAGGACGTCGTTTTCCGCCGCCCAGAGCCCAGAGAGGACGTCGTCTTCCGCCGCCCAGAGCCCAGAGACGACGTCGTCTTCCGCCGCCCAGAGCCCAGAGAGGACGTCGTCTTCCAGAGCCCAGAGCCCAGAGAGGATGTCGTCTTCCAGAGCCCAGAGCCCAGAGAAGACGTCGTCTTCCAGAGCCCAGAGAGGACGTCGTCTTCCGCCGCCCAGAGCCCAGAGCCCAGAGCCCAGAGAGGACGTCGTCTTCCGCCGCCCAGAGCCCAGAGCCCAGAGAGGACGTCGTCTTCCGCCGCCCAGAGCCCAGAGAGGACGTCGTCTTCCGCCGCCCAGAGCCCAGAGAGGACGTCGTCTTCCGCCGCCCAGAGCCCAGAGAGGTCGTCGTCTTCCGCCGCCCAGAGCCCAGAGAGGACGTCGTCTTCCGCCGCCCAGAGCCCAGAGAGGACGTCGTCTTCCGCCGCCCAGAGCCCAGAGAGGACGCCGTCTTCCGCCTCCTGTCTCCAGTCCAGAGTGGACACCAGCACTCCCTCCGTCGGCTCCGCTCTGGTTCTTCCTGTACTGTCTGTCCACCCTTCACCTACTTCTGGTCCTCCACCTGAGCCTCCATTGTAGTAATGAATATCTACTCTCCCCCAAGTATTTAAAATCAGATCTATAACAAATCATTTTTTTGTAGCTTAAACCATGTTTGCCACCCTGCATATGATTTAAATCAGATGTATGACAGCTGTAGGACTGCATTTTGTTTGGTTTTTTTCAAATTAGCATATATTGTAAACATTGTGCTTGAGTCTCAGCATTGAGCCGACTGTTATTCTTCACTCTAATTAAATATTACAGATGTTCTGATTGAATGTACATTCCAATAAGATGTAGCTACTGGAATAAATGAGTCAGCAAATCTTGTTAGGTGGAAAATATCTATCAGGATTTTCAACCACTCACCAAAAGTAATAACAGCAATGAAAATTACATTTGAATTCTATAATAAGGGACTCCACCATAACCCTTGCCACAATTTGAAAACTGCCAGCTGTTCTTTGGCGTGTGAGGACATTTACTCTGTTCTCTCTCTGCGCTGGAAACCTTTCTCATTACACACATACCACCTGCACCCCCTGGAAAATTCCCTAAACTAAAGGCGAAGCAGTCAGGGTTAGCCTACTATAAACAGATTACTACCTAAATACCAGTGCATCATCCCTACCCTCTACTCTCACCTTTCCATTCCACGCTCTCTCCATTTTAGTGCTCCTCTTTCTTTTGCTTTTAGCCTCTATTAAAAGTTGTCTTTCATTTGCTGCTGCATTATGCCTACCGATCATATTTCTTCATTTGCACCCATATTCTCTGTTTTAATTCTAGTTCTTTCATTGAGCCTCATTGCAAAATCTCTTTTCTCAACTTCTTTTTACAAGCGTCACACTATCAAATGAATAAAACTTTATTATAAGATTCAAGTCATTAACATCAGTTAATTCATTAAGCATCAGCAATTAACAATACTTTTACAGCATTTATTAATGTTAAAAGGATAGTTGACAAAAACTAAAAATTTAGCTCAAACAGCATGCCACTAACAATGTAATGTCACTTTTGATAAGAGTCTGTCAAATGCATAAATATAAATGTAAAACTTTTTTTGTTTAATATGTAAACGTAAATGTAAAATAATAATTTACTCACTCTCGTGTTGTTCCAAACAGAATGGGGTCCAAAACAACACCATTGTATGGAAAAAAGGAAGACATTTTGGGTGAACTATCCAAGTTGAACATGTTTATAAAGTATAAATTAACATTAATGTAGGCTATAACAAAGATTAATAAATGCTTTAAAATATAGGCCTATATTGCTCGCTACAGTTCATGATACCTATGCACTGACTAATGTTATGTTGTGATGTGTTACCATCAAATCTTCGGTATGTTTCTGTGACACCCAAATGATGTCCTTTGAGGGAAGGTTCGGTATAGCCTACAAGTGGTCCAATATAAAATCGCTTAATTTATGAAAGAAACTCCATATATTTGGCATGCACTGCGTATAGCAGCACATTATAACCTCATTATGTAAGCCACAGATATGCACAGAATTCTAAATACAGTAATAACACTTGTGCCGCGACAGTTGGTGTGTAGGTGGAAGTTAGAAGGGAAAGCCCTCAGAGGTTGAGCTCTCTCTTTCACACACACACACATTTCACATTACATTAGTGCATGTGTCATTCTAGCTTAGGCAGGCCTGAAGAACAACTTTGATTCTACTGACTCAGCTGGTGGAAGGACCGTGTGTTTTTCATGGGAGAGTAAAAGCTGTGTGACGACCTGCAACGTGCGAGCAATCTTAAATGTTTCGTTTCAGGGCTCAAAACAGTGTCATCTGTTGCGATACATCACTAGGATGCCACAAGCACTTAAGCAACACCCATAAACACACAGTAGCTACTACTAGCGTTTACTGACCTTTACAATTGCAGAGGTGTAAGGAGTACCTGAAAACCATACTTGAGTAAAAGTGCAGATTCCTTACAGCGAAATGACTCCATTACAAGTCACCAATTCCAATAAAACTTGAGTAAAAGTCTTAAAGTATCTGATTTTAACAGTAGCCTACTTTAAGTATTTTACTCATACTGACTATAGGCTCAACGATGAACTAGTACTCGACACCTGAGAGACATAACAGTGAAAATAAGAAACAACTGATTTGTAAGATGAGAAATCATGTTTATTTTCTCAAATCAAAATAAAACTGAACACCTCAATATTGCAATAAATCAAGGTCGACACAACAGCATCCTAAACATCTACAAACTCTCAAGTCTCAGTTAAGCTCAAGTGCACAAAAAGGCCATAAGTAAACCAATATCCTTCAAAAAGGTCTGATCAATATAGCGGATAAATAAAATAATGTTACGTAAAATTAAATAGTCAAAGCCTTCTTGCACTGGTTGTGCTGGTTTCAGCCTCATAACCTCATCTCATAAATCAAACACGTGCATTCATCAACTACCTGCTAATGCACTTGCATTCACGTAAAGTAGCCTTGTTGACATGTTTGGGTGAGTAAAGGCAAAACGCACAAGATAAAGTACCTTCAGTGCCCATATGGCAATATCGCTTCTTTATAGCAGAAACAAACTGCTGCAGAAAAAGTTAGGTGCCATGCAAACTGTAATGTGTAATTGCATTACTCAACACAAATGTATTGGAGTAAAAAGTACATTTACTTGTTCAAAAATGTAGTCAAGTAGAGAGTAAAAGTTGCTAATATTTTGATACTCAGTACAACTACAAAGTAGCCAAAAAGATACTTAAGTACAGTAACTAATTACATTTACTCAAATACTTTACACCACTGTACAATTGTAATGTGACGATCGGGTGCGGATATCCAAATCAGAGAAAATAACAGGTTTGTTTTTAACAGCGGACATCAACCAATGGCAGTTAGCTTTAGCTCAGCGTTTCCCTGTTCTTTTTACCCGAGGCTTTCCTGCTACCCACACTACTACTTCACGTAGGCTATTCCCTCATCTCATTCATTCTTCTCTGGGGCATCGATCACCTCATTTGCACGGCGTATAGACCAGACTAATAATTCATATACACGCTGTGCGCTTGTTTGACATATCTGTCGAAATATTCGCGTGTACCCGGAGTACATATAATGACTTTTTTTTTCCCCCTGAGTCTGACAGCCCCGTCTATAGGCCCTATACTGACAAAACCAGCGTCGTGGACAGTGTAAGAACGCCTGATGTGGACGTGACAACTGTCAGTGTGCGTTTCCAACTCAGGTTAATAACGAGACTGCACATGCTTTTTTTAAATAAAGTGTAAAATTATCAATAAAGTTCACTACTGCAGCTGGTGGTATTTTACTCATTACCCATCCTATAATAATGCTCTCAGACCGAATCAGCAGACTTGCCAGTGAAATTGAGGGGAAAATGAATAATTTCACACTAATGTTCTCTCTTTTACAGTAATCTCGTCCAGGGGTTTGATCACTCTCAAAACTGTCACCTGTGAACTACACGAAACAGGGAAAGGTCGCCATCCAGCGGTAGTTTAAAAGGTACACGGTACGCTGTGACAAGTTTTGAAATATTTGAATTCCACTTTCAATGTCACATTTACGCTATATTTATATTCATATTTATATTCATATTTATGCTATAGCCTAGCACCGTCACTGGCATACATTCAGGCAAGAATCAGCTAAGATGAAACTGTTAGAACAAGTTTTTATATTTATTTGCTTTTATTAAATTGATGGGCAAAAGAAGGCAGTCACCTTTTAAAATGTTATTTCATACAATGCATTAATTACAAAATTGACAGATTAAATATGAGATGTTGTTTAGTTAGGTGTCCAATCATATCTATAGAAGCCTATAAGGAAAATAATAACACACACATACCATATTTCTAATTAAATGTATACCAGAAGTGAATAAGATCTGAGGATACTCTGGCCAAGAGAAACCCATCATTCCAAGATTTCTCTCACCAAAAGTTAAGTAGTCTGAAACTGCAAGAACGGGAACAATATTTTGTTTTCACTGCAATCATGAAGTTTGGAATTTGAAATAATGTCTTATTTTCAGTTCAATAAAAGATCTTCTAATACACTTTTGTTAATTTTTTCCTATCAAATGTAACCATGTTTTGTTTTTCTAATATATATATATTTTAACTATAGTTAAATATTCAATTCAATGGTAGAGCAGCGAATTATATAAATTATATATATATATATAAACAAACAAACATACTACAATTACCATAAATTAGTTATATAAAAAATGCTAATCATTCACATATTCCCCTCGTCAGCTTACTCATTTTCTGGCCTTATTTTCAAAATACTTCTCATTTCAGTGAATAGTGGAAAATATTTTATTTCATAAAATTATCATCATAAAATATTTCATATTTCTGTGTGTGTGTGTGTGCGCGCGTGTATGTGTGTGTGTGTGTGTGTATATATATATATATATATATATATAAATAAATATAAATAAATAAATAACACACAGAAAAATTAAATTATAATAAATAAAAATATATTCTTCTGTCTATAGAATATATTAAATTCCATACTGAAATATAATTAGGCATATTAGTTTTAACTATTTTATCCTTGATTAGAGGAAAATGCAAGTAAATAGTGGCACTCTGAACTACATATCCTCTTCCACCTATCCTGGGAAAACACATACCATCACAATTATAACCAGAGCGCGTTCAACATTTGCTATGAAATGCAAAACCCATAAGACATTAATCAGCAGCTCATGGAAAGAAAATGCTCTTTTACTTTTTTTAATAGAACAGAACTTATCTTAAAAGAATTTTGGAGTAGGCTTCAATGGTTTGATGACAAATGTTTGAGGCATACAGATTCACATTTGCTGGAAGAAGGAAACAGAATGTTAGTATTGCTTTAGTCTTGAAGCAGTACATCAATTAACAGTGTCTGAACACATGAAACAAGCAATGCAGACTTGAGCTTACAATATAAAGGGCAAAATAATATTCCAAGAAACAGTTCAGATCCACAAAGGTACACACACACAAATGTGCATATGATTGGTTTGTGCCATTCACCCACCCGCTACAGCTTTCACCACTCAGAATGTAGACTGTTTGGCTGCATGCATTATCTACCACAAGCCTCCCCAATGTATAACAAACAATGCACATCAACAATAGTCAAAACAGAACATACACACCTCATATAAAATTACATCCTAAAAATGAAAGATAGAAAATAAATTGGATTTCAAAGATACGAATCATTACAAAATATATACATACAATATATACACATACATAAACACACACGCATATGTATAAACTCATTCAACAGACCTTATATATACATCTGTGTGCATATGTATCTGTATGTACATTATGTATATATTTCAAGCGGTCTAGTCAAGTGTTGGTATGTGGAACTTCACATTGAAAAATTAAAAATTTTTTGAATTTAAGTAAATACAGAAGCAGTTTTTTTTTTTCATGCAGATTTAGAGAAAACAGAATTTACATCAATAAAAAAGGTGGGTAAATGACAAATTGGTACATGATGACTTAAAGTGATAGTTCACCCAAAAACGAAAATTCTGTCATAATTTACCCTCAAGTCATTCCAAATCTATATACATTTCTTTCTTTAGAAGAACACAAAAGATGGTATTTTGTAGAATTTTGGTAACAATGTTTCTCAAAATATCTTTCTTTGATGATATCTTTCACAGAGGAAAAAAAGTCATACAGGTTTGGAACAACACTGAGGGCAAGTAAATGAGAATTTTCATTTTTGAGTGAACTAACACTTTAAAACTCAAGTCACAAATAACCCTTTGCAACCCAACTCAGATAAAAGAGGTGAATGTCAGTAAATATATACCTGACTAGCAACAGCTATCATTAAAAATCTCTTTATTGAATGAGAAATACCTAAATGTATCATTCGAATCGAAAAGACTATGAGACTGAAAAAACTGAATTATCCCTCAGCTATGTGGCCACGCAGTCACCTAACACAGTATTGTGATGGTCGCAAATGGGAAAAAAGAAAAAGGAAATCCCGCTAAAACAAATGCAACCCTGTAGTTATAGCTTTCTAAAAAAAAAAAAAGAAAAGAAAAAAAGGCAAGATTCTACTTCATGTCTCATCAAGTCCAATTTGCCTTGGGTTTACGGCTCTGTTGCCATGGCAGCATCCGTTACTGCTTTGTCATGATGGTTAAAGTTCAGATCCAAAGCTACAGGCTTACCCTGTTCCTCCCTCTCTATACCTCCTCAATTCTCTCTCTCTTGCTGCCAGCCTCTCTCTCTTCTCTCCACTCCATCCATCCCTTAATTTGTTCTCTCTTCATCTCTCTCTATCCCTAAAAGCCCTGTGCTGCAGACTGTAAATTGTTGTTTGAGCTCAAACAGCTATTGGGGTCAACTACGCAACCTGGAGCCCACACATCTCCGCCTCCTCCCCTTTGCTCAGAGCCTCTGGCTTCTCCCTCGAAACTTTTTTCTTCCAAGGGCTTCCCGATCCAGGCGCCATATCCATGTTGGTTCAGCGCCAGGAAGAACAGCCTTTTGGCATCCTGGAATGAAGTGGCAGCCATCTTAGCGTGGGCGTAGGACGGCAGTGCCAGTAGATCGGCTCGGCCTGCACGCTGGCACAAAGCTTGGAAGAGACGGAACAGATTGGACTTGGAAACCCGTGATACCTCCGTCTTGGAACTGGCATGAAAAGAGAAAGATAGATCATGAACAAAAGCAGGTGTCTAGGTCTTGAGCTGCTTCGGATAAATATTCAATTAGCTAGATAAGCTGGATTTCCTTTTTACAATGGTGACGGATGGGTCTGTCTCTCACCTGTCCACTTTGCCCTTGGTGCCATCCAGTATCTCAACGCTGACCTGGTCCGGGTGACTCCAGTTAACGCTGGACTCTTTGGTCTTACTTGTGTGGCGTGCTGAGTCATACACACTCACCCTGCCCACCTGCAGAGAGCAATACAGAAAACAATTACTAAAAACAAAAGTTTCATAGTATTAAATGCATTGTTTTATGTGTGTGTATGTACCTCAGGGTGGTTGAGAGTAAAGTTTGCTGGTAAACTCTTTTTGAACACATCACCATCTCTAGCCAATCGGCAACATACAGCTCGAGTCAGGTGACCATGGCTGTAGAGATACCCTGAACAAACGCATGTCAAAAAATAGTCCATGAATGAAGCTCTAACTTTGAAGCATTATAATAAAAATAATAATAATAATAATAATAATAATAAAAAAATTATAATTTTAATATAATTTCATAAAACAATTTTAATACAAAACTGTGAATTTTAATATACGTGTAATAATTTATATAATTTGTTATTACTACTATTAATAATAAAAAATACATTCATTTTAATAATTTCATAAAACAGTATTTTTACATAATTTTTATAATGAATTGTAAAATAATTGTAATATAATAAAATTAATTTAATTACTATTATTGTTTTCATAATTTTTAAAATTAGTTTTAATTTATAATTTTATAAAAAATTAGATAATTTTATACATTTTTAATAATTAAATAATAATACATTTTATAATTAATTCTAAATGGTAATTTTAATATAATATATAATTACAATTTTACATAATTTTATTATTCTTATTATTAATTTTTCAATCAGTTTCAATGAAATACCTTTAGGACTTCCTGTGTAAAGCCTTTATTGTAAATATAATTAAATAAAACAAAAACACAGGCTTGAAAACATTGGATGTGTGTTTACCAAGAGTGATGGAGCGCAAATAAACGGGGTGGATGAAGTGGCTAAGGAGCGCCCCCTGTAGGCCGAGCACATTCCAGCGCAGGATCTTGTCGCTGCAGCTCATGGTCCTCAGGCGCTCACCATGCTGAATGCCATCCCAGGTGGGCACAATATCACTGGACTCCACTGGGATGGTGCCTTCACCTGAGAAAAGGTAAGGTTAATGAGAACAGAAAAAGGAAAAGGTGGGGAATCTTGGTTAATTCAATAATACGTGAGAATGTATGAAGTGACAGACATGTAAATAGAATGTACAGTAGAGGACCAAAGGAGAAGACTGCAACAATTTCTACGGTAGCTCTAGAAAACTAGCTAACTAGACAAACAGCATTAGCTGCAAGCATAATCTGGTTTATCGCAGGAATGTCCAGAAAAATGTCTGTCACGATATATCATGAGGCTGTTTTTTTTTTTTTTACTTCTTTGTCAGTAGTGTCAGGGTCGGCACAAGAGCTAACCAAGCACAACTGCCAACATCATGTGCAGACTTGTCAAGTTGAATTCACGCAAATACATCAGCTTACCTGCCAACCGCTTTTGCCACGTATTTGCTGTTCTCCTATCCCACTAGACAATGGCTGTTTTCCCTGGCAAAAGCCCACGTTCACACGGCTATAGAGAACCTCTTGGGCGGGATAACCACAACCAGATGGCATGACAAACACTGCTGTCTAGTGACAGTTAGCGCACTAGACTTGTGTACCTAAGGTCATGGAATTACATCACAGCATGTTCATACTGTACAGTAGTTGGCCATTTAAAGCTTATCTGTAAATATTTTTTTAATTCATGTGCCCTTATCTCTTCTCCAATGACACGTTTAAGGCCCTTATATACTCACTCACGTTCTTCGTTTAGGAGTAAAGCAAATTTTGAAATACGTGACCAGCGATATACTGATAGCAGACATCCCGTTTAGATGAATATGTCAATATGTGCTGCACACTTTCCTCTTAACAAAATAAACAACAAAATTGCATTTTTTAATAAAGCATAGGAAAAGCATCTGATCATAGCAACGTGTATATGTTTGCACAAGCTCTGCAATTCGGCACTCTAGTAGCAGAGGTGTCAAGTAATGAAGTACAAATACTTTTGTTACCTTACTTAAGTAGAAATTTTGGGTATCTATACTTTACTGGAGTAATTATTTTTCAGATGACTTTTTACTTCTACTCCTTACATTTTCACGCAATTATCTGTACTTTCTACTCCTTACATTTTAAAAATAGCCTCGTTACGCCTATTTCATTTCGGCTTGTCGTTCCAAAAAAAAAAAAAAAAAAAAAAAACCTATCCAGATAAATTGCGCCATCCGGAAAGAGTGAATTTGATTGTGGTTGGATGAGAAGTATAAACATACCATTCCGACACCCTATTGGTTTGTATGCGATCCATCGCACCTGCACATGACATAAATCACGTAATGCTCAGTAGTACACATATAAGGTTCTTTAAGGTATTTGCATTGTACTAAAATGCGTTCATTTTCAACGGGCATATATGCGGTTGAAACAGGTAGCCTAGTGCATCCCAAATTTTTCAACATTAACAATTTAATATAACATTATAGTCATTATGGCCTTTAGAAAAATGTTTTTTTGAGGAGGTGGGGTAGTGCACTATAGGCCCCTGTGGCGCGGCCTAAGCTTTTGTCCTTAGTGGCATTTTTTTCCTTGCATTACTTTTACTTTTATACTTTAAGTAGTTTTGAAACCAGTACTTTTACTTGAGTAAAAAGCTTGAGTTGATACTTCAACTTCTACAGAAGTCTTTTTAAACCCCTGTATCTATACTTCTACCTGAATAATGTAAATACTTTTGACACCTCTGTCTAGTAGTCACGTCGTTTATTTATATAGTACTTTATACAATAGATTGCTTAAAATCAAGCAGCTTTACCATATTAAACATGAAAAACAGTGTCAGTTTCTCGTTTCATCAAAACTTCATTTTCTATTATAAAGCAGCTCTCCAGTGTGTTCATGTTTTCACTCACAGACGTCTGATCTCGACAGACTCAACACAGGAGAAATGAACCAGAAAACATTTCCACGTGAAAAGGCGGAGCATCCGCGCACACCTACCTATTAAGTAATCTGCAAGGACCAATGATAATATGAAGGTGTTTACCAGCCGGAGCAAACTTTTCCGGAATAGTGTGTGATGTCACACCAGTTCGTTCTTCGATTTAAGTATATCGGGGCCTTTACTAACCCGTGGTTGAGACAACTGGTCACCCACATGAGATCACAGTAGGGCTGGGTAAAAAAAATATTGATTTTTTGATTTTAATCGATTTTCATTTTGAAGAACCGATAACGATTCATAAACCCCAAGAATTGATCTTTCAAGTCTATGCTGTTTTTAGTTGATAAATGAACCAAACATTGTAGCACACCTCCCATCCAATAAATCTCAATAAGCTTTGTTACTTCTGATATGAAAAAGTCTCAGCTTTCTGTCAATTTTATTACAAAACTCAAATAACAAATACTGTTTTGGCACTCTTTAATGTGGTGTGACAGATCGTTGTTGCAAATGTGAACTGATCATCTTTTCTGCTTTACTACTAGTTAGAGCATTAAATAAACATGGATGAACAGCAGAAAATATGTTGAAAGATACAGTACACCTTATAGAAATCCATATGTCACATGTCATTGTTCAATCAGTGTTTCAACCGTGGAAAGACGTAAAAACAGCTTGTAAACAATGTCACGTAATGAAAAAAAACTTTGTCAGCATGTGTCAGTTGACACTAATAAAAAATTTTGTTTCTGCATTAAGGCACAGATTAAAAGATTACACTTTGAATTTTTCAATATTGGTATCAAATCATTCAGAAGATCTTGATTAATCTAAAAACCTGTATTTGTATTTTTTACCCCATTGATGCCGTTATTTACAGTTCTTTTTTGGTCACTTACCATTCTCCACCTTGGTTCTGAGCTTGCCCTGCTTTACGTTCTCGAAGAGAGGCATGTGTCCAGAGACATTTTCATCAGCAGCCTCGCTGCACGACTTATCGAACAGAGCGCCATCGCCACATGGAGCAGTGCTTTGAAACAAAGAAAAAAGGCACATGAAAGCAGCGTTATCCATGTTTTCAGATGAATCTCTGTTCTAAAACTAGCTGAGATAAGAGGAAGTGTATGTCTCACCTAATATAGAGATGAAAGGTGATGTCAGATTTGATCTTCAGCTTACCATCATCTGCCACCTCAAAAATACTCTCATCACCAGGGCTTTCCCAATGCTTCATCAGCTCACCGTACAAAAACCTGAGCCATACAGATTTTACAAATAAGAGAGTTCTGTTAATATATTGTTGTTGTTTTTTTTTTTACTAAAAGGGCTGATCAAAATCAAATTTGTGTAATAGTTAAAACTTGGTGCTTTTTTGTGCATGTCTCACTTTTTTTATTCTAGATTAAACTTAACTGTGTAAAAAAAAAAAAAAAAAAAAAAAAAAAGTTACATAAATTTAAAAACAATAATACAATTAATAATGTATTTGAAATATAAAATCATGTATCGCATATTGCCATATGAGAATTAATGGCTATTAAAATATTAATATTTTAATATACATTTTCAAATGTTTTATTTCCCAAATGTACCATAATCATTGAGAAAGACAGAAAGAGAAAGACAGGAGGCATATGAGCAGACTCTCTGTCCGTCTCACAGTAACATCTTCAGAACACTGAATATAAAGTCAATATATTTATGAGCTGCTGTGAAATAAGACTCCTTCATCTTGAAGAATGAGAGGGAAAAGCTGTAGAATGAGAGGAAAAATGAATTATGGGATTGACAGTGAGGGAGAAAGAAAGTTCTGCTGCAAGCTGATACCGGATAAAGCCTCTCCTGGAGATGATTTCTGCGTGGCAGTCATTAACGGTGTCCCCTCGAAGACTAAGCTCCTCTCCCTTAACACAGCGGTTTCCTATAGGCGTAAGACAACAATTACAGCACATCTCTAATTACAGTGCATACATCATGTCGGCTCTGTCTGTGTTTAAGTCTATGTACCTGTCCCAAGGCTGACAACTGTTCCAAGAGTATCTGATCCATTTCTCATAACGATGGTGGCAAGAATCTTCCTACCCAGAAGGCTGTGCTGGATGCGTGCTGTGAGTGCATTAAAGCGCTGATGGCTTAGCATGGCTATCTGATCATGCATTGTACTGCCTGATACTGGCAACTGAAACATACAAAAACAATTTTTGTAGTTCTTTTAGATTTTGATTGGTCAAGTGCAGCATTCACCAGTCAAATATTTCTTAATAATGAGCATTGTGCAGGGAAATAATGTACAACTGGTCTCTAATCTAGGAAATCAGTTTCCTATATAATAAATATATTACATATAAATAAAAATGCATTTATTTGAAAGCAAAAACGATAATATTGTGAAATATTTTTACAATTTAAAATAACTATTCTATTTGAATATATTTTTTTAAATGTAATTTATTTCTGTGATCAAAGATGAATTTTCATATCAGCATATTAGAATGCTTTCTGAAGGATCATGTGACACTGAAGACTGGAGTAATGATGCTGAAAATACAGCTGACATCACAGGAATAAAATTGCATTTTAAAATATATATATATAAAAATATATTCTAATTGAAAACAGTTATTTTTTCAGAAAACATGATTAACTGGTAGAAATTTGTCAACCGGTAGAGATTTTGGACCGGATCGCGGTTATGCTCATGCGGTCACGAAAGCTTATCGTTTGCATGCATTTTTTAGCATTGCGGCTTAAAAACAGGTGATTTTAAACCGTTGAAGCGTAATTAGCGGCAAAAGACAACTCATTTCACTATATGCGCACGCTCTCTGAGAGACTGTCTCAGTGCTGCGAATGGTGATAAGAATTATGAAATTTTAATGGTATCAAATATTTTGATATAAAAACCTTATTTAAAGCAAAAATAACTATCGTGATATATATCATTATCGTAAAATAAAATTAATCATATCATGATTAAGATTTTGGTCATATCACCCACCCCTATGAGTTATATATGAATTTACGTTACTAGTACATGTAAAACCCTTTCAAAGAGGGTCCAAAAATAAGCCAATTGTGAGTAAACCTTTGTTTTGGCAAGTAAACACGGCAGAATTACACAGAACTATATTATTAAAAGTTCTTTCATTCAGAAAACTTATTGTAAACTGCAACATAAATTGTAGGAATTATAATGACCCATGGCGATGTGAATTGTGTGCAAACAATTTTAATTTTTTCAAAAGTAGGGACACATAGCAAAAAAACACCAAAAAGTGAATTTTGTACTGCTTTCAAATATTATGAGCCCTCAATATTTAATGGTACTTTGTTAATGAAAAGTTAATGCATAGTTAAAAGTTACTGCTAATTTTATTATAAACTTTTAGTAACATTTCTGCGTGTTTAATACCTCTGGCGTGAGCTCTCCAGTACGTGCTGCTTTCTCTGCTTCTCCAATGAGCACTCGAAGAGCAGCGTCTGCTGCCTCCTGTTTCCCCTGCTTCTTATTACTAGCACACACTGCAGGAAACCACCGTCCTCCCAATTTTGCCTGGTATGTAAACCTGTAAAAAAGGCAGATAAAATTGTGATATATAAAATTGTGACTTGATCTTTTTATTGTGTGGCAGAGCAGCGGGGAGTCAGACACTGAGATGAGAATCCTGCTGCTTCTGTAATAAGGACATAAAGATCAAGAAATGTGACAAAGTAAGAGTGCAAGAGTACTTGGGCTCGTGTGAGAGTCCGGACTGGCCCACCAGGCGGATTTCAGCAGCGAAGCCTCGAGCACGGGCGTACTCGAGGAGGCCGGACACTGCGTTGTTGTTCAGGTGGTTGATGAGGTCACCCACACCAGCTTCATGTGCCGCCTGGAGCTCAGATGCCGTCAGGGGGGATAGCGAGGGGCACGCAGGAATTGCTGGCTGAGACTCATTGTCGCCCAGAGCAAAGAAATTACCTGAAGTCTGGAAGAGAAAGATTGTGTTCAGTCTACAAGCATACAAAAATCTCTTTTTTTTTTTTTCCATCTTTCAAATAGTCCTCTTTTTCTTCTTGTGCCATCTCCAAACCACTCTTCACCTTGTTAAGACGTAATTGTCCATCTCCCATTAGCTCTTTCACGGCCTCCTCCGCTGCCAGCTGCCTCGCTGCTTTTTTACTGGGTGCTGAGGCTTCTTGGAAGAGACGGTCCCCAACCTTTACACGGAACATAAACCTGACACAGTAAAGTTTTCAAGTAAGAAAAAACAAGAAAGATGGTAGGAGAAAGGAGAGAAAATTACAAATCAGTCACAGTGGAAAATGTATTTTCAAATCTATTGATGCAGTGCTATTCCATTGAACTCTAAATCCTCCAATCAGCTTTTACAAATAGCACAGAACAGAATGGGTCATTAAGTGTTTTTTTTTTTAAGAAATTAATATTTTATTCAGCAAGGATGCAATAAATTGATCAAAGACTGTGTTACAAAAAAAATCTGATTCAAATAAATGCTTTATATGTTCATCAAAAAAAAAAAAAAAACCTGAAAAAAAAAGTGTGGTTTCCAAAAAAACAACCAAAAAAAAACAAAAAAAAAAACAACATTGATAATTAGAAATCCTTCTTGAGCACCAAATCAGCACATTAGAATCATTTCAGAAGGATCATGTGACACTGAAGACTGGAGTAATGATGCTGAAAATTCAGCTTTGCCATCACAAGAATAAATTACATTTTAAAACATTAAAATAGAAAACAGTTGTTTTAAATTGTAATAATTTTGCAATATCTGTTTTAACTATTTTTGATCAAGTAAATGCAGCCTTGGTCAGCATGAGCAAAAGACTTCTTTCAAAAACATTAAAAGTCTTACAACCCAGCTACCTTCTACAGCCATTCAATGTACTGTTACACCGATAAAGCACACTGAAACTGAGAATGACAGAGAAACATAAATATGCAATTATGCATATAAGCATGCTGTCAATTCATGTTTTTTCCTACTAAAGGCAAAAAACAAATTGTCTAGTAAGGCTAGTTTGGCAGGCAGTGCTACATTTACATCAAGGCCAGTAATCAGAGTTGCTCTTTTGCTAAAAGGACATAAATATCCACTGGCACATGACAGAACTATAACTGTATGTTTGTGGAGGCTGTCCTGAACTAAACTAATACTAGGACTTCTCATTTAATAAGTTAAACAAAAAATAAGGAGAAACTAAAATCATCAACTTCATCAAGATATTATACTTGTATGATATCTGCAATAATACAGCTACACCATCTAACTTACTGCTCAGTTCTAAAGTAAAATAAAGCTTTTTTCCTCAACAGAGATCAAGTTTCTCTGATGTATTCTGTTGTTAATTAGGGTTTTTCTTTCACACTTGTACACCTTCTAGTGATGCATAATTTGTTTTTAAATCAAATTGTGATTTGAAATGTGATATAACATCTCATATTTCTGCTGCTTAGATACCAAGGGTAAAAACGACAGTATAAAATCATACTGAAATTACACTGGGATTACATTGCAACAGAAATTTCTCATTTGAATAAGCACCTAATTTCAAATATGACTTAGACCAGTGCCTAAGATGGGGTTTGTGTGGAGCGCTCAGATCAATGAAAACACTGAAGCACGCATGCAGACTATATATTCATTTCATACTAGGCCATATCACGATTGCAATATTCAGGTTCCCACACCTTGGTTAACTTCAAATTCAAGGACCTTTTAAGGACTTTCCAGGTCCAATACCCTCAAATTCAAGGACTTAATATGGGGACACATTTCAAGTGAGAGCAAGGTTATATTGCGTCACCTTGTAAGATACATTACAGTTTTCATGTGTCGAACAACCATGCAAAAAAGCTTTTTTTTTTTTTTGCATTTATTTTTGGCCATATGACAGATATTTGTCGTATTTCTGTTTTGCATAAAACTGAAGAATATTCGGTACATCCTCTAATGTATTCTAAAATGACCTGATATTAACTTTTGCATGGATTTTATTAAAAAGAGCTTAGGCTCATGTAACCAGAAGTTTTAAGATATACAAATATGCTTTTAAGTTTTTCTTGCCTCATGGGTTTACATTATCTTAACAAGCAAAGCAATTCAACATTACATTAAATAAAATATTTGGGCAACAGATTATCACAAATGTTTTGTTTATTGAACACAATATACAGTCATTGACTGAACATATTTGGGTTCGGTGTAAGCACTGAAAAAGCTGAGGTACCATCGTAGTAGTTTAGTGTGCGCGTGAACGTCATGGCAACGTACAACACAACATACCTCACGTGGGAAACACTTAACGTAACACATAAATGCGTGTAACTAACGTAAATTAAGCAAGCTAGTATGCATAAGCCACGAAGTGTTGGCGAAATAACACATTAGCGGACCGGAGGGAATAATATGGATTTTTTTTCCAGAAAACTTAACAAAATAAATTCAAGCACTTTCAAGGACCTGTATCTATGTATGTTTATTTTCAAAAAACTTTCCAGGGTCTTGAAATTTTTTTTTCAGATTCGCAAACTTTCAAGGACCCGTGGGAACCCTGAATATTATTTTGATTGTTTCTTTTAATTTGTCAAGGCAAATTCTTTTGATGCAGATGCTGTTAAATGGACAATAGCTTCTTACCACATCTAATACTTTTATAATTACTCAATTTGGGGGAACAGTGTAAAAACAGAAATAAAAGTAAGATGAGCAAGAACGAGGACAAAAAAATAAAGATACAGATAAAACAACATTTCGGGCCAAGATCAGACAAAGCAGGCAGGCATTGTTTTACACCCAACCAAAAATCACACTGTAGGGGCAAAGGGAATAAACGAGACAGGAAAAACATAGATAGTGAGAAAAAGGGGAACAAATAAAGAGATAGAGGTGAGATAAGAATAGCGCTAGCAAAAAGACAACAAAAGCTCAGTAGGTTCTGTAACAGCAACAAGGGGAAATGGGGAAAAGACGTAAAAAAGGAGAGTCGAGGACTTTAAGAAGAGCAAGAATGAAAGGAGATAGTACATAATGATATGGAGAATGTGTGGACAGCAAGGGGACAGAAGAGCCTGGAAAATAGACACACATCAAGACAAAAAGCATGTGACTTTCTGTAGCAGGATTAAAGGGATGTAACCTAAAGCCCTTTACTGTGGGATGCATTTTACCGTGGATCATGGGGCGGCCCTTCCTGTCCTGTCTTGATAAACTGGATAGCATTCCCACTGCGCTGACTGTGCTCCATAAGGACAGAAACGGGATTCTTTCCTCCAGGTAGAGACCGAGAAAGAGCCTGGGGTGGAGTATCTGTACCACTCTTTAGAAATGATATGAAGAGAGAGAGAGAGAGAGAGAGAGAGAGAGAGAGAGAGAGAATGAAGAGAAGAATGAGAATGAGTGTTAATGAAAGGTAAAATATGACATCAAAGAGATTATCTATGGGAGATTAAATGATCAGGTTTCATGCAACTTTGATACAGAAAGAAAAACATACTTGCATATCATCTGCCAGGTCAGTGGTTGACTCAGCTCCCTCAAAGCTCGGTTCTTCCTCTTCCTCTTCACCTGCTCCCTTCGTCTCCCTCCAAAGAATCCTCAGGGTTATGGCTGCAGCATCTTTTTTGGCCACTTTTTTGTTTGAACCCTCAGCTGGTGGAAACCTGCGACCATCTAACATGACCTGCATCCGAAACCTGGAAACAAAACAAAAAAACCTCAAGCTATAAACTTTGTTTCTACTAATTCTTAATCATGCAATTTAATTTCACCAAAATTCACTAACAAGAGAACATTACTTTTGTAACATCTCCAAAAATACATTGGCTGTTTAACAAATTCTTAAATTAATCACAGCTGTGTATCTGCCATCCAAACACATACACTTCCAAAAAAGCCAGAGGCAAAAACTGTCTTAACACAGACAAACAAATGCATACATAAACTTTTCATCCACTAACCGGGGGTCATGTGAGGGTCCAGACTGGTCCAGAAGTAGAAATTCACAAGTGAGTCCAAGATGCTGAGCAAACTCCATCAGCCCACTAACTGGGTTCTTACCACGGGCCTCCTTCAGTTTCTGGAATCTGCTTGTCTCCAGGCTTTGGGCTGGGGGAGGGGGAGCAGCCAATGAAACGGCAACCTCGGAGCGAATCGTGTTCAGGAATTCTGGAATATCATCAGAAGCCCACTGTGAACGTTCTCCTCCATTACTGGCCATATCCTGATAGTATGAGAACTGATGGGGAGGAGGTTGGTAGCGGAAGGTGGAGGAGGAAAGGTCACTGGTTTTGGGGGGTATTGGCTCCAAGCCAGGCATGTCAATCTCTGAGTTACCAAAAATATTGTTGTTGTCCAACATCTCCACCAATGGATTTGCGCCCCCTTCCATCGGCACTGCTCCAATATCACCTGAAAAATCAAATGCATCATCTGCTTCCAACTTGACCGAAGCTACGTTTGCAATCCCTTCAGCTGCCAAGTTCAACATCTCAGCACTGTTCACATCCTGTTTTGCACTCGCAGCAACTTTTCGTTGGCGGTCCATCTTTTCCTGCCGGTGTGCACTAAGTGCCCATGTAGGTGGAGTAACTTCAGTGTTGCGCCTTACATCACCTTGTTTCTCCATGGCATAGAGTGTGGGATTAACCTGCTTGGCACTGCGCAGGCCGAGGTTCTTGGCAATAACAAGCGCATTCCCCGTACCCACTTCATAGAGGTACTGTAGGATCTTCTCTTTGCCATCTTTAGAATCGGCCATTGTTGACAAGGTTACCAACTGCACTGCAGGTAAGAGAGTCTGTAGATCCTGGACAGGAAACAATGTTTCACAGGTATCGTCACCTTCAGAGTCTTCCGACTGGTCACTGATATCGCCGTCAGCCTCAATGAGGATCTGTGATGTAGCGGGAGCGCTGGTGCTGGTGAGACGCTCTCTAGACTCTTGGTTTATGGATGAACTCTGACCTGGCTCTTTCACAGAATCCTTTGAAGACTGTGATTGGCCTCTCCCTTTGATGGGCTCACTGTCCTCTTCCTTGCAGAGTCTCCACAGAGGAGGAGTCTCACCTTGCTTCACTGCTTGGTTTGTCCTTAAGAGGGCATATAAAGCCTTATTAACAATCGTCTTGGGAAGACCAAGCTTTTTGCCCAAGGCCCTTGCCTGAATGGTTTCGTCTGGCCCGAGTGACGTCAAAAAAGCAAAGACCTGTTGCTGGATCTCAGGGGTCAAATACAGAGACTCTCTGACCGAGCCAGGAGAACTGGAAACCTTGCTGGAAATGCTACTGCAGGACAAAGAGTCAGAGTTGTCTACCTTTGTTATCCGGTCACCTAAACTCAGACTATGAAGGCCAGAGGACACATCATCTGCCTGTGCATTCCAGTAATGCTTAGTCTGTTGATTCGGATAATACTGTCCCTTCTGGTGAGGGTGATTCCACCCTGACTTTTTCTTAGGTCCAAAGTTATGCTCCCTTTGCCAGTTTCCTCGGCCTCTGGCGTAGCAGTCTCTTCTTCCAAAACTGTTACCGCTTGTTTTGAAGTCGCGATAGCCTGTCTGGTAGTGGAAAGGCCCAGTTGAGACCTTTTCCCCTTGGCTGGAGATTTGGGACCCTCGCTGCTGGGGTGCTTTGAACTGCGGAGCCTGTGCACTCTGCCCCCTGAGGAACTGCACCTGATATTGTCGGAAGCTTACACCATTTGAGTCGGAGATCTGATCACTGCTGTGCTGGGGGGCAGCCAACAGGGGTGGATCAGAGGGACTAGGGGGAAAAGGACGACCACGTGAAGGCACGCCAGGAGCACCCGGGTAAGAGGAGTAAAGAGAAGAGTGCGGATAGCTGGCAGATACAGAGCCGGGGCTTGGGACACAAAGGCCCCGTGGGTGACCAGTGGTCGTGTAGGAATGAAACTGAGGTTTTCCCTGTTGGGGAGGGAGGGAGGATCGTTGGCAATCTTTGTTAAACCCTCCTCTACCTCTGCTCATAGCGCAGGGGTCGGGGGCGAGGAGGGAGTAGCGTTGGGCTTGGCGGACGTGTTAGGATGAGACTCAGTTGTTGGATGTAATGTCACAACGATAGTAAAGGCTTAGTCTGTGCACTGCTGCTTCTGCAGAGAGACATAGAACATCAGAAAAATCCATTAAAGAATGCAAAGTGAATGTAGGCTTTTTGATGTTGCAGTGTCACTGTAGAGACACTCAAATTATGTTGGCACATTTCTTGGCAACACAGCAGACTGTAATTTGAATACTTGGTAAAAGGCTCACAGATTAATTATTCATGCTTATTGTGACAATCAATTTATTTCTGGTTTAGCGAGTAATTTGCGGATCCTTATGGTGAGGGAAAGTGGTCATGGGTATTAGAGGAAAGCATTTTCAAGGACATTCTCTCCAAATGTGAGCAACTATAGTAGCTAAAGCATAATGATGAGTAAAGCTGTTTTATAAGAGACTGGGAAAACATTGGAAGACAGAAAAAAGGTGAACCTAACACTAGATTACAAAATGCAGTACTCCCTACTGCATAGTGTAGGTCTGGTGTGAATTGCTGTGCGAGTTTAAAATAAGTTGCTTATTACTAAGATTCTACAGTCCTCACAATACAGCAACTTAGCCTGCAAATTAATTACTTTTAATAGATTCAGGCAACAATAGCTCAGAAAAATAGCAAATTAACTTTTTTACTTGGTAGCACTGGTGCTCCCAATTTCAAAAAGTTAAGAGAAACAGCAAAAATTTAGGAGCACCACAACTAAAATATTTATATATTATATTATATAATGTTTAAATGTGTGTGTGTGTGTGCGCGCGCACGTGTGTGTGTGTATGTATGTATGTGATGTGCAAATAAATCGGTCATTTAATTGTCAGAATAAAAAAAGTTGCTTGTCTGGAAAAAAAATAAATAAATAGTATTTTTGTGTTATAAATATAATTTATTCTGAACCAATATTCTTACCAGTGTTCTATCATAGCCTATTTAAATCTGCATATTTGTGATATTTACCCTGAGGGCTTTTTTTTTTTTAACCTTTTATAAAGGGCATTTTTCCCTGATCTTATTAAATGTATGCTTCATCTTTCATTTTAAATTATTAAATGTTATCAATACATTAAATTACAATAATAATACACTATAGGGCTGTTGCCAATCAAATGAAATCATTTACACCGAAAACTACAATTGCATCGAATAATGTTATGAGATTGTTTTAAATATATTTTGAATATACAAATAAGAAATGTTGGAAAGAATGATGCTATTAAACATGACACTAAACCGCCAGTAGGTGGCGGCAGGTGACCGTCTTAATGAGTCATTGAGTCATTCATTCAAACGATTCGTTCAAACGGCTGATTCATTCAAGAATGAGGCAGTTGTTTATGAATGAGTCATTGAATCTTTGACTCAACCGATTCGTTCAAAACGCTGAATCATTCAGTGATGAAAGTGTTGCTGTGAGACGCGCTGTGGTTCTGCGTGATCTTTGTTTGGAACTATTTTCGCTACTGAAACTGAACAAGAACAGTCAATATTGCGTCTAAAGTGTAAGTGCCTTAATTTTAACTGTTTATTGATTAAATCAATGTCATATTTTTAACCTTTGTGTGTGCTGCTGCGCTGATTTGTTTTGATTTCTCCTCGAGAGGCTGCGCGAGTCTCAACAGCACAACCTTACTGTCAGTAACATTACAGTGCGTACATTATTATCCACCATCAATCGCTACTTACACTAAATAAAATCAGAATCATTCTCATGTTTTGGTGATTGCTTAGTTATTTTTGACGTTTTAATCTGGCTCTTTCACTTGCCCCTTAAAAATAATAATATTTCTCTTCAGCTCTTTACATTTTGCAAGCTAGTTAGCTCCCGGTCACGTGACAACAGAGCGCAGTTGCCTAAAGTCTGCTTTAAAGTTAGGAGCATAACGATGAAGTTAAATTGGTTATTTATAGAAAGGTAAATGGTCACTGTATCAGCTCACAGCGGGCACATACTGTGCAGTAACCAGCGAACGTTTTGTAGAGAAATGAAAACAGGTCGCACCTCAATTATTTGCACTCGCACAAATGCTCCCAAATATTTTTTGAGATAGAGATTCACAGATTCAATTTCGGGCGCATATGCGACCAAATGGTCGCAATTTCGAGCCTTGGATTTATAACCACATACTTTTTGCATGTTCCTCTTTGTCACATTCCAGTGTACAATGAAAATGAATATTTATAAAAAAAAAAAAAAAAAGAAATTACATAACTAAACTCACAGCCTCCTATCAAACCCTAGCATAGACAAGAGATAAGTCAGCACCTTAATCACCTTAATGCAGCTTCACATTTAACTTCAGACATAATTAATAGCTCACTCTCTAAATAAACGTGAGGGTAAGCGAGAGGGAAAGTGATTCTCCTCAATCACTTTCCATGTGCATGCTGAAAGTACAGTACCAAATAACAAATGGTTTAGATTGGAAAACACCTCTTGGAGGAGCAGAAATTATAGACAATTAGCCATTTAAATAAATTAATGTCTTCAAAACTGAGAGCTGAAGCAGATAGGTTATTAATCATTTAAATATTAGAAAATGACTATGATTTAAAAAGAAATAGAAACTGTTACATCAAACCTCTTAAACAATGAATTTCCACATTATCATAATAAGGAGTTTAAAAAAATAAAAAATAAAGACTGCATTCACAAAAAGCAATTTCTAACCAACACAATATTTCTAAGAAAGCAACTGCATATGTTCGACACAAATGACTTATCCAGGACATTACCATGACTTTGAAAAGTGGTCTGGAATCTGTAATTCACAATTTTAAAACTCCCTGATATTTTTTAGGTGTCCCATGACCGTGGAAAGATGGGAACCCTGTATAGAACAAATTTAGCATATCACCCAAAAGCAGAAGTGGGGCCCTCAAAGAATGAAAATAATAGCATTTACAACAACACTATGTAAAAGGCTTCTAAATATAAAGCGTTCTTTAAAATGAATCACTGACTCCTAGTTCTAGCACATATTCTACAGTAACTTTGACAACAAGGGTTTTTTTCATAAGTAAAAACCCATTCCGACGAGCCCAGAAAGTTATACATACCACAAAAACAACTGAAAAACAGATGAACTTAACAGATGAACTAGATGAGGCCTAGACGCGTGCACTGACTAAACAGTGTTCCGCCTGAAAAATGAAAATGAAATAGACGGATTACACTCCAGCAATACTCCAACGTTTTTCCCGGTGGCCTCTGCAAATGTTTTAGATCCACAAACTCCACAACACGAGATGGCCCTGAGACTTGTCTACACTTTTTGAAATAGTATCAGTAATAAAAGAAATTTGAAAACACGCGTAAACGCAGAATGCTGCGAACTAGGCACAAATCACTTTAGGTTTCGTTTTCTATTCTTCTCCAAGCTCTCAAACTGGTGTATGCAAAATTCACTCATAACACGCATTTCGCCAAACTGACACCAGGGGGCGCCATTAGTCAGAAGCGCTTGAAAGTTTCATCAAAAGGCCTATTTTACAATTTTACAAACGGTAATTACACCATATAGTTATAGCAACATCCCAATGGAGTAAACGTATCTGAAAACACATAACTACCAAGAAATCACTCCTAGGTAAATAAACTGTGAAACAACTCGTGGGGGTCTACTGTATTCATATTACTGCATATCAGTTAACAGCGCGACATATTAATACTGCATCGCACTACTCATTTTATCATAGCCGTTGAACTATTGGTTTCGTTTCAGATTTCACCAGCAGACGGAAAGCAAACCTCCACCTGCGACCCTCCCAGATGCATAATACATGAGGTTACAGTACTGTGACCGACATGAAACTGCAATGCAGTTTATAACCTCCTGTCGAAGCCTGAGGTGGCAAAACATCTTCAGAAGCTCGTGAGTGTAAAACGGATCTGAGGATGCGCGTGCCTCGACTTCTCTAAATGAAAAAGTCCGAAATAATACGGGTCATGTACGGACAAAATGTCTCCAGGAGGCGCTTACTAACATAGTTTATTCGGCTACTTGTTTGTTCTCAGCCTTGCGCCTCGTGTTTTTTTTTTAATTTATTTTTTTATATTCCTTCTGAAATTCAAATTCCGTGTGTTTGTCCCAATGGAAGTGTCTTACATTGTTGTTTGTTCCCTGCCTTATGTACATTTTGCAATTACAAAAAATTATAAAAACAAAAATAACAGTTTATCCAATACACACAGTCAGGCAAAGTTGCAACTTAGTAGCTCAGGGCTAAAATATATACAGAATGACAACAACTGCTTTCATCACCATATTCAAGAGTAGATATATAGCCTAACAGTATTCTTTAAAATTCATGCTAATCTATTATTAATATCATTACCATCTTTATTTATTTTATATTTTTTACGTCAGTGCATTTATTGTGCGTTTTGATTTGAAATTTTTAGGCTGTAAAACTACTAATAAAGTATTTTATTATTTTAAACGTCTTCATACAGGAGTATTGTAGTGGTAACAGTGTAAAGTGATTGTATTAATAATTATAATGGTACTTTTTTTGTTATTGTCCGGAATCTCTGTTAGAATTTGAATAGTTAGATTTTTTAAAATTGTAATTAGTAATTAACCGCAGAGACATTAGACTACATACATACATCATACAAAGGATTCAATTTCAAGAGTTCCGCTATGGTTTGGCGTTATGGTAATATAATGGTATTGTTTCTGTTCTTGCTTAACAAAAACATCTTTTTTTTTTTTTTTTTTTTTTTTTTTAAACTAACCCCAAAATAATCGTCTTGGTCCAGTTTCAACAAGCCCTTTAAGTTATGAAAACCGATAACTAGTCACAAGGACATCGGAGGTTGATCAGTTTAAAAGAACATATCGCTGCCTACGCAAGTAACGTTAATCAAATACAACCCGCTATAAAACATTTTCTAATCTTTAATTCAACTGCAAGCATGGAACAAAATAAAATTAGAGGTAACTAGGGCGAAAAGACTCAATGGATATGGCAGTTAATGCGACAGCCAACGACGAGCAGCGATTAAAGAAGCTTTGAAGCATCTCTCTCACTCCAGGACAATCCAGTTCCCGTTCCGTTCCGGAAACGCGTTGATATAGTAAATAAAATAAAGCTATGTAAGTTACAGGGAGTAAATATACTTACATGCGCAGACGACGTAAACAATCCTGCAACGTCCCTGCAAGAGGCCACATGCAGATTGAAAACACAGCGCTGGTGAATGACAATGAAATGTGGCGCGGAGCTGCGACGGTGTTTTTGACGCTCTCTGATGACGTAGGATTTCGTAGGACACCGCAATGTGATCCTGAAAACACGATCGGTTATTAATGAAACGAAAGAGCTATTTGTGTATTGCATGACTTGAAATTGTTACGTTTAGTAAATAACGGTCGTTATGGTTATACCTAGTAATATTCCTATTGTCGATGAGTATGAAATAATGTAATATGAAATATTTATAATATTAATTTCTGATTTTCTTGCCCTTTTCTCACTCTGGAGCTTGAGTTTTCAAACTGGGAGAAAAAAAATGTAAAAAGAAACTGCTACTACGACTAACGTTACTACTAATACTACTACTACTAATAATAATAATAATAATAATAATTATTATTATTATTATTAATATAGGATTAAACCAACCAACTAGTTAAATATATAAATACATTTAAAATAAATATAAATTCATTAAAATACATAATAAATTAATTAGATTAAATAACTAAATAAGTAAACAAAACGTTTGATTAAAATAAATAAAAAATAAAATAGTACATTCATTTAGATTTAAATAAAATTTGATCTGAGTAAAAAAAAATGTACCATAATAGAAACAAATTATTTCACAAATAATATTTTACACGTATTTAAAATATAGGCCTATATTTTTCCACAGTATTAATTGGGTCTTTTATATGAAAATATGTAGCTGCCTTTTAGGATAAAAATTTAGGATGAGGATCCCTATAGGGATTGCAGGAGTATGATCATATCTGGCGGTTCATGGCATCTAAAAGATTAAAAAACCCTGCCCAGACTGTTCGCTGCAGGCTTGTTTTGTCTGATTTAACCAGACAGTTCTAAAGGTGTACATGACAGACTCGGTGACTACTTAATAGTCCCATATCAGCAGCTTCAGTGGCAGGTTGAACTTCCTCAGCTGGCAAAGGCAGTAGAAACTTGTACTAGGCATGACGCTCATGCTGCTGCTGAAGTGATACAAGCCGTCTTGTGTTTCAGGTCCCATTTGTTCTTTAATTGTTAAATGGCTGATAAAAATCACTGGGGTGAAGGTCAGTGACATGACCCACAGAGAGCAACACTACTGTTACTAATCCCATTTCCATTTTTTACGGCTGCTAAATTATTCCTGCGTTGGCACCTCGTGCCCACATCTTTTGATGTACTTGGATTATTACCCTGCCCCTCTGATATTGTCTGTCACTGGTTCAGAAAAGCCGCATCTCACAGGCCACCAAAAGGTCATAGACAGAAACTTTGGGTCAATAAATCAATTTATTTAAAAGAATATGTTACATTTTATTATAATGCTATGACCAAACATTTTGCTTTTACATTAATTCATGTCAACTTGAGAATTTCAAAACCTCCTCCAGGTATACTGTTTGTTTTGATTTTTTTGCAGTATGTGTCCTACATTGCTTATTTCGGTTTATAATACAGTCACTTTGTAAATGTACTTTGTGCCTTATTTTTGAAAAGGTTACCCAAAAACTCACAGCGCTGAAAATACTGTACACAGAGATATTTGTGTTTGAATTACATATTCAAATAAATTAAAGTTAACCAATAGAGCAACAAAAACAACCAGAGCAAACAAACAGAGAATGAAAGAGTAAAGAATGAGAGAGGAGGAGAGACGAAGCTAAAAGTCTCATCTTAAAGTCTATGACAAGAAAGAAGAGAGATTTGATCCGTATGCTTACGCAGAGGCTTTGCACGAATCTGTGAAACCCCATGATAACCAGCATAACTGTTATATAAGAGTTGTTGTAATCCAACACAACATAAATCCGTTGATGGTTCTGTTCAAACTCGTTGCTCACTCAGTTTGTCTATTAAAGGAACACTGGTTGAATACTAGCTAATTTATTTTGATTCACCAAATCAAGGTTATGGTGGAGCCAATATTTAGCTAAGCTATAAAGCATTCTACTTCTGTATTATTTGAGGTTATGTTTTCATTGCTACGAAACTGTAAATTTGGATATAGCATTACACAGAAAACATAAATAATGTGACACACAAAAATCGTGTCACATTGTCTTGTGACTGTATTAAAACAGTCACTATTTTACGGTTTCCAGACTGGCCCCATTCATTTCCATTATAAGTGCCTCACTGTAACTGTAGATTACTTTTTGTGGTAATCAAAATTGTGGCAATTGAGCTCAACTTGTATTGAACCAGGAATATTCCTTTAAATTCAATGAATGTGATGAAACGTAATGGAACAATGCAGCACAGAAATGGCATGCTGTCAGTCTTATCACACATCACACATACATATGTCATTTAAAAAGTGCAAAACATGTCCTGACAGGTCTGGTCTGACAGATTTGTATGCGGCCTGCGCTACAAGATTTAAAATGGGGGGTGGGGGATCAAACACTCACACATGGTTTGATGACAGACGGCTTCCTGTGCGGTCAGAGCCACCTGCTGCTGAATGAAGGTATGGCAGCCTAAAACTCAAACCAAGCAGCCCAATATTCACACGATTAACACTATTGGCTTTCCAATTCAGTGCTTCACATTTATAACACTGTTAATACAACTGAACTTATATATGAGCAGAGTGAACACCCACACAGCACTGTTACAGATGATTAGTGGGCAGGTGTTCAAGACTGATGGCCAGACCCACAGAGACTCTGCAGATTTACAACACTCACAATTCAAGTTTTTCATATTCCACAGCCCTTGAGTGTTCATTACTAAATATTTTGTCTCATTTAGTCATGCATTTAGCTACCAATAGAAGTACTTTCAGTTGTGTTTAGGTCAATGACATGCACGAGTGTCAATGAAAATTTATATATATATATATATATATATATATATATATATATAAAAAAAAATAATAATACAAGATGATTCTATTAAAATAATCTAACTAAAAAAAAAAACACCCCAAAAATTCAATTATAAAATGTATATTTTCTTCTGAATCACAAAAATTATTCTGGCTAATGTATTTAATATATGGACATTCCCAGTTGACAACAAAAAAAATAAAAATAAAAGAGTTGGAAAACAAAACATGGGCTTTGTAATAATTACAACAAAATATATCAGTAAAAATATTATAGCAAATATGAGAGGCCGTTGAATATTGTGTTAGGCGAGTCAAAAAGGTGGAGAACCACTCATTTTCAAAAAAAAAAAAGTTTTTTAATATAAAAAAGTATTTTTACCATTATGAATTATCATCATTATGTTTTGGGGGGAGTCACACCACATGACATTTTAAATCGTAAACTTAAAAAAAAAAGATATTTAACACAGGTATAAAAAGATGTGTATTTAATATCAGTGTATATATGAAATCATATTTTTAACATATTTTGAATAAATAGTAGATTTAAAAGGAGCGTCACGTCATTGACCCATTTAACACATTTTACCAGGAGAAAACTGCATTAAAATCTGCACAGAAATTCCATCTGGGCCTGGCGATGGCTAATGCAACCAAATACTGCTTTGGAGAATAAAAGACAGATGAGAGCACAAAAAACAATTAAATTAAAAACCTCAGTTCAGCTAAAGGGCTGAAAATCTGTACAAACCTACTACCAACACAGTGGCAATAGTGAGGTAAGAGACAAATTAATGTGGAAAAGCATGGAAAGTATTGATCTGTCTCTCTTGCCCTCGCTTGAAAAGCCTTTTTCTCTTTCCCTCTCTCATTCTGATTGTCCAAGTGAAAAATGAAGTTTTTTTTTTTTTTTTAAAAGGTGCACTATGCAACTTTTTTGTTCTCAAAATGTACATAATGGAGCGAGTACATCATGAATCTATCGTCCAAACTATGTTTTTTGTCTTATGCTGAATCACTACGGTACACCTATAATAGGCGTTTATATTCAGACTATTTTAGATTCAGCAGGATCCCGACAGCTGCGGAGTAGCCCAGTACCTGTGTGACTCATTATAGACATGTTCTTCCGCACGACTCCGTTTTGTTTATTAACCGCTAGAGTGCCAAAAGTTACATAGTGTACCTTTAAATTGTTCCATTCTGAGAGAGCATCTCTGCCCTCACAGGTGCTTGTGTTAGTGTCAGGATGATGCATTAGTCAGATCGCCGACGTTTCCATGTCTTTAAATTGACACACTCCCCAGAAGCACCGTTCTGAAGACCTCGTCTTGTGACCAGTCACATGACATGAATTAGTCACAATGCTGGTGCCATGTCAATGACCGTGCCTGTCTCCTGGAGCATTACAGCATTTCAGTGTCGTCTCTCCTGTCCTGAGCTGGCGGTCAACTCCTTTACGTCCAACATAATTCTGTCCAGTCCAATGAAATGAAATGATGGCGTAAGTCTTTAAAAGTCTCTTGTAGTTTCTTATTTTCATCATTGCACTGTGGTTGTGTCATTTCCTGCTTCACATCTTCGTATTTCAGTATGTGTGTCAGTGGTGGAGTGCATGTAAGCATATGGGACTGGTTTGAAATGTTTTCTGAGTCTCTGTATGCGGCTTTTAGTGTACGTGTGCATGTATTCGAGAATTCAAGAGGAGATGATCTCTTCGTTCATGTGCCTCCATCCCTTCTGTGTCTCAACAGTTGGAAAATATTCTGTCAAAGATAGACAAGTTTCAGAAGAGCACACATTATGGATGGACATTAATGTCCACAATTCAATACGGAGGCAGGCAGAGCCTTACCTTACCGCACATACCATCTTTACTGCAGTTTTTATTGTCCTTGTCTGTGGCCTCCTCTTCAACCTGAAAGAATATATCAACCTTATAATAACAGAGAAAAAGGCAAGCAAACACTCATTTAGAACTTAAGTACCCACCTCTTTTCTCCATTTGAGCTCACAGAAGACTCTCTCAAAGCACTCGTGCATGTAGTTGAACTAGAAAAGAAAAGGCATCTTTAGTGCACAAGAATACATGCAAGTTGCAAGTTTACATGGACGTATGAGACTGACATAAGGAGTGAAGATTTTGACCCAGCGAGGTTTCTTCTCCCCTCGTGCGTACTCGAAACAGAAAGCCATTCCCTCTTCATCCGTGTCCCATCTCTGCATCTCAGACCATTCGAATGCTATCACCTGATTCTGTAATGACACAAAGGGCAAATCATTAAGCAATATAAAACTGTGATCTGAACCGTTTTTTCTAACTTTTAAAAGTAAAGTTACTGAGTGGTATCAACAACATCTACTACAATCATTACGTCTAGTAAGCAACTTTTCACTCCTTCAAAGCAAACAAATTCACCTCTAAAGTGCCATCCTCTGTGCACGCATGGAGTTTAAAGTGGCGGATGCTTATCGCTGTGACGACATGACCTTTCCTACGCGAGTCACAGGAGCAGTGCGGGAACGTGATCTCATTGTAGCCCTCACATGTCCTCAGAATACTTAAATACTACAGAGGAAGAAGGTACAGGAAGATTAAGATTTATTTTTTTCACAATCACTTTTCAATTAGAGATGCACCTTCTTCAGTCGAAAAGAAATTAAGTTTTTTGAGGAAAACATTCAAGGATTTTCCTCCATATAATGTACTTAAATGGCAACCAACGGTTGAAGGTCCAAATCAATGCAGTTTCAAAGCTCTTCGAAGGCCTTCAAAGGGCTCTGCACTATCCCAGCTGAGGAATAGGGTCTTATCTAGCGAAACGATCGGTCATTTTCAAGAAAAAAATAAAAATGTACATACTTTTTAACCACAAATGCGCGATTTCAGTGTTGTGATTATTCACAGCGTATGAAAAGGTCACGCGTGACGTACGTGGAAGTACTGACCCAGTGCCGAAAATCTCCATCTCATGTTCTCCTCCAACTTTAAAATCGTCCGACATCATTGTTTTACCTTTATTTTTGTAAATGGTGTTTGATTTAGTCTTTGCACGTTCGTTTTAACACTGGGTCGGTACTTCCACCTACGTCACGGCCGCAACCTTTCCAACGTAATGACATCACGCCGTGAAGAAAAAAAACAAAAAAAAAAAAAAACCTTCTTTTCGACTGAAGAAAGACATGAACATCTTGGATGACATGGGCGAAGAGTAAATTATCAGGAGATTTTCATTTTAAAGAGAACTAATCCTTTAACCTCTACTCATTCCAATAACTGTGCATTGTTTGGAGACTGACCATGGTCATTTTCCTCTGTTCAGTGAGCTTTTGGAGCTGGTAGGATGTCTCTCCCACTTTGATGAATCCCTTTTTCACATCATCCAGAGCCTGAGAGAGAGGACACAAGAACACCAGTAAAGACTGAAAACGCATTTCCACAAACACATTTTCTTGAAAACACACACACACAGACCTGATGGAAGCAATAGTTGATAGCCAGCTCGTTGTCATTGAGCAGAATCTCTTCCTCTGTGGAGAAGAGCCACTTGCGGAGCGTGAGGCAGGTGCCTGGGATGGCAGATGTGTAATTCTGCACATACAGCTTATGTGGAAACTCATTAGGAGCCAGCTTGCGTGCTGAGAGATCGAGAGAGACAGAAATATAGAGGTAGATAAGCGGTAAGAAACAAGGACAGAGAGAAAGTGTGAAAAATGAAGAGTCAGAGTATTTACAAAACCATAGAAGGACTTTTTGTACTTCATTTATTATTATATATTACTTTATATCAGTAATATTATACATTTAGATATGAAATGTATATATAAAACTAATCCATAAACATTGAGCTTGATTTGAACACATAACCCTGCTACTTAAGCACGAGTTGAGACAGGCTGGTCAAACATGTTCAAAGCTGCTCTATGAAACCATGCAACTCATGTCACACAGTGGGATCTCAGCTGTCATTAATGTCACACTGTATGACAGTCAAGACGTGCACGCATGAAAACTTGTCCGGAGTTTTACATCAACCCATTTACGTTCGGTGACTGTGAGCTGCATTACACACGGGACTGAAATGGTGGCTAACAAAGAAATCTTTAGCGTTAATTTTGATCATGGCTTGTCTTGAAAAGCCAAGTCATTTGACGGTAGTCGTAGGAGAAGTCACACTGCAGGACTGTGCGCCAAATCTCCTGACAGAATTTCGCCTGAGGTCAAATTTGATCGCAACAGTCATTAATCGGTTGTCAGTGAACATGTCAAACTAACAACCAAAGACTACAGATTTTAACCTAGGATCATTAGAGGAATCTTTTAGGATTGTCAAAATTTGTCTCAGATGACCAAATCATGGCCAAAAGCGTACAATGTGCTTAACTGCTTGCGTACAATGGTCTTAACTGCTTGGATATTTTGGGAGCAATTAAAGATGGAAGTACAGCAATTTTGTGACACATCAAATCATAAAATGTGGATGGGGCTTTGAAGATAATTTAGCATGAATCACACACGGGAAAACCACACATACTGGCCGAGCACATGTTCACTGTATAAATTTAATATAGATTCATCTTTGTGTTTTGTAGTCTGATGAACATCAATGACAGACAAAAGCAGATATTTATAGGCTGCTGTCACTTTAAGAACTAATGCACCGATCCAATATGACACACATCAGATTTCTCTCTCAACTCTCCACATTCACTTAAGACATAATCGACTATGTTTATGAGAATACTTAAGACTTAATTTTGTATGTATGTGTTCAACCAAGTGCATGGAGACGTGAAAGTGGAATTAATTCGGAATTTGCGCACAATCTAAAACGTTCCTCTCTCTGTGTGTGCGTGCTTCAGGTTTGTGCGGCTGTGGGCACAGATAACAGCGTGCGAGTACTGAATTAAATTCTCCTCTGCCTCTTCCACCGCTGGAATGGTTTAAAATCTATTGATTGTGTAAAATAGCAAGACAAAACTAGTGCAAATGATAACCTTTCACTCTATGGCAGTTAAACTTGCAATTAATCCATGAATCATATGTGTGCCGAACCGTGGAGCCTGGTCCGTATGGCTCAACTATGACCCCTAAAAAAATATGAATATTAAATGTGAATGAAGTGTGAGGTGTCCATTTTTCAAGAGTAATTATTGTAATTCTGCATCAGTGAATTGCTGTACATTCAGAGAGAAAAAAAAAAAAAAAAACGCGTAAAACCGGTAAAACTTAATTTCTCTGTACTATACGTCTTTCTGGTTGTAATGAATTTCTTGAATAAATGTCTCAATTACGGTAGACCTATAGATAACAGTTATGATATTTGCGGCTTTAAAGCAATTGTTTTATAAAGTAGTAGGCTATAAATAAACGTGAAGTGACTTGACTGGATAGTGCCGAATTGCAGAGCTTGTGCAAACGTATCCACCTCACTATGATCAGATGATTTCTTAACTGCTGATTTCTCACTACTATTTGTATATTTATTTTGTTATTGAGAGATAAGCACGCGGCACATATTTACGTATTCATCTAAACGGCGCTCCATCAGTGAGTCCCTGAGTTACTGTTCGTAGAATTATAAAAGCCCCACAGGCATATAATATTGTCATACAGGAAAAATTATAAAGAGGAGCTCTTACCGAAGGAGTGGTTAATGACTTCAAACAGAGCAAAATAACTTGCAGTAATGCTGTCCATCCCAATCTTCATTACTACAGCCTGAAAAAAAAGATACAGGGAGAATTAATGAAATGTGTGGATTTGCAAACTGATGCATTTGCTATAGTGTCAAATTAGTTAAATATAGTACCTGGTAGACCTGGTCTGTTGTGCAATTCTTTCGCACCCGGACTGTAACTGTAGTTTTGTCTGGCATGGCTATCCTTAGCTCCACATCAGAAACACCATTATAGTTCTAGGAGAAATGAGAGAGGGACCTAAAAATACAGTCCAAACAGATAAAGCAGCGCTGCACGCTGCTTGTCCATTGTGTGCCTGAGAAAAACCCTGACAAGGTACAGATTCACACTCACAGCAGAGCAACGGAACATGCAAATGAGTACACAACAACATGACTGCCACATTTTCAAATTTCAACGAATTAACAGATATAAGAATAGATCTATCTGTTTTGAAAAGACATACAGGCATTATTCATACTCCAATTTCTTTCTCTCGCTCTTTAAAAAAACAAAAAAAAAATTTTTCTATTATTGCCTGCAGCTGACTTGCTAATGTTTTGGTATTACAAATGTAGATTTGCTGTCATGTCAATCATGCTATGCACATGAAAAACAGAGGGCGCGAGAAAGGTGCCTCTCTGACAGGATAGCTGGATAGATGGATGGACAGACTGACAGAAAGACGGACAGACTTGTAGTTTCAGGGCCATTAGGGGGAGGATAAATTTAAGGCAGTGGTTCTTAACCTTTTTGACTGCAAGGCCCCCCCACTGTCAAAAGCAATATCTGAAGGCCCCTCAAGATATTCTTATACTTGTTATAATGGAAAAGCTATTCATTTTCAAAGTTTTTATTTATAGAAATTAAAAGTGTTCTTCATGCTTTACACTTCTAAATACAAATGAATTTACATTACTTATTACTTTACTTGTTTCTAATCAGTCCCTCCAGTTTTTTGCGATTCCGCGATCGTTGAATACAACGCGAAATCAACAAAATGTCAAATTTGTGATCTTGCATAATTTGATGCTATAAAAAGGAGGGGGTGTGACATCATAATTGACAGCTGTGATTGACAGCTTTTCTGAGCGAAGTAGTCACTGAGGCACTAAGAGACTTTTTTCGGGATTTTCGGTAGGAGACTGGAGCTTCAACTTTAATTTCTACATTTCCATAACTGTTTTTTTCACACCAACATAATGAGTTGTTCTACAGTAAACTGTACTAACAGATACTGTGGGAGTGTGGGCGGGGTCTTGATATCGCAGCTCAACTTCCTGCTCTCTACTGCGCAGACTCAGGTCCCAAATCAGCGCCATATTCGGACATTGGCGGCTTCACTTTTCTTCAGTGAAAGATAGCGAAGGCAGCGTCGTCCATATTTTTTTACGGTCTATGATCTTGATGGTTATGCCTTAAGTGAACAAACAGTTTGGGAGGGGAAAAATAGTGCCCAAAACAGTATTGATCTGCACACTGTAGGTCTTAAAGTGACAGAAACCCAATATACCCGCTGCTGTGTCTTTATGTTGTATTTATTTGTCCTTTTGCCATTCGTTTCTTTGTTCTTATTTTATTACTGATTATTTACGAATTTTTTACTTATATTAGGCAGGTATTTGTTTTGCTGTGGATTGCTCATAAGATTTTGGTCATATTGCCCACACTAAAGCCCCGGGTATACTTCAATTTCCCCGTCCGGACGCGTCTCGCGCTCAGTCGTGTCCACACAGCTTTCAAAGCATACTCAACCGCAGATGAGCGCGGATGGCCGAGTTCGACACATGCGCAGTACAACTGTTGTGACTCTTCTGACTTGCGCATGCGCTGTTGTACGCGGACAGTCCGCGCAGTCTCAAAAATTGGACTGCACGCGGACGGGGTCTGCGGACGCCCGCGAACCCTCCCGAAAATTACGTAATTAAGGCATTTTATTTGTCCTTTGTTTCATGTATGACTATTGGGCATTTAACATAATATGGCAAATGTGGTATCCTAATTTTTTTTATTTTTTTAAACGTTGCAAATTTTTCAGAAATTTCTGGAAATTCCCACCACAAACCTAGTCATTTTGATCGCCAAAAAAAACCCCCCATTTTTTTTTTAAATCCTGGTGGGACTGTTTAATTACAGGGTTTCCCCCCCTAAAAACAGAACTTTTCCTAAATAGCACATTTTTACCTAATTATATACATATTTCATTATTATATTGGTTCTTAAAAATGGCAGTTGTTAAGGCAAAATATTAAAATAAAAATATGATCTCAGCTGGCATCTTGATTTTTAGCCTTTTTAGCTTATTTTGGGCACCTTTTTTCCTGCTGGTGCGACTAAATTGTGTTAGAGGTCGCACTGGTGTGACCACCACGGTGCCCAACTGACAAGAGCTGCCATTTCTGTTACATATGAGAAACATTAAATGGCAAACGAAACAAAAGCGGAACGGAACCCTGCTACTCGTTTAAACTACGCTGCATGGACCATTTATCAGCTCGGAGCTATAACAGATAGCGCAGTGCGAGCACATACAAGTGGCCGATCTCGATCATGCGACACCGTTACTAAACAGTGCTGGAAAATCCAGTGAGAAATCGTTTGAATTCACCACAGAATTAGTAACATCGGTACTGCGAGATCTAGTGGGAAGCGTTCAGCACAGAATTCTCTGTTATAAACCACAGATATCAGATCAAACAGTGCTAATGTGGAAACCAGGAGAGAACCATTGTTGCATGAACGAAGTTAAGGGAATTCAGTCCACAAACAATCCATAAACATTCACCATGGATTTAATGTAGTAACGCCCTATGGTGTTGGGGAAGAAATAGAAATAGTCAAATGTTTTTTTTTTTCATCTCAGGGTTGGTACAACCTTTTGAGAGTGAAATGTAAGCACTTTTCAAAGACTTTCAAGTGTTTCACACTTTTTCCCAGCACTTAAAAGCTCTAAATATTTTCCAATATTTTCCAAAAATAAAAGTTTAAAGGTGTAGGCCACTTTGTGGCAAACAAGCACTTTTATTTAATAAAAAAAAAAAAAAAAAAAAGACATGAAATTACTACTATAAACAGTAAATGGTGGCAGAGGAGCACTTGTTGACTTAGCCATTTCCACTCCTTAATACAAACCCGAGTCCAAAAAAGTTGGGACACTGTACAAATTGTGAATAAAAACAGAATGCAATGATTTGGAAGTTTCAAATTTCAATATTTTATTCAGAATACAACAGATGACATATCAAATGTTTAAACTGAGAAAATGTATCATTTTAAGGGAAAAATAAGTTGATTTTAAATTTCATGGCATCAACACATCTCAAAAAAGTTGGGACAAGGCCATGTTTACCACTGTGTGGCATCCCCTCTTCTTTTTATAACAGTCTGCAAACGTCTGGGGACTGAGGAGACAAGTTGCTCAAGTTTAGGAATAGGAATGTTGTCCCATTCTGGTCTAATACAGGCTTCTAGTTGCTCAACTGTCTTAGGTCTTCTTTGTCGCATCTTCCTCTTTATGATGCAGCAAATGTTTTCTATGGGTGAAAGATCTGGACTGCAGGCTGGCCATTTCAGTACCCGGATCCTTCTTCTACGCAGCCATGATGTTGTAATTGATGCAGTATGTGGTCTGGCATTGTCATGTTGGAAAATGCAAGGTCTTCCCTGAAAGAGACGACGTCTGGATGGGAGCAGATGTTGTTCTAGAACTTGGATATACCTTTCAGCATTGATGGTGCCTTTCCAGATGTGTAAGCTGCCCATGCCACACGCACTCATGCAACCCCATACCATCAGAGATGCAGGCTTCTGAACTGAGTGCTGATAACAACTTGGGTTGTCCTTGTCCTCTTTAGTCCGGAGGACATGGCATCCCAGTTTTCCAAAAAGAACTTCAAATTTTGATTCGTCTGACCACAGAACAGTTTTCCACTTTGCCACAGTCCATTTTAAATGAGCCTTGGCCCAGAGAAAACGCCTGCGCTTCTGGATCATGTTTAGATATGGCTTCTTTTTGGACCTATAGAGTTTTAGCCGGCAACGGCGAATGGCACGGTGGATTGTGTTCACCGACAATGTTTTCTGGAAATATTCCTGAGCCCATGTTGTGATTTCCATTACAGTAGCATTCCTGTATGTGATGCAGTGCCGTCTAAGGGCCCGAAGATCACGGGCATCCAGCATGGTTTTCCGGCCTTGACAGTTAGTTACGCACAGAGATTGTTCCAGATTCTCTGAATCTTTGGATGATATTATGCACTGTAGATGATGATAACTTCAAACTCTTTGCAATTTTCCTCTGAGAAACTCCTTTCTGATATTGCTCCACTATTTTCCGCCGCAGCATTGGGGGAATTGGTGATCCTCTGCCCATCTTGACTTCTGAGAGACACTGCCACTCTGAGAGGCTCTTTTTATACCCAATCATGTTGCCAATTGACCTAATAAGTTGCAAATTGGTCCTCCAGCTGTTCCTTATATGTACATTTAACTTTTCAGGCCTCTTATTGCTACCTGTCCCAACTTTTTTGGAATGTGTAGCTCTCATGAAATCCAAAATGAGCCAATATTTGGCATGACATTTCAAAATGTCTCACTTTCAACATTAGATATGTTATCTATAACATTTCTATTCTGAATAAAATATAAGTTTATGAGATTTGTAAATTATTGCATTCCTTTTTTATTCACAATTTGTACACTGTCCCAACTTTTTTGGAATCGGGTTTGTATATGGAAAAAAGTAGGAAGTCACAAAGTCTCATGAAAAACAAACTTTTCCTTCAAATTGTGACTGAATCACCAAGAAAACAAGTAAAGAGTGCTCCTTTTATAATCACTGAAGCTGTCGGTCAGTTCAGTGTGATACTATAGAAGAACAATGGTACATTTAACAAGAGTAGAATATTTAAATTCCCTATAAAAATTAGGTTTTTGCACGTTACTGCTGTTAATAAAAGTTAATTTTATCTGGATATCAATTCAAGCTCAGTGCTTCACTGTTAAATTTCCAATAAACAAACATGTAATAATATTAATAATTGCACTTATTATAAAACAACGCAAAACAATAGTAATTTTATGATTAAATTAACTTTATGATAAATCTTCCTCCAACGCCACCAAATCAGGTGCTGGCGCCACCATCTGTAGAACTTAGTGGCGCTGGTGCCACTGCTCTCAAATGTTAGTCTGGAGCCCTGAAATGTAGCTTTTAAATCATTTTAAATACTTTTAAGCCATCACGCAGCCCCTACGGAAGTGTGCTGAGGACCCCTGTTTGAGAACCACCGCTTTAAGGATCACTTTAAAATCGACTGATACAATGAACTTTTACTGTAATACGATAAATACACTGCATTCAATATGAAAACAACAGCAACAGTTGAACTAAATTGAGTCGAACAGTCTGTACTTGAATGCATTGTGATGTATGAGATCCTCTCTATCAGTTTGTCCTCTTTGAAAGTCAGAACATGTCTTAAAGGCATGTTTTCCTTGCTAACTTATCTATTACACTTTGTTTTTGATGGGTCTTTGTGACTCATTCTTTGTCACATTCTTTGATCGGTGGTCATCGTCCATGATTCAATTTCTGAGTCAAGTGAAATCAAGCTGAAGAAGGTTTTTGCAGGACTACAGTCTTCTCTTTTGTAAGTACATTTACGTTTACTCATTTAGCCGTCTTTCAGAGTCTGTGCAAGGATGATGTATTTTTGTAGGCGAAAACACAGAAACAAGCCAGCATTTTAGCACTTCCAGTTCCATCGTCCTAAAGTAAAAAAATTAGTTTTAAATGCCTGAAATAACGTCTTTGGTTAACACAAGCATAAGATACTTTAATGTTTTATTCTACAACATAAAATAGATCTAATTTTAGATTTAAAAAAAAAGCTTTTACTTGTCTTGAAAAAGACGGGTACTAACAAGTGGCTAAATGAGACTACAGAGGTTGTCGGGGACATTAAACATCATAACGCTGAGCAGGAAAATTATTTTTTTCCCCAAAACCATTTCAGCACAAACTCCACCCAAATAAAGAATGAAAGTTTTCGAAAACTTAATGGTGGTGACGTTGAAATCATGCGACCGCAGTGCAGTTCGTTTATAGCCTACGTTTAGCTTTTTACTTCTGCCGATTCAAGCTTTAAATTTTATAAAAGTTGTGTTCATTTGTGACGATTATCATGATAAACAAAATGTGTAAGAATCATAAATGTGTTGTTTTTGATGGTCACAATAACCCAAAAAACAATGGAAAAATCCAACTGGATTTTTGTCAAGGGAAGCAGAGTGATGCTAACTTCAATGTTGGCCTACAAAAATATATCACTGCAGTCTGTTGGGCATGAAATGGCACAAACAGGGAATAAATGGAATAAAATAAAGCAGAGCATGAAACATTTTTATCATAAGATGCTTAAAATCAGGCCTGGCCTCCCTGCCCCAGAGGACAAACCATCCATGTCCAGACAGAATGGTCATGTGATTACTGAGGATGAATGGCACCAGACATTCCCCAAGGTACAAAGATACTTCCCATTTCTGTTAGCAAATTACCCACTGAGTGTAACCACACAAAACTGCCAGTAAGCTATCCTTCCTCCTACTTTTTTCAGATCAGATGCCCTAAGGGCAAACTTGTAGACTTTGGATAAATTATATCAGAAGGAAACACTGTTTGCCTTTTATACATGAGATACACCCTAGTCTGCAGAAAGTTCCGATCAACAGTAAGTTGTTTTTGTACGCTTTTATACAGTTAAAGTTACAAACTCTATTGAAATAATATAATTACTGTGATCTGATACTGTGACAGCCCTAATATACACTAGGGATGCACCGAAATGAAAATTCTGGGCCGAAACCGAAACTTACTTTTTAAAAATAATTATTCATTTATTTTAAATTTGTTTTTTGTATAATTGTATTATTATTAGATGTTTTAATTAAATTCAATAATTTTACTGAATCTGAATTTAAAAAATACAAGCCAATAAAATAAAATAACCACACTTTTATTTAAAGTAACACACAATAATTAGACAGAAAATAGGCCTATATTCAAATAATATTAAATATCAATATATTAATATTAGTGCTGGGGAAAAATTAATCGTGATTAATCACATCCAAAAATAAAAGTTTGTGTTTACATAATATATGTGTGTGTACTGTGTATAATTATTATGTATATAGAAATACACACACACATGCACGTATATATTTAAGAAAAATTTTATATTTTTTATAAAAAAAATTATATTTATATATAAGAAATTATATATACAGTATATACATACAAATATAAACATGCATGTGTGTGTATTTATATATACACATAATAATTATACACAGTACACACACATATATTATGTAAACAAACTTTTTTTTTGGATGCGATTAATCTTTCCCCAGCACTAATTAATATCAATATATTAATATCAATATATTATTCTTCATTCAGTTCTATGCAACAGAATCAGATTTAACAGATTTATTTTTTTGACCAATTATCAAAATAATGTATAGTCCTAGAAAACTATTATTATCAGAGCATGTGAGCAGAGAGCGAGGAGCGGGTCAGTGAATGAGAGGGTAGCGTCATTTTACACGGCTATGCCATACCATATTACAGCACAGGCTAGTGCAAACAGAAGCAAGTCTAGAGAAATGTCATGTCTGCACACGCCGCACACACGGAGCGGAACACGGAGCAGTCGTTTCGAAGCTGTGCATCTTCGGAAGTGGAGCCGCTCGCAAAGTTACAAAACATGCTGCGAGAGAGTGAAACCTGATCGCCGAACACGGATGGCCGGGGCGGCATATTTTCGGCCTTTTTTCTCTTTCGGCCAAAAACCGAAAATGCCATTTTCGGCCGATAATTTTCGGCGGCCGAAATTTCGGTGCATCCCTAATATACACAATGCCTTACCTCATCAGACTCCGACAAAAACTCCTGCATGATGTCGCTCTCCCCGATTACCCGAACAGAACATACTGGTGAGACGAATAGGAAACAGCAGAGAAACACGGAGAATGTTGGAAACATCTGTAAACAATTATTTTCTAGATTTTCATCTCCTTCCTGTGTCGCTTCCTTTTACCTTTCTCCAAGTATTCCTCCAGCCCTCGTCTGCGAGCATCTAACTGCTGCTCAGACAGGGAGAAAGGCCATTTCCCTGGCAGCTTGGGAAATGCAAAGTTAGCAAATTCCCTCTTCAGATTCTGATGCAAGATGGCAAACTCTCGATAGCGCTTTGAGCACAACTGCCTGCCTGCCATGTACACGTTGTAGACCTGAAAACACACACACAATCCTTTTAAAAATAAAATATCAGACTGAACAAGAGGCGTAAGCAAACACAGCGAATAAACTCACAACAAACTTCTCCCCGTTCTGCTCCACATGTTTGTAGGTGGGCACGGAGATGGGCACGGCCTGCTTGTCACTGTAGTCGTAGCAGGACTGCGAAGAGCCATCGTCCCCGGGATCAAGGCTGTCCGTCTCTGGCTGAGGAACCGACAGGATGGCCAAGACCAACTCTTTCTCTCCTGCTCGGATGAGATCTACCACCTGCTTATGAGTGGCCCCTTCCACATTCACCCCGTTTCTGCAGATCGAAAAAGAAGAGAGAAAGATCTGGTTACAGAATTAAGCTTTTACTCTCAGCCAATATCTTATACCAATGTGACGTTAAATGGTTAATGCTATAAATCTTGCCTTACCAGGACCTTTTAGAAGGTTAAGGTCAGATCAGATATCTCTTAATGCTGAATTACTACTTAGTTTGAGTTCCTGGAGCTCCTATTTTATGGTCTAATCTTTACAGGACTCAACAATAAGGATGTGAGAGAGTTGCGATTCAGTTGACGGAACTGTTACTTGCCCTTTCAAGCCAGTGCTGTGATGCCACTGAAAGTTTTACATTCGTCGATCCTGTACAACCATTTTATGCCTTGCCAGCAAGAAAACGAAACATCTCAATTTGCATCAATCTAACTGGTTAAAGGGATAGTTCACCCAAAAATGAAAATTCTGTCATAATTTAGTCACGCTCAAGTTGTTCCAAACCTGTATAAATTTCTTTGTTCTGCTGAACACAAAGGAAGATATTTGGAAGAATGTTTGTAACCAAGCAGATCTCGGAAGCCATTGACTACCATAGCGGGGGGGAAAAAATGGTTGCCGAGCATCAGTAAGAAAGTGTGGAAAAAAGTCGTAGAATAAAATGTGAAAGTGTCTTGAGCTTGTGTGGAAAGTATTTTTGTAAAAATGTATTACTGTTGAAAAGTTTGGGGTGAGAAAGATTCATTAATACTTTTATTTTAGCAAGGATGCATTTAATTGATTAAAAAAAAAAAAAAAAAAAAAAAAAGACGGCATTTACATTGTTACACAAAATATTACTCTATTTCAAGTTAATACTGTTCTTCTATTCAAAGAATCCTGAAAAATGTTTCAACAAAAATATTTAGCAGCACAACTGTTTTCAACATGGATAAGGGATCATGTGACACTGAAGACTGGAGTAATGACGGCCTTGCTATCATAGGAAAAACTACATTTTAAAATATATTCAAATAGAATAATTATTTTAAATTGTATTAATATTTCACAATATTCGGAATAAAAGAATATTCTGAGAAAATTAAAATAAACCTAATCCTTCCTTTGTGGTGGAGCCAGTGAAAATGTTGGCAGCAGGTCAAGTAGAATTTGATTACTGGCCCAACTGATTAGTAGAAGAAAAAAAAAATCCTTATATTCGAGGTCTACTAAAAGTCAAGTTTTATTTAAACACAGAGTTCTCAAGAGATGACTGAGCAGGTCTTACTCAAAGTCTCACATCTTCTGCCCTATTAACCTGAATTTGACCTCAAAATCTGTGTTGCATGTAGTTGATGTGTGCAAGATTTCATTCTGACTGTAATGCAGATTTCAGACATCATTCAGGGAAGAAAACAAAGTGTTTCAGCAAAAACAATGCAGTAAAATCACTACAACAAAGTATTTAAAGGGGTAGTTCACCCCAAAATGAAAATTATCCCATGATTTACTCACCCTGAAGTCATCCTAGGTGTATATGATTCTTCTTATATATTAAAAGTTATATTAAAAAAGTCCTGGCTCTTCCAAGCATTATGGCAGTGATTGTGGCTCTGTTTTTGAAGTCCATAAAAGTGCATCTATCCGATATATAACGTGCTCCACACGGCTCCAGGGGGTTAATAAAGGCCTTCTGAAGCGAATCAATGTGTTTGTGTAAGAAAAATATCCATATTTAAAACTGGCGCTACATTTTTTCCGTAAGTTGAATACGGAAGGCGATCGGCCGGAAGCTAAATCATTTACTTTATAAAGTTTTAAATATGGATATTTTTCTTAAACGCATCGATTTGCTACAGAAGGCATTTATTAACCCCTCGGAGCCGTGTGGAGCACGTTATGATGGATATAGATGCACTTTTATGGACTTCAAAAACAGAGCCACAATGCCAAATGGCCACTGCCATTATAAAGCTTGGATTAGCCAGGACTTTTTTAATATAACTCCGATTGTATTCGTCTGAAAGAAGAATGTCATATACACCTAGGATGACTTGAGGGTGAGTAAATCATGGGGTAAATTTTCATTTTTGGGTGAACTAACCCTTTAAGAGTTACTCAACAGCAATCAGCAGTGCAATGACATACTCTCTCACTCGTCTGCTTCTCGTAGACACTCAAATACGCTCTCAGTCAACCACTCAAAGCTGAACACTAACTCTTCCTCCTTACTGTACATAAAAGAGCGGTAAATATAATGCCACTGAATCATAGTTTTGTGTTGCCACTTGCCCATGGAAGCACTTCAACCGTGGCTCCAACCTACAGTGTGTCCTCACAGCATCTTCCTCTTTATGACACTCTCTTACAAGGGTTCTCAGCTCTGGCCCTCGAGATCCACTTTCTTGCAGAGTTTAGCTCCAACACTAAACAAGATAATTAAGGTCTTCAGGATTACTAGAAAGTTACAGGCAGGTGAGTTTGATCAAGGTGGAGCTAAACTCTGTAGAAAAGTGAACTTTGAGGGCTAGAGTTGAGAACCCCTGCTCTATCAAATACAAGAGAGCAGGCTGAGCTGCTTCCAGACCGGCTGGTTCCAAATGGACTCCCACTTTCTGAAAGCAGAGTCAAAAATATATATTTGACATGACATTCTACAGTACATTTACACGTTTATAACATCTGCCAACCAGGAAGCACAGAATATTGAGCAATTTGAAGTTCTGGGTATTGATACAAATGTACAGATTCAATTCTGATTCTGATTCAGCTGGGTATATTTGACCCATATTTTGGGTATATCTTGCTCTGCTAAAGGTACAGTCACATTTACCATTGTTCAGCGAATCTTCACAGGCAAAATCCAGCCATTTCAATAGGAATTCATGTGATCTGGAATTTTGCACAAGGGCAGAAAAAAAAATTCTCCACGCAGATATCACAATGGGTTCAAGTTGGTTACATAAATGTGCCTGAAAGCAGAAAGCTGCTTGGTTTGAAAGTGACTTCTGTGTAAGCTGTGTTTCATACACCGCTATGCTATTGACAACAGACAATTTTTGCTGTAAATGATACAGGTCAAAGTTTCAAAATGATTAAAACTGGTAGCTTGGCTTTTTGAACTATTCATTAATAGCACTAGCTCCTAAGAGTAATTTGTTCCAAGAATCAAGCCATATAGAGTGGTTCAGGTATGACATCCCTTTGTAGGCCAAAACGCGGAAGCAAGTTAGCATTTTAGCACTTCCGATTCCATCGTCCCAAAGTCAATGTTTTTTTTTTTGAATGGGGTTTTGTTTAAATGGCTGAAATAAGGTTTGTGGTGAACAAAAGCTCAAGACACTTTCACATTTTATTCTACGACATAAAATACATCAGTATTACCCCACTCGTGATTTTTTGAAGCTGTTACGTCTCTTGAAAAAGGCGGTTGCTAACAAGTGGCTAAATGGGACTACAGAGGCTGTCAAGAAGATTAAATGTCATCACACCGAACAGGTAAACTCAGTCCGCTTTTACAGCCTCATTATGCTCATAATTGTGCTCTTATAAACTATTCTAACTCAAACTTTCTGGGAAAATGTTTTGAGATAAAAACTGAAAGAGTTGTCAGAAGCTTAGTGATGGGGACGCTGAAGTCAAGCAACCGTGGTGTTGTTCGTTTATAGCCTACCCTACCTTTAGCTTTTTACTTCTGGTGACTGAATTTAGGCTTCAAAATTAATAAAAGTTGTGTTCATCTGTGATAATTATCTTTATGGACAAAACGTGCAAGTATCATAAACTTTTGTTCATCACAGAGCTTGTTTATTGCGATAATCCAAAACTCTATTGGGTTTTTAATCGAGGGAACCAGTGTGATGCTAACTGCCAGTTGGCCTACAAAGTGACGTCATACCAGCACCACTCTATTGGTCCTGTTAAACCTTTTTGATACGTCAAAAAGAACCGGCTCATAGTCATTTGTTTGTAAATCAGCAAACAAAATACGTAAATCACTTTTTGCCATTATTTCGAGGTACACAGTCTTTTTTGTTGCATCCCATTATATAGAGAATGCAAACTCACATTCACAACTATAACTAATATATATATATATATACACACACACACACACACACAGACCGATCAGGCATAACATTATGACCACCTTCCAAATATTGTGTTGGTCCCCCTTTTGCTGCCAAAACAGCCCTGACCCGTTGAGACATGGACTCCACTAGACCCCTGAAGGTGTGCTGTGGTATCTGGCACCAAGATGTTAGCAGCAGATCCTTTAAGTCCTGTAAGTTGCAAGGTGGGGCCTCCATGGATTGGACTTGTTTGTTCAGCACATCCCACAGATGCGCGATTGGATTGAGATCTGGGGAATGTGGAGGCCAAGTCAACACCTCAAATTCAGTGTGCTCCTCAAACCATTCCTGAACATTTTTGCTTTGTGGCAGGGCGCATTATCCTGCTGAAAGAGACCATAGCCACCAGGGAATACCGTTTCCATGAAAGTGTGTACATGGTCTGCAACAATGCTTAGGTAGGTGGTACGTGTCAAAGTAACTTCCACATGGATGGCAGGACCCAAGGTTCCCCAGCAGAACATTGCCCAAAGCACATAATGTCATGCCTGATCGGTGTGTGTAAAATAATATATATATATATATATATATATATATATATATATATATATATATATATATATATATATATATATATATATATATATATATATATATATATAACAAAACTATTGATAAAATAAGACCCAAACTATTTCAGTGGAACACAGGGACGTTTTTAATACAGCCACTAAAAATAGGCAAAGTGAAATAATTTTCTCTTTAAAGTTTATGAATAGATATCGGGATTATTCAAATGAAGAAAATCTGAGAGTGCTTTGCAAAACTTTCGTTTCAACTGTGCACGTAGAACGTATTTAGGTGCGATATTAAAACATTCGCAGACAGTACATCCACAATACAAAAGGAGGTGGAGTTTATAAGATGGATAAGCATTGTTTTTGCCTCCTCCTCTGTTCTGAGTTTACACTGGCTGATGCTGATGCTGAGCTCTGTCACCTTCAATGCCACGGAAACCACTTGTCACCATGGCAACCTATGCCAGCATCAATGAGGTGCCCTGTGAATATTAACATGCAACCAGAACCGCTCCAGTGCAGATTCGAGACACAATACCATCAACAAATAATAAATAGCAACAACATAGAACCTAGACATTCGTCATAACAGACATCCTCTAATATAGTCCACAGACAACAAGTATGCGGTTACATAATCATGCTACAAATGTTTGAGATCTCCACGGTTATTAAAAGGATGTGCCGATCACTGAGGAGTGTGCGAATAAAAGCTATTGTTTGCCCAATTGTCCACAGATTCATTTCGATTTTGACCCAGTATTGCTCAGAACAGTGCGCAGTCAAGATGAGAAGGAATGAGAGAGCTTGTCTGTTCACTGTGCTGTATGTGACCTGAATCTGCAATGAAGACAAACACGTCCAAACACAAACCTCCTTTATCTGGTGGAAATGAAGCAGCCATTCACGCAGAGACATACACCGATGCCTATGACAGGCAGAGACACTGTGTGCAAAGAGACGTTAAAGGGATGGTTCAGCCAGAAATGAAAAGCATGCCATCATTTACTCACCCTCATGTTGTTCCAAACCTGTATGACTTACTTTCTTAGGAACATAATAAAAGAGATTAGCTTGAATGTGACAGTCTCTGTTCGGTTCTAAATCATCTTTTTTTCCATACAATAAATGAAAGTGAAGCTGTCATTCTGGTCTATGAAGAAAGTCATACAGGTTTGGAAACACAGTGAATGATGACAATGAATAATGGGGGACTGCATTTGTGGAAACAAACAAAGCCAATTCTGTGACTATACGCAATTAGGTGCCATTGAAATTAGTCTATAAAGTCATCTTAATAATAATATTTGCTAAAACTGAAACGATATTGGATGATTGCGATGCTAGACGTTTGAATGACAAGCTAGAATATGAACTCCTTCACATTAACTGTAACCAAATGGACATATATGTTTTCAGGGAAGGGCCATTACATTTGCATGCCATATAAATGTTATGCACTTTGAATATATTGAATACTTCGCGACTTAATAGATGATATCTAGTACTGCAGTGACATGGCTGGCTAACTTTCAGCTACTCACTCCAACATACATCAACCCATTTATTAGCCAGGTTAGCAGTTGTACTGGATTAAAGCGCAATTTCTTTTATCGGAAGCCTTTAAGCGTCTCAAAAACACTGTTGCCTTTCGCCTCTGGTGTTTAAGACCAAATTAGGTCCCTTTCTGTCTAACAAGGGACGGTGGTGGAGGTGGACAGCACGGTTAAGCGGCTGCTCGCGCTCCTCACGCGCGTCTCGATGAAGTCCACAGATTATTTACATATAAACTTACACTTCAAGAATACGGTCGCCCTTTGAGATTCCAGCTCGATCTGCCGCGCCGCCCGGTAACACGGCACTGACGTGCTGCAGCGGGGCGTAAAGTTCGCCGTTGATGCTCCTCAGTTGCCCTCCTTCGCTCACTTGACCGCGGACGTTGAAGCCGTAGCCCGAGTCCGATTTGACGATGCGGACCAGCCGAGGCCCGGAGGTGACCGTGGTCGCGACAAGGCCGCCGGCGCACGTCCCCGAGCTCATGCCGGAGCCGTTGCGAGCCGCCGAGTGAAGCGTGGAAGGGGCAGCGCAGCGAGTGCCGTCTCCTTCGACAACATCTGCCATCTTTATTTGAAGAAATCCTGCCTCCACAGCGGGTTCGGGCGCTGAAGTGCTACATGAGCTTATTGGCTGGCAGAGTGCGTCAGACTCCAGACGGGAAAGACTGACGCCAAACCGCCCCCATCACGAGACACTGCTGCATTTGCGTGCCTTGAAAGTTACTTCTGTCACGTAACAACAAAGCATAGCACCATGGGATATGTAGTGCGGAAAACGCATGGTGGTTACTGGACATAGATGTTTTTGACTTTTCATTTCACTGCATGTTTTGCACAGATTCCAGTTCAATAAATAATAGAAAATATATTTTATGTAGATTATATACTTATAATAATTTTTTTAAATTCGTAAAATTTACAACTAGTCAATAAAAATAAATTTCTTCAGTGCTTTTTTTTAAACAAAATAATAAAAAGTATTGCACAATAGATATGCCAACAGTTCCTTCAGCCCTTCATTTCAATAAATTGCACTTTTACTACATTTTTTAAAAATAATGTTCAGTCAAAAAAATTAAAGCTGCAGTCTGTACGTTTTACCTCTTTGAACCCTGAAATTGCAGTTATTTGCGGAGTTATCTTCTTTACGTGGGTTGTGCATCGGCATCAATGTTTTGAGGTGTTTGTGTGGGTTGTCTATCAACGCACCAGTTGTCAATGATGATTGTCGTTTTGAACTTTCTGGATTACAAACCGCCATTGAAATTGTCATCAAAATGACAAGTTTAATTACATTCCAGCTGCTGTAAGAAGAGGCCACTTACGCGCCGACTGCCAACAAAACACAGACATTTGATGCAGTTTCACTCACCGCCTGCAGTTTCGACTCATGACCGGGAACAAACAAACACACTTGCAGAACTTGCACTTGGAATGTTCATTATGTGCTATTGCTGGCTAATAGAATGAAAGCTAGTTAGTACAGTCTTATAAATCAGTCAAGTGACAACAAAAATAAAATAAACTTGTGTTTTGTGATTTGATTAAAGAGGTAGGGTCTCAAGCACACCATTGTTGTTAGGGAGCCATATTAAAATAATTGTGAGACTTAATTAATTCATGTGGAACCGATGTACATGGATAAATCATGTAAATCCAACATACCTTTTTTTCAGTGAGTGTAAATAAGTCAGAATGCATGAAAATATGTTATAATATTGTTATAATATAGTTTTGAACTGCTTGTTATTTACAGTGGTTACTATTAACTGTTTTCATTGTTTGTTTTTGTTTTGTTTTTTTGTGGGTGCGGTGAATTGTATTAAAACCAGAACAAAAATCCTAATAATCAAACTAAATCATAATAATTATTAATGTTAATAATAATATAGGAAGCCCACAACAACGACAACAACAAAACATTAAAAATGTATTGTCCCGGTTTTTTTAATTAATAGATAATAACAAATTAGATTTTTTTGTGATATTTTGACCACTCAATTAGGAAATCTCCCCGGTTTCCATTTCAGAAATCTGGTCACCTTATACTTTCATCAAAGTTACACAGGCATCACGGACGCTGGTAGGCCACATGATAATGACAACATGGTGAATGTAGTCTGGATTACATTCATACACACATTGATAATATATAAAACATACTTTTTAACGGTTTGGAAGTAATCACTTATTCAAAATAAGTACCTACTCAAGAGAGTTAGCGATTTCGGACGCAGCCCGTGTTTGTTTATTGAGGTGTTTATAAGGCACAATTACATTGAGTGAAAAAAATGTCTAAAATATACCAAGGCACTGTGCACTATTCTTTGTAAATCAGCTTTAAAACAATGTGCTGTTTCTACTTGGTTAATAATAGGCCTACACAAATCTAGTGAGTGAACTGAAATTGAAATGAATACAACTTTTGAATGTTTTAACAAATTCATTCTTTGAGACTGAAGTTTGAGATAAAGTTCATTCTTCATGGCTCTGAGTGCCAAAGTATCAGTTCAAAGATCTCTTATGAGGGCCACCACAAGATGGAGACATTTTCTTGAAATATTACATTCCATGAGCTGCAGTGAAGATTAATGTTTAGAAGTTATTTGGAACTTGTCTGATCACTGAATTGGGAAACTTGTGCTTTTTACACCAAATGAAATATATAAAATACCCAGAAAAAAAACAATATGTGTTAATGTAACGGGTATGGAACATATTCTACACGTTTAATATATAGAATTACACAAAAATGTTTAAATGTATACCTGAAGTGACTGTCTGTATATGTGTGCATCTTCCCCTTTGATTTTCTGTCTGCAGCGTGTTAATCTCAATTCCCTGTCTTTGCTCCCCCTCTTCCCTTTCTGCGTTGTGTTTGCATGAGATAGATAGGTTTCTAATACAAACCCGATTCCAAAAAAGTTGGGACACTGAATAAAATATTGAAATTTGAAACTTCCACATCATTGCATTCTGTTTTTATTCACAATTTGTACAGAATACAACATAGATGACATATCAAATGTTTAAACTGAGAAAATGTATCATTTTAAGGGAAAAATAAGTTGATTTTAAATTTCATGGCATCAACACATCTCAAAGTTGGGACAAGGCCATGTTTACCACTGTGTGGAAATCCCCTCTTCTTTTTATAACAGTCTGCAAACGTCTGGGGACTGAGGAGACAAGTTGCTCAAGTTTAGGAATAGGAATGTTGTCCCATTCTTGTCTAATACAGGCTTCTAGTTGCTCAACTGTCTTAGGTCTTCTTTGTCGCATCTTCCTCTTTATGATGCAGCAAATGTTTTCTATGGGTGAAAGATCTGGACTGCAGGCTAGCCATTTCAGTACCCAGATCCTTCTTCTACACAGCCATGATGTTGTAATTGATGCAGTATGTGGTCTGGCATTGTCATGTTGGAAAATGCAAGGTCTTCCCTGAAAGAGACGACGTCTGGATGGGAGCATATGTTGTTCTAGAACTTGGATATACCTTTCAGCATTGATGGTGCCTTTCCAGATGTGTAAGCTGCCCATGCCACATGCACTCATGCAACCCCATACCATCAGAGATGCAGGCTTCTGAACTGAGCACTGATGACAACTTGGGTTGTCCTTGTCCTCTTTAGTCCGGATGACATGGCGTCCCAGTTTTCCAAAAAGAACTTCAAATTTTGATTCGTCTGACCACAGAACAGTTTTCCACTTTGCCACAGTCCATTTTAAATGAGCCTTGGCCCAGAGAAAACGCCTGCGCTTCTGGATCATGTTTAGATATGGCTTCTTTTTTGACCTATAGAGCTTTAGCCGGCAACGGCGAATGGCACGGTGGATTGTGTTCACCGACAATGTTTTCTGGAAGTATTCCTGAGCCCATGTTGTGATTTCCATTACAGTAGCATTCCTGTATGTGATGCAGTGCCGTCTAAGGGCCCGAAGATCACGGGCATCCAGTATGGTTTTCCGGCCTTGACAGTTACGCACAGAGATTGTTCCAGATTCTCTGAATCTTTGGATGATATTATGCACTGTAGATGATGATAACTTTAAACTCTTTGCAATTTTTCTCTGAGAAACTCCTTTCTGATATTGCTCCACTATTTTTCGCCGCAGCATTGGGGGAATTGGTGATCCTCTGCCCATCTTGACTTCTGAGAGACACTGCCACTCTGAGAGGCTCTTTTTATACCCAATCATGTTGCCAATTGACCTAATAAGTTGCAAATTGGTCCTCCAGCTGTTCCTTATATGTACATTTAACTTTTCCGGCCTCTTATTGCTACCTGTCCCAACTTTTTTGGAATGTGTATCTCTCATGAAATCCAAAATGAGCCAATATTTGGCATGACATTTCAAAATGTCTCACTTTCAACATTTGATATGTTATCTATATTCTATTGTGAATAAAATATAAGTTTATGAGATTTGTAAATTATTGCATTCCTTTTTTATTCACAATTTGTACAGTGTCCCAACTTTTTTGGAATCGGGTTTGTAAGCTCTGATAAACCTAATTTCATGTTTGCCTTAAAAATCACTTTTATACTTACATTCTTCTTATATAAGCCTATTATTCTCATGTCTCTGCTTTAAGTTTGATTCATTTTCTATCATCTGAATTTGAAACGTGCTAATTGCATTGCACTTTTTTACAGAAATGTTGAGGGCGAAAGCATACATGGTATAAGGCTGTGTTATCTTTTTATGAGGTATGTTTTTTTGTCATTCATGTTGTTAAATCTTTAATTTACTGATTTATTCCTGTAAAGCTCTCCTCTTCCCTTTCTGCGTTGTGGGAGAGAAATGTTGAGGGCAAAGGAAAACATTGTATAAGACTGTTTTATCTCTTTATCAGAGTATATAAAACTTCGGTGTTAGCTTAGTATTATATGGAGGGAGGGACAATAACAGTTGTTTTGTTTTGCTTTTTCGCCTCTGATGTTTAAGACCATATTAGGTCCCTTTCTGTCTAATAAGGGATGGCGGTGGAGGTAGACAGCACGGTTAAGCGGCTGCTCGCGCTCAAGGCAATGGGCTGGGATTCAGGAATGATGTGCAAAAACTGTTGGCCGGTTTCACAGACAAGTCTTAACCCTAGTCCCAGACTAAAATGCATGTTTGAGCTGTCTGAACCGAAAGCAACTTGCATATCTTAAAACATGTCAGTGCCATTGTTTTGTCTTTAAGATGCACAGGGATGGGCAGTATTTCAGATATGGTTGTTGGTTTTGTCAACTAACTAGTCAAATGTGTTTAAGCACTATTGCTTGCTAGGACTGGGTGGTATGATGATAGGCTATATTGTGGCGATGATATAAAATGTGAATCGATTTAACCTTTTCTAATCCGTGAAGCTTTTAGTTGGCAGGAGTTATTGACACGTTAGAGCGATAAAGGAACATGGACGAATGAGTAATAAAGAGCAGGATGTTAAAAGGAGTTATTAAAAGTGCAATATGCTGTGAAAGGGAACTCTGTGAATTCAGCATTTGCACACTGACAGGCAGCTTTCTGTACATGGCTAAATGGTCAAATACACACAAAAATATTTCAAAATCTGAGTATTCACGTAAACGTAGTCGGTTTATGTCTTGAGTGAAGGTAAACAGTTGGGAGAATCGGATGTGTATCAATATATTGGGTCTGTGCATTATGCTGCCTTCATGTGCTATCGGAATTATCGTAAATACAAGTTTCCTAGGTAAAAATTGCACATGAATGCCCTCTGATGTCGTGTTTACCACTGTGAAGTTCGGAAAACATTTTGATACCGAAATTCCTGACATGGGCGTGCCATAAACTTTAAAGGGGTCATGAACTGAGAGATCAAATTTTCCTTGAGCTTTTGACATATAAGAGGTCATCATACTATAAGAATATCCTGTAAGTTTCAGAACTGAAAACTTCCTTGTTAGTCCAATAAAAGCTTTTATTGACACCAGGCCCAGCAAACAACAGGTTTTTCAAAGTGGGAATCTATGACGTCAAAGGGAGGCAAGCACCGCCTCTGCAGAAGAATATCAACGCCTACTTCATCACTGCTTGTTTAGCCCCGCCCACCAATTCACGCATGACATGCAATAGAATAGGTAACCTAAAAGTAACATAGGCCTACGTGGTGTTAAACCAGATCGAGCTACCAAGCAATAAACATGCCGTTGAGGATTACAAAATATTGTGCAGTGCCTGGGCTCGACAGTAATGCAACATGTAAGTAACTGTGTTCGTTCTAATGCCTGATCTGAAATGTAATTATTCATGTACAGTCAGATGTTCTTTGTCTGTGTGTCAGTAAATCAAACCAGTGACTAAACGTCAACTTGCGTTGGTTCTCTTAGTAGGATGAAAATAATCTGTTATTTAACGGTGATTAAATTCTATAAAGGAAGCGATCAAAGAAAGCTCCCTTTGCAATCGTTGGAGCAGCGCACGCTGGAGCTGTCAATCAAATGGCGAGAGTTTATCAGTGACGCGTCCATCAGTGACTCCCGTTTTATTCAACGAATCTCTTAACTATATCACGTTTGCACTGTTAGTGAAGATGAAAGCATTCGTTAGTGTACAGAAACTGAGTCGCAATGACGAGATCACTGCTTTCATGCGCTCAACATGTCTGTGATCGGCTACAATGTTCATCTCTGCAACCTTTCATGCCATGATCTGAATATAATGCCATAGATCTAAATGTAATGCAACACTTTTCATGATTAGTTAACCATGAGAGCTGTAATAGTAAAAACGCGCTAAAAGAGAGAGTAATACTTAACTATTTCAAATGGAGACGTTAGCCAATTACAGCAGTGGGCGTTTACACTGACGTCTCACAGCAGACACGCCCCTTAAAACAGAGCGTTCAAACCAGAGGGCTAAAATCAGGGTGGAAAAAGTGCCTTTTATTTATACATTATGACAATTTTTGATGTAAAAAGCATTCTAACATTATAAGTGCAACCCAGGAAACATCATAAAACAATAAAACAACGCAGTTCATGACCCCCTTAAAGATGGTGGCGGGGACTGTTGTGACAGGTAGGCTATGTTAATATTTATTCCTATTTTTTTTTACCCAAAACAGCTAGATTGTCTTGTCTTGTCATTAATGTAGTGCATATGTACATGCAAGTAATAATTTGAAATGTATTGTACATTTTATACACAGCGAAAATAGCCTGCATTTGACCGAAATTACAGAATCAGCAGAAAGCGGACTCAAATCTTGGAGTTTAACGCGGAATTTGCAAAACACTTGCTCTGGAAAGATGGGTCAGTACCCAGTTTATTTGGACCAGCTTGCTCCTCAGAATCTCAACCTGTAAGTGTGATTAATTATTCATGCATATATTTTCCACTGGGTTTTTAAAATATGTAGTTTTGTGTTTTATATTGTGTAAGTTTCCTGCTAACTCACGTTATTACTGTCTTACTGAAATAGTTCATGCTAATCAGCTGTGGGCCAAACTGTCTATCAATGCAGAGTGACTGTCGTTCTTACTACGAGTAAAGATAAAGGATGGAGCAAGATTTGTTTTGCAAACTTTAATGTTACATCAGTCATACAGTGGTGCAGATATGACATAATTTTGTAGGCCAAACCGCAGAAGTGAGTTAGCATTTTAGCACTTCCAGTTCCATCGTCCCGAAGTCAATGGGTTTTTTTAATGGGATTTTAGGCTTAAATAAGATCTGTGATGAACATAAGCTCAAAACACTTTAGCGTTTTATTCTACAACATAAAATACATCAGTATTACCCCACTCGTAATTTTTTTTAAGCTGTTATGTGTCTTGAAAAAGGTAGTTGCTAACAAGTGGCTAAATAGGACTACAGAGGCTGTCAAGGCGATTAAACGTCATCACGCCAAAAAGGTAAGCTCAGGATTTTTCTCAATATGCATTCTTAAGCGATCTTGCATCCTTGTGTACTCGTACTACGTCATCATCAACCGTCGAAGTTCAATTCCAGTACTCAAGAACGCAAGTACAGAGGACGCATGAAAGAACCCGGATGTGTTCTTGATATCGAGGATGCATTAAATGCAGACTTGAGAGAATCGAACTGTGAAAAATCCCAGAAGACACTACGGGTGGTCGACGTACGGAAGTCTGTAAGCTTTAAACTTCTCATTCTCACTTAAGAGATTCCGGTTGCAAGCTCGCAAATACGTGACGGCTCGAAATTAAACATTTGTCCGTTTGTTTTGCTTAATTTTAATAAAGTGATAAGAAAGTGAAGAAAGCCTGCAGTGCTTTTATTGGCGTATTCAATAGAATCTTATCATTGACAAAGCATCTAGGTAACATTAAACGTACATACTCATTTTCACAAATACATGCGGTAAAACAAAATGATATTAAATATGAAAATAAATTTCTATAATATTATGAACAAAATGTTTTAATAGAATGTTTGTGATGTTATGTTGTATTTATTGTGCATTGGACGCTACTTAATATAATACGCTGGGATGCTGAGTAACAAGATTGCAGCACATCTCAATTCTCACAAGGATGAGGTCTGTGTCCTTGCGTCCTTCCGAGTTCGTTCTTTCAAGGTCGTCAGGCAAGACTGGTCTCAACAAGAACGCAAGTCTGTTCTTTGCGTTCTTGGAATTGAGAAACAGCCTCAGTCTGCTTTTACAGCCTCGGTGTGCTTATAATTGTGCTCTTATAAACAGGGGTGCACATAACTGGTGCGCATGCGTGGTAAAAATGAACGATCCGCACCAGGAAACGTGGAGGGAAGCGCTTTTGAGTAACAACATTTTTGAGGACACAGACACGTGTAATTACTTTTTCTCCATCTCTGGTAAGATAGCAATCATGATTAGGGCAGCGCGATATAACGTTTTAGCTTCGATATCGCGATGTGTGCATCCGCGATAGTCACATCACAGGATGTGCGATGTCAAGTAACAGTTATAGGGATCGGTTCCGGTTCGGAACGCATGTGATTCGCGGATTAGTTGCAAAGTTTGCCCATCATAGAGTGAAAGTTTATCATTTGCATATGTTTTTAAGTCCTGTCAGTTTAAACGTCAAGTGCTAGCCTGATTTCGTCATACTCAGATTCTAGTCAGAATATGAGTCTGATGTCTGATACTGCTCCATTGGGCTTATGGCAAGCCGTTTTGACTTTTAATGTATTTGTGATATCAACAATTACATTTTCACTAGTTAAAATGTTAATTCTTGATATCAGGAATTAGATTTCCACTAGTAACAATGGCAATTTTTGATATCAGAAATTACATTTCCACTAGTAAAAACTCTAATTCTTGATATCAGTAATTGTATTTTCACTAGTGAAATGTCACCATAGGCTGCCATTCAAATTCAATTGTTGATATCAAGAATGGATTTCTTACTAGTTGAAATTCCAATTTCAGATATCAGAAATACAAATCTTACTAGTAAAAATGCGAATTTCTGATATCAATAATTACATTGATACTAGTGCAAATATCTATTTTTGATATCAACAATTAAATTGCTACTAGTAACAATGTTTATTTTTTATATCAATAATTCGATTGTCACCAGTAACAATGTTAATTTCTGATATCATGAATGTGATTGTTACTAGTAAGAAAGCCATTTTAGATATCTGAAATTATATTGATATCACAAATACATTTTCAGATATCAAAAATTAACATTTTTACTAGTAGCAATTCAATTGTTGATATCAAGAATAGACATTTCAACTAGTGACAAATTCGCCGTCGCGGCTGGTTAGGACAAAAACTCTCATTAACATGGAAAAGATACCTTTTATTGCGTGTCGCGGCGTCGCGTCGCGTGTAGTTAGGACACGGTGTTAGCGTGAAAAAAGTCACACTCAGGATGTTCGGGGTCTACAGAGACCGCAGACAATAAAATGTGATTTTGTAACAATGTTTTAAAAAAACAAAAAAAAACAAACAAACAAAAACAAATGTAATATCACTCACTTTATGAATGTTTTTACCTCTACTTTTGTGCAGTGTTGGGGGGACTTTAGGATTTAAAAAAAAAAAAAAGTCTATAATGTGAGACTATAAAAATTGCTTTTTGTTACATAATTTGTCCCAAAAAAAAATTCAGTTGCAATGCAGAAAGCACAAAAAATGAAGGGGCGATACCACGACACATCCCTGATGGAGTAAACACACACAAACACATATAACACTATGTTCAGTTTGACTGTAATGTCATAATTGAAGAAAAAAAAGCTAAACTTTAAAGAAAAGTGTCATTTTTTTATTGTTATAATTATTTTAGAATGTCTAAACATAAACCTAAATGAAAAACTTGTGAAAATTATTTTAATTTTAAAAGTGTTTGTTCTCCAGTAGATGGCAGCAATCTTCCATTAAACCATGGCACATTGTCCATGTTATCTCTATGAATGAAAGTGAGAAATGTGGATCTTTTTTAAAGTACATTTTACATAAAGATACATAAAAAAAAACCTATTTAATTTTTTTTTTTTTAATTTATTTATATACATTTAAAAATACCTTTAATCCCCCAAACACTGCACAAATATAGAGTAAAAACAATAAAGTGAATGATATTACATTTGTTTAAAAATACATTGTTACAAAATCACATTTTATTGTCTGGGGTCATCGGAGACCCCAACAGCCTGAGTGTACATCCCAAACGAATATTAAAGAGGCCATATTATGCCCTTTTACAATTTTGGGGTCTGCTAGAATAGGTTTTCATGCATGAATGTTCAAAAAATACATTATTTTTCGCATATTTTACATTGTTGCAGCACATCTCCTACCAGTCTGTCTCTATGAAGCCTCTCCTTCTGAAAAGCGCAATGTGCTCCGATTGGTCGGCTGGACCAGTGTTGTGATTGGTCAACCTCTTTGAGCGTGTTTTGGAAATGTCACGCCCCTTATCATAAACATTGTCATTATTTAAACTAGGAATATTGTGATGCGTACGTTTCCAGAAGAAAACTCAAGACTACAATCGAGGCGTTTCAGGGAGTTCAGAAACAGTGCTGAGCCGGACTGATATAGAGAATAACATTTAGTGTGGACATTTAACTTTTCAGACATTTTTTTGTATGTAAAAAAAAAAAAAAATCATAATAGGCCCTCTTTAAATGTTTGACAAGAAAAAAAAAAAAAAGATTCCAATTACTTAACTCATTTATTTATTTAAACAACCATAAAATATACAGGAATCTCTTGTTCTGAGTAGAGGGACAGCAGTGGCCATCGACTGAACCAATCACTCTCCTTTTTCCACAAAAAAAGGACAGGAAAGCAAACAGGTACCTGCTAGCCCCCTCCCAGCCAGGAAGCTGTTTTGAACAGATTTCCAGTTTCAATCATTCCAAAAATCAAAGCTTGAAAAGAGACAAACACAGGTTTTCTGACAGGCCATCAAAGAAGGATCGAGTGGTTTCATTTGCTAAATCAAAGCGAGCATACCTGCCCAAAAACATCATGTTAATAAGAGCCAGAAAAAATATAATATATATTTATATTCATATATCAACATACAAAGAGATCAAATGCTGTTCTACCATTGGTTTACACAGTGTTCCTCATCCTGGAGCAAAGCATGCTGGGAGCTGTTTGCCTCTTCATTTACAGTGCTTTTCACAGACGTAGTGTTCAACTTCTTGTGCATCGTAGATTTGTTCTCACAAGCTGCCCCTTCCCTCCATACAGTAATTTATGAAGGCACAAAATGATGAAATATGGAAAGTAAAAATAAATACCATAGATAAAAAGAATAATTTATCCTAAAACCGAAGATGGAGACAGATAGCTTTTTAACATCACTCATGCTTGTGGCCAGAAGCATTACAATGCTGATGTTCATGTCCTCAATTTTGCCCTTGCGGTTTTGAAACTATTGAAACACTGTGATTATTTTTTTTCCCCCTCAGAGGGACAGAGAAATTGACAGGTATTAAAATTGTATTTTAAAAAATAAATCATTTCTTTCACCAAGTTGTAAATGATCGATTCACAAGTGCACACACTGACTCGAAACCGTTGAAAGCATCACATATATTCCAGTCTTTTGTAAGGAACTGTTTCAAATCCTCTCTCACGATCTGAAAAGAGCTGAATCTTGAATCCCAGAAGCACTACGACAGTGTCAAACTGTCTGTGCAAATGTTGGTCCCAGGCTGCTGATTCTTGTCTTGTTATTGCCATGTCAGAAGGTCCGCCCCCTTATCCGTTACTTTTGTGTAGGGCAAGATGTGCTGGCAGAGGTTGAGCTGATGGATAAAGGGGCTGGGAGCGCCAGCCTGCTGCGCCTCATATACATGTGTATTTGTGTGCGTGTTGTGTGTAGAGACTTAAGGCTCTGTGGAGTGGCCGGCCGCTTGGTAATTAAGACAAGATGTGAGCCTCTCCTTTCCTCCACCTCAGTAAGTCTCTGAGTCAGAGTCGTTTAGCTCGTCGTCCTTGTAGAAGCCGCCGTGGCGGCCGATGCTGTTGAAACTGCAATAGGAGCTGTGATCAGAGCGGAGCATGGGCAGACTGTCGAACGTGACGCTTTTAGTGGGGCTGGTGTAGTGATTGATGGCACTGAACGTGAGACTGGGCACTGCACCTCCGCCGGGAGACACTGGCATCATGGTGGCCAGGATTAGCGCCAGGCAATCTGCCACGTCTTTGTTAGGAGCACAAGCCAGGGCCGGAGTGTAGCCTATAAGAGAAATGAGAGAAGAGCCTTCAGAATGGGTTGACACTATTATGGTAAACACAAAACTGCCATGTGAGAATTAGGGATGCGACAATGGAGAAATTCAGACTGATAGTTAGGAAAAAAATATTATTTTCCAATATATTGTGGATAAAAAAAACAAACTAAAATATAATAAATAAATATATAATAAATATAACTAAAAAACAATGATAAAAATTTTATCTTTATTATATAAAGATAATATTAGGAGATCAATGTTTTGTTTTATTTATCTGTAAACCCTGCTACCAAAATTCTATCATTTCATTATTTTAAAATGTCCATGATTTCCTAAATTCCATTGTTTACTACCAGCGGGGTAAAAAAAAAAAAAAAAAAAACAAGATTATAAAGTAAGACTCAAAAGTTTAGGGTCAGTAAGATTATTTTATGCTTTTGAAAGGAGTTTCTTATGATCAACAAGTCTGCGTTTACCTGATCAAAAATGCAGTGTAAACAGTAACACTGCGAAATATTACAATTTATAACAAAATGTTAAAATGTAATTTATTCCTGTGATGGCAACGCTGCATTTTCAGCATCTTTACTCCAGTCTTCAGTCACAATCCTTCAGAAATCATTCTAATATGCTAATCTGGTGCTCAAACATTTCTTATTATCAATGTTGACAACAGTCGTGCAGCTTCATATTTTTTGTGGCAATCGTTATACAATATTTTCAGGATTGTTTGATGAATTCAAAAGAACACTATTTATTTGAAAATTTGAAATAGTAAAGACATGTATAATTTGACAAAAGATTTGTGTCATTTCTAATCACTTTCTTAATGCATCCTTGCTAAATAAAAGTATTATTAAAAAAAAAATATATATATATCGTACTGATCCCAAACTATTGAACGGTAATGTGTGTATGTACATAAAAGGATCACCAATATATTGCGTATTTCTAAACATATTTATTTTAAACACACATTAACAATGATTTCGATAAGGTTATAAATCACCAGCATTTACCATTTTCATCCACGGCTAGCACACTAGCACCCTTAGCTAGTAGTTCTTGGACAACCACGGTCAAACCATTCCTGGCAGCAACATGTAGGGGCCTGGAAAATGAGAACTTAATATTAGGCTTATAATTTAATCAGGCATGTGATCAGCTAAAGGCAATTATTATTATTAAAATAATATTAAATTAATAAAGAATTATCTTACTATTGCAATAATACATACGATTGTACTGAAATAAAAATAATATTATATTATATTATATTATATTGTATTATATATATATATATATATATATATATATATATAAAAATAATACAATATACATAATAAAAACAGAAGCCAAAGCGTCTCAATCGCCCCCAGGTGGTTGGTCCCAATATAGCTCATAACCCTCACCCCTCCATGTATTCCTAAAGATGGCTTCTGTCATTTTATGCAGTTTTTAAATCAATGATTTCATTTCAAGTATTCGTTTTTTTAAATAAGTTTGGTTTTAGTTATATGATGCTATAAAAACGGGGGGTGTGACGTCATGATGGCACTAACAGACTTTTTTTCGGGATTTTCGGGAGGAGACTGGAGCTTTAGCTTTAATTTCTACATTTCCATAACTGTTTATTTCACACCAACAATGAATTGTTCTGCATCTGCGAGAGTGTTGGCGGGCTTTTGATATCGCGGCTCTACTTCCTGCTCTCTACTGCGCAGACTCGGTCCCAAATCTGCGCAAGATGTCAGCGCCATATTTGGACGTTGGCGGCTTCACTTTTCTTCAGTGAACGGTCTATGGTTGATAACAGATTTATAAACAATTGTCATTACGAATTGGGGAAAGATGGTTGGCACACGTTGCATTGACAAATGCAAATAAGCAACTCAAACACTCGGCCCTTGCAGAATAGTATTTACTGTGAATCGAAACCGAAAGCTGTGTTTTACTCCGAAACATGCAGTGCATCAGACTATATATTTATACAATTACATCACAGCTGTTGCGATTTGATGATAATGCATTGTCAAAATTCATAAAAAAACCGGGCAGCTGGTGAGTAACACCATTTCAGCGCTGATTTTTACTCGCATTTGGCGCTTTGAACCCTGGCTTAACATGCTAATAGTGTCCCGCAGATGGCACCGCAAGCTCAAACAAACATCGCTGTTAGAAGCAATACATGCTTGAAATAAATGTATTGGAAAACATAAGGCCATTTTGTGATTTCAATCATCATACAGTAACCAACCAGCCACCCCCCAACTCAAACCTACAACGTTTTTTCTCTGATTTACACAATTCAAATAGGTCATACTTTTAAGGTCGGAAAATACAGAAATCCGTATAAATACGGAAAAATCACATCCGTGCTTAATATATATTGGTACATCAGTGTAAGTGGATCATTTCTACATGTTGACCGTACGTTTGTAAAGCTGCGTTGGTTGAGTTGATGAGGTTTCTGTCAGTGATCTTCTCCAAGATCAACAAGGCACTGGTTTCATGACCCTATAGAGATCAAATGAAAATTAATATATTGTGAGTAATAGATAGGAGAGCATCACCCAATCTATACTAATTGCAATGTCCCATCATGCTTCATTACTTGAGCTCAATGCAGAATGCACATGCATGTTCTATAGAAATTAGGACAACAGAACAGAGTGTTTCTTACCTTACTGCAGGCCAGATGGAGAGCAGTGTTTTTGTTGGCATCCTGTAGCGTGAGATCTGCTTTTGCACTGCTCACCAACACCTCTGCCAAACACACAGACAGACATCAAAACCAAAAACAAACTCAGTTAACTGTAAACACAAACCATTTGAGATTTGAGTGTCAAACTCCTACCGACGGCATTGGTCTGGCCGTTCTCAGCAGCCATCATGAGTGGGGTTTTGCCTCCAGCATCCACACAGTTCACCTGTGCGTTATGACCCAGCAGGAGCTGCAGACACTCCACATGATCTGTGAATGCTGCAGCGTGAAGAGGAGTCCTGTTACAGAGAGAACAACAATTACAGCCTGGACCAACCACAACAAAAAGATGGTAAATGATCATTTAATTTTATATATATACACCATAACATAATATTTAATATGTTTTTTTTTTTTTATCTAATATTTCTATTTTATTTCAGCTTTATTCCAATTGAAATAGTTTTCGTTTTTGTTAACAATGACACTTTGTTTGCCCACCCTTGACTTTACATTAAAGAAATGGTTTAAAAACTTAAAAAGAAATGGAAACTGTCATCACCGGCCATATCTTAACTGATGTAAGAATGAATAAAGAGAAGTATGAGTGGTACCTGTTTTTGGAATCAGTTGAATTGACGATGGCAGGACTAAGTGTGTCTATTAACATCTCAGCTGCTCCTTCATTGTCATTTATACTAAAGATCATAAAAAAACAGCTTCAATACTCTTGCCCTTACACAAACACACAGACACCAAACCAACCCAAATCCACTTACACAGCGCAGTGAAGGGGGCTAAAAGTGTTCCCTTCAGTCTTATGAAATAACTCCTGCTCCAGCAACACTTCAACACAAGTGTCATGACCTGCAGAGAGAGAATCTGATGTAACAACACAGTTTACCTCATAAGCTTCCTGACACCTGATCAAAAAAAAAAATCCCTCAATAGCCCTATTCAGAAGGGGACTGGTTTTCCAGGGGGACGTTAGAGAAATTCATGCTCCACAGACGTACTTTGCCATTTTAATCCCATCCGAATCTGCCAAATCAGTGTTTCTCTCACACAACGCAAATTACCTACTGTTGTTTGGCAAACTCAACGGTCCTCTGAAAAATCTAATCCCATCCGAATGCAAATGTCTGTGATTGCTGATTCTAATGCTTCTCCTCGTGTTTTTGACGTATCTGAGCCACCGTTTCCGCACCAATCTTCGGCATGCTTTCATTTAGTTTCAATATGGATGGTATCCAACAAAAAAAAAACCCATATACAATCAATAAATAGAGCCAAGTCGCAGGAAAATGCGAAGACTGCCCATTTTAATCAGTGACAGGTAAGAGTAAGATACTTATCTAGATACTTATCTATACTTATTCTTTGCTCACTTATGCAAGTTTATTATAAACAGCCGCTGCTAAAAACTTGTGAAATTGACTTAAATAGGGTTTTTATAATAAATTAAAATTATATTAAGAAAAAATTAATTAAAAGACATATACAGTCAAACCAAAATGTATTCGGACACCGTCAACATTTTCTCACATTATCACAGTTTATTCGCTGTAGTTTAGAAAAGGGTAATAAAATATGACAAGAACTCAGAGTTAAACTGTGTCAGAACAAATTCATCTTGATAATGTCAGATAACTTAGAAAGGTATGTAATGGATTACAATCAACCAATCAGCTGTCAGCTGTCAAATTTAAGTACACAATTAGATAATACCAATTTAGGTCAACCAGTTACCAAGCAATGCTTAATTTTGTTCAGTCTGTGGTGTAAAAGGTCGCATTAGCAATAAAAAACCCCCCCCAAAAAAAACAAACACTTCAGCAAAACATGGTCAGGTCAAAGTGTCTGAATAATTTTGGTCCCAAATTTTTATCAATTTTTCTGGTAGTCCACTTTGTGAAGAATTTTTGGGTATAATATGTCACAGTTTACTTTATTTTGCTATCCTCACTTACATAAATGAACTATAGTGTCCTGCACCCACTTAAATTATATCTGGTATATGAATAATTTTTGGTTTGACTATGTCATACACGATGCACGCAAGCACAGCACACTCCCACGTCTGTAATAAACACGGAGATGTTAGTCCCGTCTTAAACGGTATTTGAGATTATTTAAAAAAATATATACATTGGTTGCATTTCATGCTTTCATTCAGATTTAAACTTTTTGCCATTTACAGGGTTCCCACCCATTTTAACCAATGAATTGCCATGGCCTGTCCAGTAGATTATGATTACTACATAATATTATTATAAATTATTATTATTATTATAATAATATAGAGATTGCTAAAGAGGATTTCATTTGTATGGCAGACTGTTTTCCTTAAAATGAGATTTCAATAATTATGTTTATCTGTGTATGAAAGTCTCTAAAAAGGCAAACAACCTGAAAGCTGAATGTAGATCAAAAGAGGATTCAGCTTCCTGAGCCTCCAAACAGATGATAACCGGAAATATTTAAAGCAGTACATTTACTATGGACTTTTCCAGGTCTGGAAATCCCCATTTTTAAAATCCATGACAGTGGGAACCCTGCATTTAGTTTTTATTAGACTTGGTGTGAGCAGGCTTTTAGGCAGATATGGTGTATCAATCTGTGACTGGCAAGTGCGTTTATTCACCGTTGTAACAGGCCCAGTGAAGGGGCGTGTAGCCCTGGTGGTCAGTGATGACAGGAATGGTCTCTACTGACTGGGCAGCATGCAGAAGGCCCCCCAGAACCCCAACATGGCCACAGGCGGCCGCAAGGTGCACCGGAGAGCGCCCCCTACAGTCCCGTACCATGAAACTGGCACTGTGCTGCAGCAGAGCCTCCACGCACTCCTCATGGCCCGTCACCGCCTGGATGGAACAACACACACATCCATGAGCCACGGCAGGAAGCACTAGCAGAGGTGAGAGCCAGTAGAAATACTTCTAGTGCAATGAGCTGTGATTTACCCCTCTGTGCAGAGCAGTGCGGCCCCACTTGTCTTTGGCATCGACATTGGCTCCTTTATTAATAAGAGAGTAAACACAGTCTGTGTGTCCACCCAGAACTGACAGCATCAGAGGAGTCCTGAGAATCACATATATGAATATATAGCTGTAATTTCCATTGACTTCTACAAGAACAACAAGAAATTTTGTGTTTTTTTTGTCTCATGTACTTACTGGCCAATCCCATCCTGGATGTCCACTGCACTCTGCAGGTCGGCATTTCCGATGAGCAAACGGAGACATTCAGAGTGACCATTTGTGGCTGCAAGGCAAGAGGATAGGCACAAAGACGTGTCATGAGTGTGTATGTCCATACATGTACAGTAACAGGTTAAATCCCTCTGAGGATAATGATATATAGATATATATAGGCCAGGATGATAAATCTTGTGTCGACCTTGTGTCTGCTTGGCTGATTAACAACAGAAGTGCTAGCTCTGCCTTGTGTCAAGAATCTATAAACAGCTTTGTCAATGGATTTGAACATTTTCTGTTTCCAAATATTTTTAGTGAATTATATATATAAAATATAATTTTATATTTAAGAAAAAAAAAAATTCAAAAGAGCAAAAAAACATTTTTTAAATTTCAGCATATGCAATCATATTAATTTCTATCATTAAATGCCTTATACCACTGAGTAAATACAAAAAATATATATAAAAAATAAATTATATGTAATAATAATATTAATAATATTATTTATTGATAATAAAAAAGTAAAATGTCCAGCATATGCATTCATATCAACCAGTATAACTGAATGCATTATCCTTTTGAGAAAAAATATATACATTTTAATATTTATATTTTAATAATATTTAAAAACATTAAGATAACAACAACAGTATTTAATTTTTAGCATATATGCATTCATATTAATTGCTATCATCTTTATCCTTTGAGCAATAATAAAAATATATAAAATAGATCAAATCATTAAAAAAAAAAAAAAAAAAAAAAAATAGATTTTCAGCATATGCATTCACGATCAGCCACAGGACAGTTTTATGAGATTAAGACTTTCCACGAAATATGTTTTTTCACAATTAAAAATACACAATTGATCTGTGTTTAGTAAACAGTCACAATTTATGTGGATAACTGAACTTCATGTTATCTCAGTCTTTGTACAACATACCAGCGGCGTGGATGGGGGTGCGTTTGAGCGTGTAGTCTTTCACCAGGATGGAAGCCCCCTGGTTGATGAGCACATCCACACATTCAACATGGCCTTTGAAGGCAGCCAGGTCCAGCGGCGTGTGTCCTTGTGCTGTTCTCACATCCAGGTCCAGCAGAGACTGAACCAATACCTCAAGAGCCTGGTGATGTCCATGATATGCCTGAGGACAACCATTACATATAATCTGAGACAAACCCCAGCCAGGAGGTGTAAGAGAAATAAAGTGTCAAAATGTTTTGTTTAACAAACAGATTGAGATTGTACTCACAGCCAGGTGGAGTGGGCTCACAGGAGCACGTACATCAGAGTCATTTAGGATGTCTGTCCCTGAGGTTTCCATTAACTTCAAGACAAGACACAACAGATCTAAATAGGTCTGATCACTCAAGGGCAGTGATGATATTAAAGGTGTTTATGTTGATTGCTATAGTACTTACCACATCTAAAGGAGTTTCACTTGCAATCTAATGAAGACGACAGAAATACAGTAAGTACATACAGTAAGTAAGTAAATACAGTTTGAAAATATTAAAAGCATAGACTCTATCACGTGTTTTTAAGTTGTCTCACCAGCTCCAGACACAGGCGGTGTCCATACGCAGAGGCATAATGCACTGCATTGTAGCCCTGATTGTCTCGGATCCCTGGGTTAGCATCATTCCTCAGCAAATATTCCAGGCACCTAAGAAGAGAATGAGAGACTGGTAAATTCATTTGCTTCGAAATTGCCCATCCAACTCAACCACAGTCCATATGGTAACTCACTTTCCATCGGCGTCAGAAGCAGCGGCGTAGTGGAGGGGGCTGCAGCCCCTCTTGTCCAGCTCATTGACATTGGCTCCTGAACCCACCAAAGCAAACAGGCACTGGTAGTTGCAGTTTGCAGCTGCGTAGTGCAAAGGTGTCCTAAAGAAGAGGATATTTTCTCAAGCCTCAATCAAAAATATCATAAATCATTAGCATAATTGATGACTTTGGGAGTGTACAGGTAAACACACCTTCCAAAACTGTCCTTCCGGTTGAAATCTGCCCCTGTGTTGAGGAGAAGATTCAGACACTCAAGGTTCCTGTGGTGGAAAACATGTTACATTAGATACTGTAATACATGCTCAAACTTCGTAAATGAAAGATTAAATGGGTTGCACTAGGTTGGTTAATCACAACAACAACAGAAAGAGTATTCACAATAAAGAGAAATATTTGAAAAGTCTAGTTTAAAAAGTGTCAAATGTATTCATTGAAGTTTGTTTCACATTGTTTTGAAAAACTTGTATCATTTTTAAGAAAAGTTTCAATTTAATGAAAATGATTTAATGACTTTAAATTTAATGTCATTAAAATCATTAAAATTAATTTTATTTATATAATATTTTCCTTGCACCGTGTGTGTTTCCGTACACCACGCATGTGTACAAATTTTCATTATTTTCAAAAAATTATTTATTAATATAGTTTATAATATTTGTATTTTATACAAATGTCACAAATAATTAATTAATAAATACCATTACATTTTTGGGGAGTCACACCACATACTAACCTTGCTTTGTCATAAAAAGGTCAAATTATCTGGTATTTTAAGAGACTTATTGACCTTGGCACACAGTTGGTCACACCACATGACGTTTTTAAAATCTTAAACTGTGAAGAATATATATTACTATAATTTATAGTTATATTATTAAAATATTACTTTGCATTATTAATATTATTTGTTCAAATATTTTTTCTAAGTAACAATAATAAAAAATATGCCAAACTAAGTTCTTTTCAAAAATTCAAAAATTATATTTTCTTTTATTATTATTTTTGTAATTTATGATATCAGGATATTAGGATAAACCCGACATTTATGCCTTCAAAAAATAATTGCTACATTTAATAATAAAAAAAAAAAAAAAAAATACAAATATTATATTATATTATATATTTTATATACACACACAAACAAAAAGAAAAAAAATGCATCGTCATTGACCGTAAAATCAAAACGAATCTCACCCGCCAGCAGCAGCAGCATGTAAACAAGTCCTTCCAAAGTCATCAGGGGTGTCTATATCAAAGCCTGGAAGACAGAGAACCGTTCAGTTTATCTTTATATGGAAAAGAGCAGACTATTAAAAAAAACAACAAATTATGTAATCCATGTACAGAAAGTGCAGTGGCTATCTTACCAGATGACAGCAGTTTACGGCAGCAGTCTGAGAAGCCGCTGAGAGCAGCCAAATGCAGTGGAAACATGCCATGAACTCCCCTCCTAATTGAAAAAGAGCCAATGTTACAAGACAGACAGGAGCATCTCACTGTGTATGCATGTGGGATCAATTACAATATTCTTGGGTTTTCAAAGAAGGTATATAATGAATTCCTGCCTACATCTGTCAACAGTTAATGCATAAACGAAACAAAGGTGTTATGTTCAGTAATTAACAAGCGCATGGGAATGTGAATTCATACTTGGCTGTATCAGCTCCATTAGTGATCAGTGTGTTGATGAGAAGCTCGTGTCCGTATCGAGCTGCGATGTGCAGAGGAGTGTTCCCGTTCTTATCTTCACAGTCTATCTCAGCACCTACACACACAAAACAGACAAATAAAACAGATCAGATACTGAAGGTTTCAATATGAAAAATGAATTCAATTTTCAGAAAAATGAACACACCATTTTGAATAATCGCCTGAGATCTTGAGAACCTCCCATGGATTGCGGTCATATGTAGAGGGGTCTTACCGTCCTTACTCTGTACAGGGAGAAAACAATGATAAATAGCCAACCAAACATGTTTAGATTTTTTCTGCAGCTCTATTAATCTAATCAAATCCAGTGGTGGTTTTTGTCATACATGTGAAGCCCTAATAAGGCCCTACCTTGATATTGACATCAGCTCCATTGCCCACCAGCAGCTCAAGGCAGAGCGCTCCGTGCCGTGAGGCGGCGGTGAAGTGCAGGGGTGCGAAGCCCTTCTCATTAACCTGGTTCACATTCGCGCCACACTCGATCAGCTCATTCACCACCACATCCTGACCGTTGTAGCATGCCACATGCAGCGGAGTGTTCCCATACGCGTTTGGCTCATTCATCTGCAAGCATGTCCAGTTCAAATGTTCAGGTACACAACATTGACGCTAGGGCTGTAACTAACGACTATTTTGATGATAGATTAATCTGTCGATTATTTTTCAGATTGGTCGATTATGGTTGATATTAATTTACTGATTAGTTGATTAATTATTAACTTACCAAATAAATAACCGTAACTTCTGCAATTAAATTTACAGTTTCATTAAAAAATTTTCATTTAAAAAAAGTGCCAAAAATGAAAAGGCACCTATCAGTAATAAAAATGTCCATATTTTAAATGTTCTGTAACCAAGTGTAGACAGTACGCTTGAACTAGTGTTAATTTCATCAGCTATTTTTAAATTTAGTTTCAGTCTTAGTCCTATGTCAAATGTGCTTTTTAGTTTTTATCATATTTAGTCAACCTTGTCCTGTTTTTGTTTAGTCAAGTTTTAGTCGACTAAATGTCTGAGCATTTTAGTCTAGTTTTCGTCAATGAAAACACAGTCACATTTTCGTCATGCTGCACTGATAATCCCGATTATTTTGCTCAAAAATATAAATCACAACGATTGTTGTCATTTGATGTATTTTTACATTTCATCAGAATTGTTGCACTTTCACTTATAAGCACAAATCAACAATGTCGACCCATTCGAATGGCTTATTTTACCTCATCTAGTTTAATGATTTATTATAGGCTATTTATCGTATGCCTACTGGTAAAACAAGAAACTTCTCAAAAAAATGAAAATTCCACATTACTTTAATGTTTTTTCTATTAAAACAACAGCAAAAAAGACTTTGTATTATCACACAGAGGTTGCATAAGTGCAGTTAGTCAGCAAACAAATCACAAATAGTCCAGAGATCCATGCTTGGATTTATTACAGTTCATCACTGAGAAGGTTTGATGGCAGATTTATTCGTACAAACAGCACAAGCGGCTCGTGAGTCATGACAGAACACAGACCGACTGAATGACACTTTAATTTAAGCAGAAAATCTCAAATGGAGATTGGACTTGTTTATTGGTGTTTTCAGATCATCTGCGTGCGAGAGAGAGAGCACATGGTTGCCAGATTGCAAAGTTTAAGTGAAACGCTGGTTAGAATACATGTTCTTTTAACAGAAAAGCTCTGGCAACTGCAAGCATGAACGCTCGAACGCTCCACTTTTTCCCCCCCGACAAAAACAAAGAGTGATTTTGGTCAAGTGTTTATTTTTTTAACTACTTTTTAGGCTCGTCTTTTTATTGCATGATATTGCATGTTGAAATAGTCAGAGTTATCGCTTAATGACGTTCGTGTCATCTCGTCTTTGTCTCGTCTTGGAAAAAAAGGTTTTCAACGAACATTTGTCGTCACATTTTTGTTAATGAAATTAACACTAGCTTGAACTACATCCGAAGATCCACTGGATGTGCCGTGGGTGCAAATAATTTCTCTGTCTCCGTGAGTAAAGGATTCTTGTTTTGTGTGAATACACTATGAGACACGTTGGCGCAAAACAAAGTCATTGATTACGCCAACACATCAGCCGTCATAACAGCCCTAGTTCACATACTGCACAGGCTTTCAGAAGAGTTTAATTGCAAACCTGTCTAATAGAATGCAACTGAATGAGGCTGAACACAGGTGTGCAAACAATTGTGGTATAACCCAATTAGCTATACATGTTTTTTCAAATGCACAGCAGGCTACTCTCTAAGTGCCTTTAAAGTGGATCTCTGCATGAAATATTAGCATGATGCCCTCTGAAACATATTTGGACCAAACCACCCTCAAGAGTATAAATGCCTGTGTGAAAGAGAACCACTGACTGCTTTTCACTGGACAAATGAAAAATCAAAAATAAAATTGCACACTGCCAAAATAATTTAAAAAAAAACTGAAAAAGAAACGATTCGCATAAATTAATTTAAGCTTAAAGGGGTCACTGACTGAATGCCAGTGGGCGGGGCCTATGGTGCGATGATGTATAACTATTCTTGCTCTGGAGGCAGGCATATGCAAACGTATTTGCTGTGTGGCATCACAGATTCCGAAATATCAAAACAAGCCATTTTTGGAGCTTAGTAACAAAAGGTATGACAGTGAAACTGGTGCCATGACACACTCTTTCTAAAAATTAATGGCCATCACGGTTTTACTGTGTTTCAGTGGCCGGCCAATGTATTAGTAATAGAAAGACAAACGCTATAATACGTTCTCACATATCGTTGCCAATATGCATTTACAAACCCGATTCCAAAAAAGTTGGGACACTGTACAAATTGTGAATAAAAAAGGAATGCAATAATTTACAAATCTTATAAACTTTTATTTTATTCACAATAGAATATAGATAACATATCAAATGTTGAAAGTGAGACATTTTGAAATGTCATGCCAAATATTGGCTCATTTTGGATTTCATCAGAGCTACACATTCCAAAAAAATTGGGACAGGTAGCAATAAGAGGCCGGAAAAGTTAAATGTACATATAAGGAACAGCTGAAGGACCAATTTGCAACTTATTAGGTCAATTGGCAACATGATTGGGTATAAAAAGAGCCTCTCAGAGTGGCAGTGTCTCTCAGAAGTCAAGATGGGCAGAGGATCACCAATTCCCCCAATGCTGTGGTGAAAAATAGTGGAGCAATATCAGAAAGGAGTTTCTCAGAGAAAAATTGCAAAGAGTTTGAAGTTATCATCATCTACAGTGCATAATATCATCCAAAGATTCAGAGAATCTGGAACAATCTCTGTGCGTAAGGGTCAAGGCCGGAAAACCATACTGGATGCCCGTGATCTTCGGGCCCTTAGACGGCACTGCATCACATACAGGAATGCTACTGTAATGGAAATCACAACATGGGCTCAGGAATACTTCCAGAAAACATTGTCGGTGAACACAATCCACCGTGCCATTCGCCGTTGCCGGCTAAAACTCTATAGGTCAAAAAAGAAGCCATATCTAAACCATGATCCAGAAGCGCAGGCGTTTTCTCTGGGCCAAGGCTCATTTAAAATGGACTGTGGCAAAGTGGAAAACTGTTCTGTGGTCAGACGAATCAAAATTTGAAGTTCTTTTTGGAAAACTGGGACGCCATGTCATCCGGACTAAAGAGGACAAGGACAACCCAAGTTGTCATCAGCGCTCAGTTCAGAAGCCTGCATCTCTGATGGTATGGGGTTGCATGAGTGTGTGTGGCATGGGCAGCTTACACATCTGGAAAGGCACCATCAATGCTGAAAGGTATATCCAAGTTCTAGAACAACATATGCTCCCATCCAGACGTCGTCTCTTTCAGGGAAGACCTTGCATTTTCCAACATGACAATGCCAGACCACATACTGCATCAATTACAACATCATGGCTGTGTAGAAGAAGGATCCGGGTACTGAAACGGCCAGCCTGCAGTCCAGATCTTTCACCCATAGAAAACATTTGGCGCATCATAAAGAGGAAGATGCGACAAAGAAGACCTAAGACAGTTGAGCAACTAGAAGCCTGTATTAGACAAGAATGGGACAACATTCCTATTCCTAAACTTGAGCAACTTGTCTCCTCAGTCCCCAGACGTTTGCAGACTGTTATAAAAAGAAGAGGGGATGCCACACAGTGGTAAACATGGCCTTGTCCCAACTTTTTTGTGTTGATGCCATGAAATTTAAAATCAACTTATTTTTCCCTTAAAATGATACATTTTCTCAGTTTAAACATTTGAAATGTCATCTATGTTGTATTCTGAATAAAATATTGAAATTTGAAACTTCCACATCATTGCATTCTGTTTTTATTCACAATTTGTACAGTGTCCCAACTTTTTTGGAATCGGGTTTGTATATCATTTAAACAAGTCTTCGAATATCTAATAAACATTTAATTCCATTAACCTTTAGAGAATCTAGCTGTTAGATCCTATGAAGCGTTTTTAGCCACCATAAAAACGTGTGTAAAAGTTCATCCTGCAAATTGGATGCAGACATGAGAGTTCTGCTGTCACTGGACACGCATGAGCAAGCGACTTCAGTGTTTCCTATACATTGACTTATTTGTGGTGGCCCGCTACAATATCAACCATTGACCGCCGCAAATAGATTTCAGTGCTTTCCATTCATTAACTAGACTGTGACGGCCCAAAATATATTTAAACTTCTCATAATAACATAAAATGTCATGTTTTGCGCCATTGCTGTCAAACAAACTAAAATCGAAAGCTCGATAAGACTTTGTGTCCTTATCAAATCGCAAAAGCCTGTCTGTTTGCGCTGCGTAAAGAGAAGTGCGGCTTGTCCGGCCAGTCAGTCTCACGAAAATTGCAATTGGTACATCTCTAATACTTACTTGCTTTTTAGTCTTCTTTTAAAACAATTTTATTTGTGAAAAATACTAGGATCACAGAATTTATTTGACAGGTTTATTCTTTATAGTTAAGTTAAATTATTTTTTATCATATTAAACAATAGTTTTCAAATTATTTTTATTTTAAGTATATATGTAAAATTATACATTTTAAAATATTACATTTAATTGCAGCATGTAATTACTATAATTGAAATAAATAGTGTTATAAATATCCGCCATTGGCCACCCTGCCTCGGCAAATACTGTGTTGCTTGTTTTTAATATCGGACACATTGTACAAACATTTATTTTAAGACAATATGATTTTTGTGAAAGGTTAACACTCACATCCACTCCCAAATCCAGCAGATATTTCACTACACTGATCATCCCGCTGGACGCTGCAGCGTGGAGGGGTGTGTAAGCTTTCTTATCCTTACATGTCACCTCAGCGCCATGCGACACCAGCATTTTTACCACCTCCATGTGACCTGAGATACAGAAAAAATGAAGAGTTGAGGATTTTAATGGGTTTTGAATTTATAGATCCCACATATGGTTGTGTAAGAGACTGGAAAACAAACAATGCTCCGTCTCACCCATGTATGCCGCCCAGTGGATCGCCCTTCTGTCCTTCTTATCAAATGCATTTATATTAGCTCCCCTGGATAGCAGTAACCGCACCATCTGACAAAATAAAAACATGCATACTTTACACAAGGAGGTCATTATTAAACAATACATCTGCAGAGTATGCAACCCTCAATGTATATAATGTTAAAATATTCATCTCTCAATTGTACCTCAAGTTCTTGAATTCTGATCCATAATTTCAACAAACCCACACATATGCAAATGCATCTTCACTGACCTCCAGGTGGCCACTGAAGGCAGCGTGGTGCAGAGCTGTTCGTCCAGCCCGATCTGATACATTAACGTTGCTAAGCAGTGGCACCAACGCCTCAGCACAGCGAACCGCTTTGTTAGCAGCAGCCACATGTAGAGGGGTCTGCCAGTTCTTATCGCGAGCGTTTACATCAGCAGAGTGTTTCAACAAAACCTGCACCGCCTCCTGCAAGACACAAGGTCACATGAACAGGCAGAACAATAATCTGAAAAATTACTTTTCATTTTTTGCCTTAATTTGTCAATTTACACGCATGAGCTCAAGTCAAAGTATTTTTGCACTGCAAAACATCAGAGCAAATATAAAAACAAGAACAGCTGCCTTTATATGCAAAAAAACAACGGGACGTGTGTCAAAATAAATCTTTTTGTATATTCTTCAATATTTAGTGCTTGAAGCTTCAGATATCTTACAGCACTGTTTTCCTCACTTATATCTTTGTTCTACTGTTTTTATTTATTTATGGTTGTAATTCATTTATTTTTCCTTATTCTATTACCGTTTACTTTGATAATTAGTAGATTCAATATTTTACTTCATTTACTTTACTTACAAATGTAGGCTACACTTTTTTAAATAAAACATTTTGTTGGTTTCAAAATAGTTTAGAATAGTTTCACAATCAGTTTTTGCTGTGATGCCAAAATTTATATCAGAATTTTGGTATTCACCAGTGATATTTTAGTATACCATTACAGTTTTTATTAATATTTTGAATTAGTTTTTATATTTTTCATTATAATTTTAATGTTTTAGTAATTTTGTTGTGTTTGTCATTTTTATGCGTTTTTTTTCTATATAGATTTTATATTTTATTTTATTTTTTAGTTATTTTAGTACATCAAGTTGAACTAAAATTAGAAATGGCAACTAGCTGGAATAAAATAAGTTTATTTTATTTTACAACATTTATTTTATTCCAAACAACAAAAATGTTTTTTTTTTTTTTATATATAGTTAAGTTTCAGTTAACCATAATAACCTTGGTATTCACTACTGAAATTTTGGTATTGAGGCAATCCTGCTCTACAGGAAGTAGAGTTTAGGCAAAATCTACAGGATCCAAGTGCGTGTCTACATGCATAGGTTGTCGTATGGCTCTGTGATTGTAGTACCTCACTGCAGGATGCCACTGCGCGGTGAAGAGGAGTCAGCCATTTGTTGTCTTTGGCATTCACCCTCGCCCCTACATCACAATCAAAACATCAAGAGATTCATGAATAACAATAAATCAAAGCCACATCTGATCTGAACACACCTGGAATCAAAGGGAGAAGATACTAGAAGCTTTCAGGTGCATTTACCCGATAAAATTAAGAGCTCTATAATCTCAGCATCTCCTAGGTAAGCAGCTGCATGCAGTGGTGTCCTTTTCTCATTGTCCTAAGAGAAATTAAGAGAGATCTTGAGTCAAAACGTGATGGTTCAATTAAGAAATCTGGCCATGAAAATTTGTATAACAGGTTAAAATCTTACTTGTACATTCACATCCTCTTTCTTGAAAATGAGAGAGCGTACTTCATCCGGATCAACATTGAAAATAGCTTTTAGCAGGGCAGGCTGAAAGACAGAGACAGAAACATCAAAACACACAACTGACAGTGAATTGTGACATTTTATTTGTCCTGAGGGGTGAACTTAAATGCAGGGCCTGAGATCAATTGTGTTTGCAGTATCTGAGGAAACATGGCTGCATCTCTCCCCCAAAGACTTCCGACAGCAAACAGATCCAACAACACCTTGAGGTAGTGTTGTCATGAGACTGCATGTGTATTGCTTATGTAAGTGCATCCTCAAGGGCCAGAGTGATTCTAAATAAAACCCGCCTTTGCCTCTTCGCCTCGTCTTTTTGAGCTGCAGTGCAAATTGACACTAATAGGTCAATCACTTGTCAATTTTCTTTCCCTTACGATGATTTTAAAGAAAACATGCTTTCATTCTAGTTGATAAACACTCAAGCTTTAAAGGATAGATTATAATAGCTTTGAACGTTGTCTCTCTAATTAATATTTCCTCATAGAATTTCAAAATTTGGAGCTTGTCTCCATGCAGACCTAACTTTGCCACTATACTAAATATCTATAAAAGGTGTTAAAACAGGGAAAAATTATTTTTTTTTAAATTGTATAATATTTGATCAAGTATGCTCTTAAGTTGTTTGGAAAGAAGATTTTCCCCATTTGTAGATAGTTTGTCATTTCATTATAACAAAGAATTGCTGTACCCAACGATGTTGTCATTACCTCTGCATTTCTCCTCTTCTCTAGCTTGCCTCAATGCCTCCTAATCTAGTTGTCTAATAAACCCGGCATTGTATATTATGACGACTGCTGGTTTTCGCTTTTGTTCTAGGGATGGGCAAGAGTACTCGAGTACTCGAACGTGACAGCGACGATCGATCATGAAAACAATGATCGCCCTAACTTTAAAAAATATATTTGTCTATTTTTTTGATTGGTTATTACAGCATCTTGGGCGGTACCTGAGGTCTGATTGGTTAGAACACAATCTAATGAGAACAATTGTGATCGAATGTAAATTCTCTGTTCTTTAGCTCCCAGTGTATCAACGCGCTGTTAAAGGAAATCCACAACGAGAGTTACATCAGAGCGCGGTCAAGTTCATGTGTGCATTCGCGTCCTTTTCTGCAGATGCAAGTTGTAAGATTACTTTTATGTTGTCTATATCTGATTAATCTCATATAGGACTCGTTTGGTTGAGTTTATTAACCAGCTATCAAAGTGTTATATCGACTGGTGTTCATTCTCTTCAGTTTCAGCTCAAATGCAATGCCCGACATTATCGGCTCTGGGTTATTTGAGACGGTCATATTTTTAGATAGGCTTATTTTTCAAAATCATTGATATTAATAATGCAGCAGTGTTATTTTGTTCTCATATTTTTTTAACAGTAGACCCATGTTTTATTTAAAGTTGTTTCTCGTTATGGCTTCGAAAACGCGCAGTGATGTCTGTAATCACTTTGATCATGAAAAATAAAATTAAGTGCAAGATGTGCAGCGCCAATCTGTCATGAACATAGCATTATAATGAGAACAAGTTTTAAAGGGAAGAACGCATTCAAAATGGGAGTTTCCCTTTCAAACCATTGCCTGTAAAAACGGTCAAGTTCACGTGCGCATTCGCGTCCTTTTGTGCAGATGGAAGTTGTTATAGGTACATATCTGATTAATCGAATATAGGATCCGGTTGGTTGAGTTCATTAACCCGCTAGCAAAGCTCTGCAGGGTGGTGTTTATTCACAGTTTCAACTCAAATACAATGCCCGACATTATTGACTGGGTTATTGGAGACGGTCATTTTGTTTTTAAACATTATGCATCATAATCTAGCAGTTATTTTTATTAGTCAATATGTTCATGTTTTCATAGACATGTTTTCAGGTCATGTTTGTATCCACATTAATTTTCGTAACAGTCTAAAAATATTTTCATATCTCCATGACGGCCATGCCCCGCCCCCCGCACACAAGTCAATGGGCTCAGGCAACCTGCTGTAACTTTACCTGCGGGTGTCGCTGTTGGACACTGTTACTTTATTAAACGAGCAATTTTTACACTTTTATATTTGCGTTGTTTTATTTTGTAATATCGATTATTGTCTTATCCAGTTTTTTGAGGAGACACTGCCTCTCTTGCCTCCTTCTTGACAGCCTACATTTCGCATAATAGCTTTAATTAATGATGAAAAAGGTTAAAAATCGTGATTGTTTGGCTTGTTTTCTCCTGCCGTCAAGCCACACCCATATGGCTCGCGAGCCTAGAGGTTCCCGACAGCTGTTGTAAGCAGACAGTTTGGTCACAATTATGAATATATTGATTTGGACCATCAACCCACTGGTTGCCATTGAAGTCCATTATGTGGTGAAAAATCCTGGAATGTTTTCCTCAAAAAACTTGATTTCTTTTCGACATGAACATCTTGGATGAGATAGGGGTGAGTAAAATATCAGGAAATTTTCATTTTGAAGTGAACTAATCCTTTAAGTACTCAATTTTGAAAAATCCTCAATTGCAATTTACCCGTGTTGTCGAGTAACCGGCAAAATACCGGAAATGGCGCATTCCACAGACGAGAATCCATAAACCGCATTACTAGATCGTTTTCTATGGCTGCACAATGTATTAAACCATTTAAAAACCATACTATAGCATAGTGCTATTGTGAATTGACGAAGGCTGCAATTCAATTAAATAAATATAGGCCCTGCGGGTTTATATATGCGCTTTATTTACATGCGTGTAGGTTACGTGCGTCTCAGAGCGGCTCCGTTCACAGTAAATGCTGCTCCACATGAACTGTTGTCATTTACATGCGTGACGCGTGTCTCAAACTCCATCTCTGCATATTCTGTGAGTCTGGATTGCTTATAACATTCATCTGGAAACACAATACGTGCCATTTCAACAGATTTGTTAGGTAAATTATAAACCTAAGCCAACACAGGAGAATACATCAATATGTTTCTGATTATGCAAACTGTTCATCGTGATTTCAAAATATAGGTAAACCCTCGCTCTGAGTTTGCATGTTTTGATGTCCACATATTATTGTTTAAGAAATTACAGTGGCTGTATAATTTCTACCATAAATTGGCCAAATATTAAACACGGATTTGATCTGCTGTAAAGTGTAACACCAGGCCATTGGCACCCTCTGCAGGCATTTGTTATAATACATAATGTACATAAGATAATTGTTTATATTATGTATGTTAACAGCGTTGTTCTATTAAAATTATATGATTACTTGCATTTGATACTTTATTTGAACCAAAGGTTATTGCCTCACTTTTATTATATGTATTTAAAGCCTTTATAAAAGCTTAGGTCTTTGTCTAGGTTTATTATTTTTTTTACCAGAAAAAAAATTTATCCGATTACTCGATTAATCATTAAAAAAAATAATCAATCGATTACTCGATAACCAAAATAATCGTTAGTGACAGCCCTAAAAACCACGATCATATTCTTATTCCAAGAAATGTGGTACATTTTAACATAGATGAAATAGTTTGAAGAAGCTTAATTTTTCGAGATTAAGCAGTCAAACATCCACCGTATTGGTAAAAATTACACAAGTGAATCCCAACCTGTGAGGAGCCTCAAAATGATAAATACAAAAATGTTCATTAATTGAAAAATGGATGCAAAAATATGATTGTCTCCACCAGTGTGAAGAGAGCAGATGGTGCAGACAAGGCAGATCTGCTCCAAATCGGCATGACTGCTGATGCTGGACACCACTGTTCCTCCCAGAAGCGAAGCTTGTGCTACTGGTTTATCAAGGACAATAATGACTAATTTTGTATATATCAATAAATATTTAGCCAGCTTTAACAAACAAAAAAACATCAATGCTAGGTGACGGAGGAGCCAAATACACTGCAGAGGAGAATTGATGTCATCCCTTTCACAGAGACTCATTTCCTCCAAATATTCATTTCTATCTCCAGCTTTGCCACATAGTACACACTAAAGTTTCAGGACTGTTAACCTCATTTAAATGTCCACTAAATTAACGTTCAATGGGCCTCATTCATGAAACACGAGCAGAACGAATGTGTGTGTAAATCGTTCGTAAAGCCGCTCTGACGTAAATTTTCGGATTCACAAAAATGTTTGTATTTTCAAAATGTTAGTTGGTACCAAAGAAATCTACACCTGCTCCCTACCACGTGTAAATGGTGCGTAAAACATTTGAACGTTCTGTGTTCTAATTTAGGCAAACTGATGACATTGCATTTTGATGCACAATGTACCATAATAATATTTCATGAGTTGATTTGCCCTGTTTTTCTTTTTTTTTTTTACTGTTGAACTTTGGGTAATATGCAACGCTCGTCACTGTCACTTTTTACCTGGCCTTCCAATCACAGCGGAGGAGGGGCGGGACAAATACTACACCGACCAATCCTACTTGTACACCGACTGAACAACAATGGAGATGTTAATATTGTTTTTATACAGCATTTTTATATTCAGTAATATTCTTCAAAATGAGATACTAGTAACACATTACTGCCATGGATATTCTGTATCGTAGCAACCAAAGTATCTCAGCTGGAAAAACGTTGCGCTTGCAAAGCGTTTTCAAGCGCCACTAGCTGGCCGTTTTCAGAAGAGCACCAGACATTTTTTAGCTGGCTAAAAATGCTTTGCTGGACACACGATAATTGAATATATATTGCTAGGCATATGGCCAATTAGTCTCTTTAGCATTTATGCAAAATACTGGAGCCAAACCTGAGAAAGAAGTCCAGAAGATTCCACAGCATTCCTGGACATGTCATTTGCAGTTGTAACTCAGGGGCGGGGATTATGCTAATTATGAATGAGCGTGCACGGGCGCCCTATTTGTGAATGTTTGGAATTCATTAATATACACACGTTTAACTACCAAATCCGTGGTATACAAAGCGTTTGTGAATCTGGAGGAGAGTTTTCGTAAAGGTCCATTTTATGTGCAAATTACTCAGAATTTGCTTGTATATTTACGAAGGTTTCATGAATGAGGTCTCGTGTGTACGGAACACGACTCAGAAACCGCAATGATTTGACACCGTCTCACGTTAGTATCCGCTATTCTGACAAAAGTAATATTACAGCGACAAAAGACTTAGGTTCAACTAAAGCACAGTCGACGGAGGCGTTGTGTTTATGCTTCAAGGCTGCTTCACAGAGCACGCTTCCACAGTGTTGCCATGTCTACTTATTATAAGCATTTTTGGGCTTGTTGTTTAAGCTTGGCTCATAAAGCCATCAGGTTTATGGAGTTATTAAAGTGAGCATGTGCAGGTCTCAATATTTTGGTATTATTTTAAGCATAAAGCATTTCTATTTATTTTGTTTTTTTATGGGCTTGTTCTGGCGACACAAATGAGTCAAAGCTCGTACCGTTTTCCCTGTGATTTCTTGCACCGTACATACAAAAGAGAGAAACATTTCTGATTTCTGCACGTTAAAATACATCATGAACAACTAGTTGTTCAGTTCGGTTCTGTACACACTGCATAGAATTTTTGTAAATGCGGATGTCACTACTTGCATTTTTTGGGAGTTAATTCAGTTGTCCACCAGGATCTTGTTACTTATTTTTTGTAATTACAAATATTTTTAATAAAAAAATTGTATGCTTTATTATGGAGATTACACATGCAAGTAGTTCTTATGCTCAGTAAAACACTCAGATCACTTGTTTGGAGAGAGTTTTTTGGACTTTTGATAAAAAGGCTACCATGGTTCCAAATTTATGAGCTTCCATATATACACACACTATCTAAGAGTCATCATGTCAATAATAACAAAAATCAATAAATTGCATCACTTTTTCACTCATCAGCAGTAATATAACATAAGAACCTCCAGACATGATCAAAATCAATTTTTCAAAATTTGAAAAGTTTTCTATCAAATGCGACCATGCACTTGTTTATATCTTGTTTTTTTTTGTAGAGTTATAAGCCATTACTTTTAAGTATGCCACTTAGACATGAAATCGTTAAAAATGCCTTCAGGGTGGTTAAAATACGTCATTAACAACTAGTTGTTCAGTTCGCTTCCGTACACACCGGATAGAATTTTTGTAAATGCCGTTGTCACTACCTGCCTTTTTTGGGAGTTCATTCGGTTGTAGAATGCGGTTTTCCCTCCCGTAAACTACTGAACTGTGTGAGTAGGGGTGTAACAGTTCAAATTGCTCACGGTTCGGTTTGTATTGCGGTTTTGGGTTCACGGTTTCGTTACGGTTCGGTATTTGCCATGTTCAGGGGAAAAGGGGACAACGTAACTGTCAAACAAAAATAAAGAAAATAAGAACAAATAATCAAACTACAAGCAAAAGCGCAAATAAATACAATAGATCAAAGATACAAATAAAAAAAACAGTGCTTTTCAGGTAGGTCTAACAGTTTTCAGGTACAGAATTGAATAAAGGAATCAAATGTACAATAACATTGCATGTTTGACTGTATACATTAAAAATTTGTCCTTATTAAAGTTACAAAAGCTATTCAATCAAGAACAGTGAGTGATTTCCTTGTCTTTTGTTGTTTTGAATAACATTAAAGCACAAACAGCAGTAAAGGCTGCTGTTAGGGCTGGACGATTAATCGAAAAGTAACAGAAACTGAAATTCAGAACCTCTAACCGACGTAACTTTCCCATGTTGGTTATTTTGTTTTTTTAATCATGTTAATACTTTCCCCTTAAAAACATACTACCACATGTGTAGTCACGTGACTCCGCCCATTCAGTCACTGGCATGGAAGCGGTGGGCGAACTCAAACATGAATTCAAACACCGCGTTAACAACACACATACAAGACAGCGTGCGAGCCACAAAGCGAGATCACTTTCGCTCAAAGTTTGTCAATTGTATGTGTTTAAAGGCTTGCCAGTTTGAACATTCAAGCGATTTTACACTATTCAAGAACATGGAAAACATTGCTCTTCAGTGCTCGCAAGCTGTTTTCTGTGACCAAGAGAGCCGAGCCCGCGTTGTGTTTCTGACAACACGTGGGCCCTGAAGCCAGATTACTTTCACTAAACTTTGTCAATTGTATGTTTTAAGTCTTGCCAGTTTGAACATTCAAGCAATTTTAGACCATCGGATGTGTATCATTCATTATATTGAATTGAACTAATGCGCTGATATATTGTGGCACACGAACACTCATACAGATTGTCAACGCTGTCCTGTGATTTATCACTAAAGTAGCTTAGAAATTCAACAGTTATAGCACAGATTTTTCTACTTTTAAAGTAACTACAACCCACAGCTTCAGCCACAGAGCTGTTATGTCGGAGCAATAGCACTGTGGGCAGCGCCATGACATTTGGCATAGCTCTGCACAAGGTTCGAATCCCGGTTCAAGGTTCGGGCTTTCTCAAGCCAACATCAAAGTTAGTTTCCTTCAATTGTTTTAAAATGACAAAGATAAGAAATACACTTTCATTATTAAAGAAAAAAAAAAAAAAAAATCCCACCTTTAATAGTTGAGCATATTTACAGTACAAACCTTGTCAGTGAATAATGGCGCAAAAAACGCAATAATTGTTCATTAATCGTAATTGAGGTAAAATGTTCAATTAATCGTAATTTTACATTTTTATTATGTCATATCGTCCAGCCCTAGCTGCTGTCACTTTAAGACATGATGTACAGATCCAAAATACTGATACTGTACACATGCGTTGTCTTTCTCGACTGTATAAGTTCACTTAAGGCATAACAGACTATGTCTGCTATGATACTCATCAAGACGGTAGGGATGTAACGATTCATTCAGAGCCGGCTGAAAATCGATACAAATGTGTGACGATTCAAGTCGGTTGAGATGTTAAATTAATCGCGATACATGTTTTAAACAGCAGGGACACTGAAAACATATACTGTGACCTTGCTTTACAGGCACGATAGCAACGAGCAAGTTGTCGCGAAGAAGAGTGAAATCAGTGAATGTTTTCAGTTCATTCATACGGAAGTTAAGCGCGAGCGCACCTGTGTGCACGCACCGTCAAACAGAAGTATGGCGACGGCAAGTGCATAGTTTACGTTGACTCATTCAAATCGGAGGTGTGGTGGCATTTTGACTTTCCAAAGACTAATAATCACCACAGTGAGAGGCTCCAGTCACCTCTGTCTGCATGTAAAATGATAATAGGCCAAACCACACTGACCGGCGGATTTGCAGCCCCACTCGCGGCGTCGAGGGCGATTGCCACGGAGATCACAATGTGCATCAGTGTTTTCACAGCCAAAGATACAAGGCTGTTTTCTGCCATAGTTCCAGGCTCTTCCTCATCAAGAAATAGACCAGCGCGAGGATGTATTCCACAGACTGAAGGACAACGCTGTGCAGTTGCAGAACCAGGTGTTGTGTTTATTTTACTATTTCTTTCTGGATTTTTTTTTCTCAATAATTTGTTAATTATTATGGCATATTTATCTAACTGTGTTCTGTTTTTCTAACTCTTGCAAGTGTAATGATACAAATTATAATTAAAATCTTGCCTTTATAACAGTGTGAAACCCATGTCACTGTTGTACTTAAATTTTACCTAGTCTTTTTATTTCTGCTATTCCTCAGTGCAGGATGAGGGTGAAGAAGCTGAAACAACCTCCTCCCAAGAAAACACCATTGGAAGATCTCCTTGAAGGGACTTTAAGATTTGTTTTAAAATTTCAATTGATTTATTTATTATTTGACATAAAATATATATTTAAATTTTACAAAGAAATATGCAGAATTTTGTCTGAGAAATAAAAGGACACTTTCATTTTATAATGTCTTAAATCACATTTTGTTAAAAAAAATCGTTAGAAAAATCGTATCATGAATCGTATCGCATCTTGAGTTGAGTGAATATAGACGCGTCGTCAGATTTGAGATGAACCGTGGGTGGAGATTGAGAACAGTACGCGTTGATTTTTTTACTGAGAACCGTTACACCCCTAGTGTACAGAACAGGACTCAGCACTAAAAAGAGAACTGACAACCAAATTTAGCTGCAGTGTGTACGTGGCCATAGATATTCCATACTCTTTTATCATCACTTTCAAAAAAAGGTTGAGAACAATGCATGTCTTTTCCGCATCTTCTGCAGTGCACTCAGTGACTCATGGGAAGTATGTGCACTATGCCCGAGTAACAGGAAGTGTTCAGCCACACATTCTTGAGAGTTGTGAAATGAGTCGCAGAAAATTCTGATAACAGCCAAGTGTTAATTTGCCTCAGGTTTAACACCACGCACTACTTTTGAGAATAACCGAATTGGCAAGGCATTCAGATAAACATTAACTTTATATGAGCAATATACAGGTTAAGAGAAGTTTCGTAAATCTGAGGTCATATTAGATAATATAACGGATATGTAAAAAAAAAAAAAAAAAAAAAAAAGCACAACAAGATAAAACTAAAGATCTCTTTGTTTGACACACATTCACATCTCACTAATCACCCCCCAAAAAAAACAAAAAAAAAAAAACAAATAAAAATCAACACAATATGTAGAGTTCATCTCCCCAGATCTTCACTAGCTCATCTAAATCCAGTTAGTCTCAGTTCAGGTTGTCAGTGGAAGGACAGGCTCACACTGAGAGTCGTGAGAACATAACAAGCAAGCACTTGTGCTTGAAGAAAGCTTCGTTTGAAAAGCCTCCTTTAGTGGCTCTAAGCTGAGACAAGGCTCTATTTGTCACATGTGGCCTGCGCTCTACTGGATGCATACAGGGTTTTAAACTTCTATTCAAGCTCTGCGATCGTGTTCTGTCTCCTTTAACAAGCTCCTCTAGTTAATGCCATCACCATGGAGATGAGCTCTTCGGTATCAACACATCCTCTCTAAACGGAGAAACACATGTACAAACACTAACAACTCAATACTGAAATCTCCTTCTGTTCCTGGAGGTCAACTGGGAGAACATGGAACTAGTTTGACTCCCAGAGAACACCTGGAATACACTGTAAGTGCATAAGCAGGGCTCAACAATAAGAACTGCCTGATGGCCAGCTGACAGAATTATCATGAAGGTTTATAATTTGCACGTGTTTTTAAGTCTCACCAATTATTCAAGCGATTTCAAGCCATTCAGGTGCCAAAGAGAACTCAATTCGGTACACAAAATGGGCTCTCTTTTCTGTCTTATCGAAAAATACACACAAAATGAACAAAATGCAAGCCTTGGCATCAGGCAACAGTTGGGTTATATTTTAAAGACCCCCTGTGGTGAAAATCAAGTTTTTAATGTTGTTTATATGTCTATGTGGTGTTTTTAAAGGGCATATTGCAGGTTTTTTTTTTTTTCAAAAGGAATAATCAATCTTGTATGAAAATACCATATGAAAAATTAACGCAGGATTTAAAATGTTTTAAAAAGACACGAGGGCACAAATTTAGTAGATAAAGTGACCATTTCGTTGACTGTTTGTAAAAAAAGCTTTTTTTCCCGACATCGTGTCACATTACGTCACGAGAGTGAGTCGTTTACCGGGCTCTGCTGCGTTGGCTCAGTGCAGAATAGGTTGGTATTCAGTAGGAGTCAGCATGCTTTCTATAGTTTTTCTATTTCAATTTATCATCGTCATGGTAAATTATTGTGTCCAGCCTGTCAGGACATCGAGTCCAAAGGTTTCCTAACCAAAAAAAAAAAAAATAGGAAACCTGCCTGGGTGGCGTTTTGTGCCAGTAAAGAGACAGGACTTCACTTCTCCATCTGCTTCGAAAAGCGCCGTGGTGTGTAGCGTTCACTTCAGACCGGAGGATTATCATCCCGGCGATATGGAGTTCAACATTGTAATACTCGTAAATATAATACTTGTAAAGGGTGATATTAAATGAATAAACATCCACACGCGATGCTTCTTTGCCGTTGTTTTTACGTGAATCAATTTCAACATTGATGAATACAAAGTATGTACATTAACACAAATGCATACAGTCTCAAACTTTTCAAAACAGTTTTGAATTATGTAACTTACTGGTAAATTTTATTCATGCCATGTACTGTATGTACATTCAAGTTCACTCTACATACTCATGGCGTCATATACATCCTCACACTATCGGTGAATCGGCAAATAAACTCATAACACAGAATTAATGAATAAAGGATAACATGAAACAACAGGAGCATTGTTTGTGTAACATTAGCAACACATTATTAGCTGTTTGATAACGCAGTCAAGCAAAAGGCTAATCATTTTAATTACCGTTTTGTGTCAGACACTGTAGAGAGCAATACATTTGTGCAGCGTTTACTACAGTAACTTGAGTAAAAGTTGACCAAGTTGGTCTCGGAGTTGGTGCGAGCGAGTGGAGGCGGGGATAATTTGTATATTCATGGATCCGCATATACTAAATGAAGCAAGGGTGCAGAGTTACATTCAAGCTATTTTAAGGCATGAAGAGTTTTTGCTGTGGTATCAATTGAAATTGAGAATTGTGGAATTTCACTGGTCTCAAAATGTTGGTGTTGTGTAACAACCTTATTTATTAGAATATAAGGTTTAAAATAATTTTTAAATATATTTCTTTTAGTGGCAGGACAAGTTTAAAAAAAATAAAAAATCCTTATTGTTGAGCACTGCTAAGCATCCATCGAGTACATAAACATAAATGGTTGAGTTATTCCAAAGAAAACCAGGAATTACATTCACATAAAATCACTAAATGGTCAAACCAAGCAAGGTGTAATAATAATAAAAATGTAGAAATAGATAGATATCCTGTAGGAGAAAGTAACGTGACAGGTGAAATATATGACGTCATTTGCCTATTTGGCAGTGTCATCATCACTACAAAGGTCAAATGTCCAAAATATGACATATCTGCCTCATTTGTCACCCTACATTTGAATGTGCTCTATACTAGACACCTTTCATATTTACGCAACGCACTGTGTGTAAAATACCAACCGCAAAACCCAAATTACCCCATTTAAATTATTCTATAGTTGCGGTGCATGACTGGATTTGTACATCACTGATAGGCGACCATAAACCTGTCGTGTACCCTGAAAAGTTATCAGCCAACGCAGAATGACGTTAAAGTTATCAATCTTTATATGACCTTCAACTTATTATCAACCCTATAAATTAAACGATATAAATCAAACCACTATATAATCTCTGATATCTGTGCATTTTCACAGCCAGCAGTACAACGAGATGTCAACCATCTAACCTCACGAGACCAACTGTTGACTGAGCCTTAAAATAAACCGAAGAGCGATTTATGAATTAACGTTACATGTAGTAGATTATTGAAGACATCAAGTGTACACTTCATCAATCATGATCCGTTATACTAATATCGTGGCTCGCGCACATTTAGCTTAGCAACTATTAGCTACATTCCTACTGAACGAGATGACAAATACCTGAAAACTACGTTTCTCGCTTATTTGCTTATAACACAGTGTATCACTTCTTCACTCTCTTAAACGGTTTTAGTTAAATGACTTTATACTGTCTAATCGTCTGTGGGGTTTCTGGGTAGTTCACTAGCGTGCTAGCACTTATTAGCCTAAGTCGGCTAGCTGTTTCAGACATCACTCACCTGGTCTCTAATTTTGAGGACCACCATGTTTCGATGCTCTCTTTGGCTCACATGCAGGACTAAACGGATATTATTTACCACCACCACTTGAAGGCCGATGTTTTATTGTAGGTAAATCTAGCGCTTCCAGTAGGCCTGGGGTTTCCTATGTGCCACTGATGAGCAGGAGAGAAAACTCCATAACATTACCGCCACTGCTGCCTCACAAAGAACGGAGACGATGATTGGCTAGACAGTAGTTTGAGCGACAGTAAGAAGAACGATGATTGGTTAAAAGCAAGATTCCCTTACGGAACGTTGCTCTCTCTCTCTCTCTCTCTCTCTCTCTCTCTCTCTCTCTCTCTCTCTCTCTCTCTCTCTCTCTCTCTCTCTCTCTCTCTCTCTCTCTCTCTCTCTCTCTCTCTCTCTCTCTCTCTCTCTCTCTCTCTCTCTCTGTGTGTGTGTGTGTGTGTGTGTGTGTGTGTTTCAGAGAAGTAAATGAAGAAGTGCGTGTTTCTCTATCGCACTGACTTCCACCACTTTTTAACAAAATGCATTACAATGAATACAAAAAAGAAGGTTATGGTGGATTAAGACTTATATTATGTCTACACATAGCCATTTATAACGGTTTAAAAGTCATTTTAAGAAAATATTTTAAGGACCTATGGTGCAGTATAAATGTTATAAGGAAAAATAAGCCAGTTTGAAAATTTCTGTTTAAGTAAATTACAACCAAGGTTGTAAACAATACAAAAATTGTTATGGTTATTTGACCAATATGCAGTTTAAGTTGTATTTTCTGAATCTAGAGCTATGACAAATAACCATGAGCATTATGGAAAATTATATGTGTTATAATATGCCAATATCAATAAGGATATTATTATTCATCATAGGCTATACGTGTACGTGGTGCATTTCAGTATAAAACTGTCAAATTGTACTCAGGTGAGGAGTAGGCTAATATTCTATTATATGTAACTAATATGTATCCATGACAAAACTAGAGCAGACTTGGACAATCCTATTTTACTCATTTTCTTTATTGGGTCTTTACTTTGTGTTACAGGAAATACATGTTTTCATAGGCATGTGCAGAAAACAATGAAACCGGTTCCTTGGATTGTTCCTTAACCCTAAAACAGGCAACGTGAACCACGAGTTACATACTCTTTAGTGTCTTGTTTGGGGCATAAGAAAGATTTTTTCATCAAATCCTTTTATCATTTATCATAGCCTGGTCTGTCTTGAGTATGCTGGTCACATGATTTGTTTCAAGTTTTCTGTGATCAATTAGTCAGCCTGACCTAAACCCAACATGGGTGCCATTGGTGCAGGACATTCAGATTTTGTGATAAGTAAATATATAAATCTTACATTTTTTCAGAAAATGTTAATATTCACATGTAAAACTGATATTATTACTTTTTGTTGACTACATCTTTGCATTTTTAACTAGATATTTTCTTGCAGAGTTTCACACAGCTCATTTTATGGTAGAACAGGGGTGTCCAACCCTGCTCCTGGAGGGCTACCTTCCTGCAGAGTTGCACGAAAATAAAAATAAAATAAAAAAAATTCTCTGCAATACTGGCAATACTGTGGATAATCCTTTTTTTATACCCTAAACAGACAACGTAAACTGGGAGTTACAACTCATAAAATCCAAACTACATCAAATATTTTAAAAATTCCTTTGGATATGTTTTACTTAAGTCCAGATGAAATAAAAAGTGACATGAAATGATTTTTTGCTGATCAGGGTTAAAAGGAACAGCTCATAGTTGCTACAGTAGGCCTAAATGAAAGTTGTGTTTAATAATAAATATATAGACAGATTAAATTCATAACATACTGACAGCTTATCTCAATAAAAATATAAAAACTTGGCAACTTCAGTGTTTTATGAGAAAAAAGAGAGAATACATTCATTTAGATTGAACGAGGTTTGAGTTGCTGTAAAGACAAGATGAGCGTTAAATAAACGCAGCACAAACAGTCTATTTTAATATTGTGCACCAGATGACGCTAAAGGTGTATTTATAAGACTTTACAAATATGTACATCTCTCACTGGCTGTTCTAATGCATCGCAACCAGAGACAGAAACTGACACGATTTTATCATATGCCCGTATACGCAATACCGTCTATATAAACAATGAGTTAAAAAAATTTGACTAAATATAAAAATATAAATATAAACAAATCTCGGTTAAAAAAAATCGCTGCTTGCTCTCTGTAAAATAGCAGCCTTTAATCCACAGCAGTCGTTGGAATGTTCATAATTATCGCCACATCTGTTCTTGTTATTATGCATAAATGAAAAGACGAAGCTGGTTCAGCCTCGTCTTTTCATTATCATTAAATGCGGTTGCACGCTCACAAGTAGGTAAAATGGGATAAGATGTCAGTTACGAACTATATGCATAATTTACTTAGGCTACTAACATATTTTGATGTTGCAGAAATGATGATGCATCAGCCAATGTGTTATTAAGTGATATAAAACATTTGCTAATTTAGTTGTCATAGCCAAAAGTAAACATTAGCCATTCAAAGAGGCTATAGTTTTATAGTAATGACACATTAGCTAATATTATGGGAATATTATGTAATATTATTTGTCAAGTATAGAGCCACATCAGCAAATAATTTGGAATATATAAAAAAAGTTATATAATAATAACTTGCATATTACAATAACATTTTCAGCACTTTTTATGTCATAAAGAATATTGGGCCCTTATACTTCCATTAGTAGGTATTTACATTGAAGATGCACTGAATTTAAAGGGATGTTCACCCAGAACAACCCTTAAGTTGTTCAAAACCTGTATGAATTTCTTTCTTCTGCTGAACACAAAAGAAGATATTTTAAAGAATATGGGTATTAGTAATACTATGGAAGTCAATGGGGTCCATCAACTGTTTGGTTACCGATATTCTTCAAAATATCTTTTGTGAACTATCCCTTTAAGTAGCTAGTATAGATGACAACCCAATGAAAGCTTCTTGGAATTCCTTGGGATTCAATTAAAATGGTGAAAAATGTAAAAAATATGGCTGAGCTGTAATTAATGCATTTTAGTGAACAAGTATTTTATTAATGCATTTTAAGAACACTTGTTAAAGCAACATGAAAGGATGCACAAATATTTGATGCAGTGACATTTGACCATTTGTACAAATATAAGTCATCAGAGGAAACATTCCAGTCCCCAATTGTTCATAATTGTTCATAAGAAATAATAAAAATCAACAAATCAACAAAAACCACTAACTACTGCTCTTTTGAACTTTCTATTCATCAAAGAATCCTGAAAAAAAAAAAATGTTTTACACAACTGTTTTCAACATTGATAATAATCATAAATGTTTCTTAAGCAGCAAATCAGCATGTTAGAATGATTTCTGAAGGAACATGTGACACTGAAGACTGGCGTAATGATGCTGAAAATTCAGCTTTGCATCACAGAAATAAATTACATTTTAAAATATATTCAAATAGAAAACAGTTATTTCACAACATTACTGTTTTTTTTTTTGTATTTTTAATAAAATAAATGCAGCTTTGGTGAGCATAAGAGACTTCTTCTAAAAACATTAAAAATCTTATGGATCAAAAACTTTTGAACGGCAGTGTAATTAGTCATAATTTCTATCATATTCTAGTCAATTTTATTAGTATTCAGAGTTTCAGCTCAACTTTCTTCATCATTCAAAGTGGTCGAAAAAGTGCCAGAAACTCTAAAGTTACTCTGGCTGTAACTTTGTATGTAAGAACAGCTTTGATTTTGTTTAAACATTTTGTTTTTGTTGCTATACCAAAACTGTGGTAACTTGGTATTAGTCACTACTGTCATAAAAAGTAAAAAGAAAATGCAGAATGCTTCTGAGCTTTTGACACACTTTAAAGATATCAATTTATTATGGTTTTACAGTTTTTAGTATTAGGTTTACATTTATTATGGTTTAACAATGATGTTTTGCTGCTTACAATGGTAAGTTTTGTGGGTTTTGGGGTACTTGTACTGGTACTGGTTCACTGCATGACTGAAAAGAAATTGCAGGAAGTGGTTAGCAGGTGAGGGAGGGGCTCCCATCAGACTGTCAAAACCAAACATTGGTCTGTCAGAATTACAGCAGCGCTGTCAAACTAACTACAGGTTAGCCAGCCCAGGACTATAGATATTAGTATTAGTATATGATAACTGAATACAAACATTTCTGGAGAGCAAAGTGTGCGTTTGGGTGAGTGGTAGTTGAGCTTTAGAAAGCTAGACAAAACTTAGCTAATGTTAGATTGACAGACAGCTTGTCGTTTTAGCTTAGCAATGACAGGGATGTGTTTATTCCGCTCTCTCGAGTCAACCACTTGGCTTTAACTGTGTACTAACACAGGTGAATGCTTCAGATTTAAAGAGCACTGCCGGGTATTTGTTAGTTTGTAAGATTTGTTTATTTGGGCAGAAAGCTAACCTCCAACCCAAGGCAGATTAAGGTTAGCCTGCTAGCACCACCCGACGAATCTGTTTCTGTGGGAATTATGAGCACCAGTAATGTTTATGCAATTCGCAAACGGAGGAAACCGGCCCAGAAAAGGTAATAAATCATTGTTTGGATGATTAGGATGCTTAGTTAAACTTTTATACTATCAGCCTGTTTAATATCTACACCTAACATTATAAAGCAGACAACTGACTATCATTGAATAGTTAATATTTCTTTATATAGTTATTTGAATATTTATTCAATTTGACTCAACTTTGTTAGTGGAATGACGTTATCGCTGCACTCTCTCCAAAATCTAGTCAGATGTTGTGGAATTAAAGGGTTAGTTCACTCAAAAATGAAAATTCTGTTATTAATTACTCACTCTCATGTCGTTCCAAACCCGTAAGACCTTCGTTCATTTTCGGAGCACAAATGAAGATATTTTTGATGAAATCCGAGAGCTCTCTGACCCCTCCATAGACAGCTATTTAATTAACACTTTCAAGGCCCAGAAAGGTAGGAAAGACATTGTTAAAATAATCCACGTGACTCCAGTGGTTCAACCTTAATTTTATGAAGCGACGAGAATACTTTTTGTGCGCAGAAAACAAACAAAAATAACAACTTTATTCAACAATCTCTTCTCGTCTGTGTCAGTCTCCTACGCTGTTGACGTAGTGTAAACAGTGCAGCACTTCCAAGTTCTACGTCAGAACGGCAGCTCACCATTGGCTAGCTCCTGCGTCAGCATCACATGCATGCGTCATGGTGCTCACGTGGACAGCGTCGGCCAATGGTAAGCCGCCGTTCTGACGTAGCGATTTGAAAGCGCTGCACTGTATTTACTACGTGAACAGCATAGGAGACTGACACAGACAAGAAGAGATTGTTGAATAAAGTCGTTATTTTGAGGGTTTTTTTGCACACAAAAAGTATTCTCGTTGCTTCATAAAATTAAGGGTGAACCACTGGAGTCACATGGACTATTTTAACAATCTCTTTCCTACCTTTCTGTACCTTGAAAGTGCAAGTGGTAATTAAATTGCTGTCTATGGAGGGGTCAGAGAGCTCTAAGATTTCATCCAAAATATCTTTAATTTGTGTTCCGAAGATGAACGAAGGTCTTACAGGTTTGGAACGACATGAGGGGGAGTAATTAATGACAGAATTCTCATTTTTTGGTGAACTAACGCTTTAAGCATTAACGACAAATATTCTTTTCAACAAATGGGCATTGAATATAGGTGTTCAACTTTATTTTCTATTCATATTTTACCAGGTTTCTGCATTTCTCTTACCAAAATGTGGGCCATGTCTAAATACAGTGTAAAATTTTGTGACTGATTACGTCTAATAGAGCAAACTCTACAAAATATGAAATGATGACAGTCTGGCTATCTTGTCATACTAATCTGAAAGTTACAGTAAAGCTGGATGTTTTCTCTTTTTTTAGTGGGAAGCAGTCACCTCCTGAATGTGTCAAATCGAATCCATCCAAACGACATCGGGACCGGCTGAATGGAGAGTTAGACAGGTTGGCCAGCCAACTTCCCTTCCCACAAGAGGTCATATCCAAGCTGGACAAACTCACCATACTGAGGCTAAGTGTGAGCTACCTGCGGGCCAAAAGTCACTTCAATGGTAATACATGATGAACGAAAGCTGCAGTTGTATCATGTATATATTGTTGTACAATTTCTGATTGTATTTAAATTTATGGATGCAATAGTTCCGGCGGTCCTAGAGGACTAGTGTCCTGCAGTGTTTAGCTCCAAATTCTCCAAAAATACCTGCCTGGAAGATTCAAGTAATCCTGAAGACCTTGATTACCTTGGTTCAGGTGTGTTTAATTGGGGTTAGAGCCAAATTCTTCAGGACAGTGGCCCTCCAGGAATAGGACTGGACACCCCTGCAATAGTCCAAATTTGAAAGATTATTGTTTATTATTTTGATGTATTTTCTATAGAATTCTATCATAGTTTAGTATCTTGTGGTCTGCATCCAAATGCAACACTTTTTCTTCTTTGTGAATGATTCAAATAAATAAGGGTGCTTTCATACTGGCAGTTTAGTTCAAAACAGGGCGCAGTTCGCATGAAAAACTGGTAATCTGAAAGCTGTCATGCGGACCCGGGAGTGCACAGGGGTACCGAACCTGAGACTACCTCTAGGAGATGATCTGAGTTTGGTTGCACCGGAACTGTGGCTCGATTTGCGTGAATGTGAAAGCAACTCAGACTTGTGTGCGCACTTGTTCAGGAAGTCAAGTAACCTGCGCATGCGTTTTATCCAATGACAACTTCATCAACAAAACACATTTCGTGGATGAAATTTTGATGACTGACCTGGATATGAGCAAGAGTGAGTGTGCAGTGTAATTGTGCAGAGTGAGTGCAATCAGAGTGGCAAATGAATGACTCCCAATCAGCTTTCTTCTCAAAAGAGTCCGTTTGCAAGCCTTCATGCGAAGCACATACAGTAAATGCAAGTGTCGTTCACATTGCTGCGCATAATAGCACCAAATTCATTAAAAACCATAAACCACAATATATTTACCCTCGTTCTGTTTTCTATCATGCACTGTGCACCTTTGTGATTAGCGCAGATGCACCAGGGTTTGATGAAATCAAGTGAGTGTGAAACCAGACCAATGCTGTGGGGGACACCTGAAACAATCGGACTAGGACCGCAGCAAACAGTGCCCAGTCTGAAAGCCCCCATTACAGATCATTTTAAGTGGTTAGACCCGTTAAACCAGCCCCAAACTCTAAAAAACCTTATACAAAAAACCTAAAATATTTATACAAACCCGATTCCAAAAAAGTTGGGACACTGTACAAATTGTGAATAAAAAAGGAATGCAATAATTTACAAATCTCATAAACTTATATTTTATTCACAATAGAATATAGATAACATATCAAATGTTGAAAGTGAGACATTTTGAAATGTCATGCCAAATATTGGCTCATTTTGGATTTCATGAGAGCTACACATTCCAAAAAAGTTGGGACAGGTAGCAGTAAGAGGCCGGAAAAGTTAAATGTACATATAAGGAACAGCTGGAGGACCAATTTGCAACTTATTAGGTCAATTGGCAACATGATTGGGTATAAAAAGAGCCTCTCAGAGTGGCAGTGTCTCTCAGAAGTCAAGATGGGCAGAGGATCACCAATTCCCCCAATGCTGCGGCGAAAAATAGTGGAGCAATATCAGAAAGGACTTTCTCAGAGAAAAATTGCAAAGAGTTTGAAGTTATCATCATTTACAGTGCATAATATCATCCAAAGATTCAGAGAATCTGGAACAATCTCTGTGCGTAAGGGTCAAGGCTGGAAAACCATACTGGATGCCCGTGATCTTCAGGCCCTTAGACGGCACTGCATCACATACAGGAATGCTACTGTAATGGAAATCACAACATGGGCTCAGGAATACTTCCAGAAAACATTGTCGGTGAACACAATCCACCGTGCCATTCGCCGTTGCCGGCTAAAACTCTATAGGTCAAAAAAGAAGCCATATCTAAACATGATCCAGAAGTGCAGGCGTTTTCTCTGGGCCAAGGCTCATTTAAAATGGACTGTGGCAAAGTGGAAAACTGTTCTGTGGTCAGACGAATCAAAATTTGAAGTTCTTTTTGGAAAACAGGGACGCCATGTCATCCAGACTAAAGAGGACAAGGACAACCCAAGTTGTTATCAGCGCTCAGTTCAGAAGCCTGCATCTCTGATGGTATGGGGTTGCATGAGTGTGTGTGGCATGGGCAGCTTACACATCTGGAAAGGCACCATCAATGCTGAAAGGTATATCCAAGTTCTGGAACAACATATGCTCCCATCCAGGCATCGTCTCTTTCAGGGAAGACCTTGCATTTTCCAACATGACAATGCCAGACCACATACTGCATCAATTACAACATCATGGCTGCGTAGAAGAAGGATCCGGGTACTGAAATGGCCAGCCTGCAGTCCAGATCTTTCACCCATAGAAAACATTTGCTGCATCATAAAGAGGAAGATGCGACAAAGAAGACCTAAGACAGTTTAGCAACTAGAAGCCTGTATTAGACAAGAATGGGACAACATTCCTATTCCTAAACTTGAGCAACTTGTCTCCTCAGTCCCCAGACGTTTGCAGACTGTTATAAAAAGAAGAGGGGATGCCACACAGTGGTAAACATGGCCTTGTCCCAACTTTTTTGAGATGTGTTGATGCCATGAAATTTAAAATCAACTTATTTTTCCCTTAAAATGATACATTTTCTCAGTTTAAACATTTGATATGTCATCTATGTTGTGTTCTGAATAAAATATTGAAATTTGAAACTTCCACATCATTGTTTTTATTCACAATTTGTACAGTGTCCCAACTTTTTTGGAATCGGGTTTGTATGTTTGTTTCCTCCTATGAGGGTCTTCCACATCTCAAGGCTAATTGCAGTATAGAGGGAAAGTAGAAAGAATGCTTTCAAACTTCAGGATGCCATTTGGGTGTGTGAGATCCTGCGGAAAGTAAAATATAAATTTGTAATCATATGCATTCTCTTGCAGCGGAAGTCTGGTGAGAACGGCAACAATAGCATTTTCTTTCAAAGAGCAGAAAATGCAGTTGTTTTGACAAGTACATTCTCTTGATGATCACCCAAAGCTGGTTGTTTCTGTAGTACCCGAATATGTTCTGGCAAACATTAACCTAAGAAGTTTACCTGGCATTAGGCAAGAGGCTTTTTCCCTCAGCATTAAGATATGGAACTAGGACAGAGCAGTGCATGGAGTTCCTGCTTTTGTTTGTGATAGAGCGCTTATCATAGGACATCCCAGCAGTTTTATCTCAGGATGACCCATATTTGGATAATACAAGGAATATGCAAAAGAAATATGCTTTGTAATGTTACAATAATGGTCTGGAGGTTCTTTGGGACAGATACTTTTTTCTTGCAGCTGTCCAAAAGTTTTAATTTGTGTATGAATCACAAAATTCAAGGCACAGATTGCGCAATGTTAGGATTTAGAGTGCATTATTTTGATAATCGATTAGTTGGTCCATTATTTTTTCGATTAATTGGATAAAAAGCCCAATTAATACACTATTATATCCTATATATATATATACCCTTACAAAAAATAACCATGGTTTTACAACGAATAAAACAAGCAAAAAAAATAAAAATAAATAAATAACAGGGTTATTGTAGTTATTCCATGGTAACCACAAATTAACCATAGTTTTTCTTCAATCCATGGTTTAACTATGGTATTTGTGTGGTTATACAAATGGTAATCAATACGCCAAAAAAACATGGTTTTACTATAATAAAACCATGGTTAATTTTCGTAAGGGTATATCTGTGCTATACATTATGTGCAAAAAAGTTACTAAGCAAAAAGACAGTTTAAATCCCTACATTAAAATTATATTAAAGAAAAACAAAAAATCACAAACTCAGTGTTAGCAGATAAGAGGAATGTTCTACAGGAAAACACACATACACACACAAAGTATTTACAGTATCCTTTACAGTTACTACTCTCATAAAATACTTAAATTACATGTTGACTTTTAAACCTAAATTTTGCGTCCAACAGCAGATATTTCAGCTAAATTAATGTGTTTGCGCTGAATATTGTCTCCCTCTCGACTGCGTTCTGTCTGTTTGAGGCGCATGCGCTCGCCCGCCGCACCGGTACTCGTTCAGTGGAGTTTAAAGCTGTCAGGACGCGCTTTCATGCAAGATGGAAATACTTGCGTGAATTAGTAACATTTACAGATAAGAACATAACCTGTAAAATGAACGTTTTGCGCGGAGGATGCACACGCATCTGTCAAAGCACATGACAGGGTATGTTAAACACTAATGCATTATCTTGAAGCTTAAAATCAAGATTTCTCATGTTTTGGGCGCTTGGATCATGTACCTTTCCCGCAGCAGCTCACTGTTTCCACTCCACTATTTTTAGATGCATTTTGTTCATAGAAATGCGTTCCCTTTCGAACGGTCAGTCGTACTGCGTCGAAGACGCTAGGGGTAACTCCTTTTCCCCGATTATACTGAAAACTTCATAAAATCACGCAGTGCTACTGCACAGCCATAGCAGTGTAGAGGACTCTCGCACGCTATTGGCTGGCCAGTGGGAACTGCACGAACCAGTGGCACTGCGCGAACCAACCAGTGCGAAGCCCGCGAAGCTGAGCGCAGAGCCCGCCAAGTGGGCGGGGCATCTGCCTATAAAAGACGCACGCTCTGCCATAAAATTCAGATTTCTCTCCTTCAGCGACGGTCTACTCACCCTCGCTGATCCCTCTCGAAAGCTTCACCTTCGCCGAGAACAGACGAGCCTGCAGCGGAACAGCGAGCTAGCCAGCCCGGCCCATCCTGCGAGAGAGTCAACAGCCTGATATCAGCGCGCTCTATCGCCAGCGATCCCTCGCCGTTTTCCTGCGCTCTCCGGCGAAACACTACGGTGTATCCTTTTTTCTCTGTTCACAAAAGAGCAAACGACATTTTCATGTCGCGCCACATGTGTGGCACATGCAGTTCCGAACTGCATGAGGAGGACGGCCACGGCGAGTGTGTTATCTGTCTGGGTAAGGCCCACGCGGATACAGCTCTCACTGGGTCCGGCTGCTCTCACTGTGAGAGTATGCCCATCTCCTTTCTCCGCTCACGGATAGCGCTCTTCTCAGAGCGCGACCCCGCCCCTCTCGCTCTCCCATTCCCTTTCCTATCCGAGCCTCGGCGGAAAAAACGGTGGCGTCAGAGGGCTGAGTATTCGGAGGTCAGTGAGCTCACGTCGGCCCAGTGCCAGCGTGCCTCGCTCTCGCCTCAGAGAGACATCTCTCCGGTGATGTTCTCTCGATCAGATCTGCACCCTCCGCTCTTCGCCGAGGGCCTGGTCTCATTCAGTGCGTCTGATGACGACACACGAGAGCACCCTGAGTTGCACGAAGAACTGGCGAAATCATGACGCGCGCCTTACTCTGCGCGCCCCCGCTCATCCACCTCGCACGCGCTCTCTACCATTGACGGCGCTGACGAGAAGGGATACGAGAAGCTCCCCCTACTCGAGGAAGCTATGGCCGCAAACCTCTGCCCACCTTCTTCGATGGGATGGAAGCCCAAGGTTTCGCACCCGTATAAGCCCTGCAGGACTACGTCAGTCTTAGCAGGTAGGGCCTACACTTCCGCCGGCCAAGCAGGCTTCGCTCTCCACTCGATGGCGGTCCTGCAGGTGTTCCAGGCCAAACTCCTCCGCGCTATGGATGAGACTGGAGCGGATCAGGAGGCTTTCCGTGATCTGAGAAGCGCCACAGACCTGGCCCTTCGCGGCACAAAAGCCACCGCCCAAGCCATAGGCAGATCTATGGCCAGCCTAGTGGTGCTAGAACGCCATTTATGGTTGAATTTGACGGAGATCAAGGAGGCCTGCACAGTGCGCCGCCACTCAACACTATAAAACACCTGTGCGACCGGGCCAAGGCCTGGAAGGCCATCCCTGGTGTGTCACAATGGGTTATAAACACAATACAACAAGGTTACTCACTCCAGTTCGCTCGCAAACCACCCCGCTTCGCGGGCATACTGCACACTTCAGTGGAGAGCTACGTGTCTCACGTCCTCAAAACCGAAGTAAAGAGCCTTTTGGAAAAAGGGGCCATAGGCTTTTACAGCCACTACTTCCTCGTTCCCAAAAAGGATGGCGGCCTCAGGCCCATCCTAGACCTCAGACATCTGAACAGGGTCCTTATCAAACGGCCCTTCAGAATGTTAACGCTGAGACAAATCATCGCGCAGTTTCGCCCGATGGATTGGTTTTTCTCAGTGGATCTGAAAGATGCCTACTTTCATATCCAAGTCATTCCCCGTCACAGACCGTTCTTGAGATTCTCGATCGACGGGAAGTAGAGCCCTGCACGGGCCTCAAATCTAGGCCCTAGCCCGGCCCTGGCCCGAGACGCTCAGGCCCTAGCCCGGCCCGTGTCTGACAGCTTATCAAAAATCTCGGCCCGAGTCCGACTGGAGTCATTACACACTGCTGCAGCCATTAAAATAGTTCAGCTTTGTTTTTAATGTCAAAGTAGTTATATTTAGTTTCGTTTCTTTATTAAGTTAATTTAGAAAAAATGTTTGGAGCATTTTTTGTTTGTTAAATTAAAGTTTTTGTATTTTAAAGTGACGACCAAGCGGCCAGCGGCCGACAGATTTAACCACATGTTTGATCAATTTAGCCTCTCAAGTCAACACTTGACTTGTCTTGCCTATAATAAAATCCATAGATTTAAAACACTTCAAGCATATCACAATGTTAGTTTAAACGTTTACTATCACCACCACAGTAAAAAGGCATTTTTGACAAGCTGAGGCAGGCTGCTGCTGCTCGCAACGGTGCTCGCAAACGAAACGGGCTATACAATCTAAACAATAAACAAAATAAAAATAAAAAACTTGCAGTTTTTCTTACCTTACACCTCTCCGCAAAACGAATATAAATCCGATCTTCAATTCCCGCGCTATAGGCTATGCAAATTTAACGGAGTTCACGTCACCGAAAGCAACAAATAGCCTATGAGATGCATTTTATTTATCATCAGCTCATTTCAAGATCAAAGACCGCAATAGGAGAAAGAGAGACCTAAGCACTTGTCATTTACACTTGTCCAGTTTCGTCTGAAATGTGTCCCAGACCACCTTCTGAATTGGTTTGTTTGAGTGATCAGATATAAATCCGTCTCGAAAGAATTTCGGAAGGCATTTACTCCTGGTCTTTTCACAATCGGATAGATATCTGATCAGAGATATCGAATGAAATGACCAGGTGTAAAAACTCCATAACTCTTCTAGCTGCGCTGAAGGAATGCTCGCTGCGGACGCTGAACACTGTGAGCCAGTCTTGACAGTCGCGGTATCATGGTCTTGTGTTGTTTCCACCAGCGCAGCCCATCTTATAGTTTCTTTTAATGGGTGAATGTCTAAAATATAAAAAGAAGGAGAAGCCTAAAACAGGCCCGAAGCCCGGCCCGCGTGTGAGGTATGACGAGAAAATTGGCCCGAAGCCCGGCCCTAGGGGCGTAAATAAGTCGGGGCCCGTCGGGCTCGGGCTGAAATGCAGCGCTCTAACGGGAAGGTCTACCAGTACACAGTCCTACCATTCGGTCTGTCCCTGGCCCCCCGCACTTTCATGATGTGCATAGATGCAGCCCTCTCCCCTTTAAGACAAATGGGAATGCGCATTTTGAACTACCTCGACGACTGGCTCATTCTGGCCCGGTCAGAGGCGGAATTAGAATCACACAAATCTGTGCTACTCAGCCATCTAGAATGCCTGGGTCTCAGAGTAAATACAGCCAAGAGCTCGTTGCTTTCCAGGCAGAGAATCTCTTTCCTGGGGGCGATTTTAGACTCAACCCAAATGAGGGTGTGGCTGTCGAAGCGTGCTCTGACTATTCAGCAGCTCGCGCAATCGTTCAAAACGGGAACCAACAGACCTCTAAGAACCTTTCAGAGAATGCTGGGCCTTATGGCGTCAGCTTCTCTAGTACTTCCGCTGGGTATGCTGCACATGCGCCCCCTGCAGTACTGGCTGAAACCACGGGTTCCTCCCCAAGCTTGGCGCTCAGGCCAACTTTGGATCAAAGTGGGCCACGGTTGTGTCAAAGCCCTGGCTCCTTGGTCAAAACCCAAGGAACTTGGGGACGGTTTCGAGACGAATGGTAGTCACTACGGACGCCTCCAACACGGGTTGGGGCGCTCTGTGCAAGGGCAAACCGGCCTTCGGCTCGTGGTCGAGCAAGGAGTCACGGATGCACATAAACTGCCTAGAAATTCTGGCAGTGGTGTTAGCCCTCAAGACTTTCCTACCACGTCTTTCGGGTCACCATGTCCTAGTTCGCATGGACAACACGACAGTGGTTTCCTACATAAACCGCCAGGGCGGGCTCAGGTCGAGACGGCTCAACCAGCTGGTCAGAAGTCTCCTCCTACGGGCAGAGGGCAACCTGCACTTGCTAAAAGCAGTGCATGTGCCGGGCATGAACCAGGGAGCAGACATGCTCTCCAGGGGTCTGGTGGCCCCAGGGGAATGGACCCTCCATCCCCAGACGGTTCAGATGATATGGGAGGTTTTCGGGAGGGCAGAGGTCGACCTCTTCGCCTCCGAAGACAACTCTCATTGCCCAATATATTTTTCAAAGAGCAAGGATGCGCTGGCCCACGAATGGCCCAGTCGCCTGCTCTATGCTTTTCCTCCAGTCCCGCTCCTTCCCCAAGTCTTGAAACGAATCAGGGAGAGCGAACACACAGTCCTGTTAGTGCCCCCACTCTGGCGGACCCATTTTTGGTTTCCCGAGTTGATTCAGCTGCTGTCAGCAGCCCCATGGCCAATTCCGCTGAGGAAAGACCTCCTTTCCCATGCGAATGGGACAATCTGGCACCCCCGTCCCAAACTGTGGGCGCTGCATGTGTGGCCCCTCAAGGGGGGCTCAGTGACCTCCCAGCGAGTGTCCTGAGCACTATAAGTGAGGCTAGAGCTCCGTCCACTAGGCGCCTCTATGCTCTCAAATGGTCAGTGTTTTCTGGATGGTGCTCAACCAGAAACCAGGACCCATCATCATGCAAAGTATCACAGATACTCGTTTTTCTGCAGGAGATGTTGGATGCAGGGCGTACTCCATCCACACTCAAAGTTTACATGGCAGCTGGTCAGTCAGTGGGCAGAAACGACATGATTGTCCGTTTCCTAAAGGGAGCCAGAAGGCTTAACCCCCCTAGGCCTCCTACGGTGCCCTCCTGGGACCTTTCTCTGGTCCTACTGGCACTGAAAGAGCCTCCTTTCGAACCGTTACAGACGGCCGAATTAAAACCACTCACGCTAAAGACTGCCCTGCTGTTAGCACTGGCATCAGTTAAGCGTGTTGGTGACATACAAGCGTTCTCCGTGAGCACTTCCTGTCTAGAGTTTGGCCCAGGTGACTCTAAGGTCATCCTCAAACCGAGACATGGGTATGTGCCCAAAGTGCTTTCAACACCGTTCAAAGCACAAGTGGTCACCCTCTCTGCTCTCCCCCCCTCTGAGGACGAGAGACAATTACACCTGCTCTGCCCAGTCAGGGCACTCAGAGCATATGTTGAGCGGTCCTCCCACTTCAGACAGTCGGAGCAGCTCTTTGTAAGATTTGGTGGCCGCACTAAAGGGCTTCCGGTCACCAAACAAAGTCTATCCAGATGGCTGGTCCACAATATTGCGTTAGCTTATGATTCTGTGGGCCTACAATGCCCCATTGATGTCAAGGCTCACTCCACCAGAGGCATGGCCTCTTCCTGGGCGTGGTCCAGTTGAGTTTCTATTGGTGATATCTGTAGAGCGGCAGGCTGGTCCTCACCATCTACATTTACCAGATTTTACAGCCTGGAGGTCCCTGTGCTGCAGGCACAAATCCTTGCTGTATAAAAGAAAAGGTTATGGCGGCCTCGGCGAGCTCACCCCTTACTAGTGACACTTGGAGTCTTGTGTCTTAATGCTCCAGTGTTAATTCTATTCCTTCTAGTGTATAACTGGCCTCTGTGAGCCCAGTTTCCATGGGAATATATCAAGATGTGTCAATAACTCTGGTTTGGGGCCCTTTTTTATTAAGCGCTTCAGTGTGAGGAAGTACATATCGTTATGCTTATCATAAGCACGGCGGGATTTTATAAGTTCCCCTAGCGTCTTCGACGCAGTACGACTGACCGTTCGAAAGGGATCATACTCGGTTACCAATGTAACCTCGGTTCCCTGAGATAAGGGAACGAGTACTGCGTAAGACGGCCGTGCTATGATGCTAACATCTGGCGACCGTTGCTTCAGTCATTTAAACCTGAATTTTATGGCAGAGCGTGCGTCTTTTATAGGCAGATGCCCCGCCCACTTGGCGGGCTCTGCTCTCAGCTTTGCAGGCTTCGCACTGGTTGGTTCGCGCAGTTACACCGCTCTGCCATTGGTTCATGCAGTTCCCACTGGCCAGCCAATAGCGTGTGAGAGTCCTCTACACTGCTATGGCTGTGCAGTAGCACTGCGTAATTTTATGAAGTTTTCAGTATAATCGGGGAAAAGGAGTTACCCCTAGCATCTTCGACGCAGTACTCGTTCCCTTATCTCAGGGAACCGAGGTTACATTGGTAACCGAGTACGTTATTCAGTGCTGTAATTTGGCGCGACTGGTGGAAGTTGGTGGCAGACCCAACTAATCGATAATGAGAATCGTTGTCGATGATTTTCATTATCGATTATTATCGATTTAATCGACTAATTGTTGCAGCCCTAGTGCATAGAGTTACAGTATATAATCCATGCAGGGCTCAACAATGAACCAATGGTCCGGGAATTGCAAAAATAGCTTGCGATGGTTTTGAAAGCTTCAAACAGATCAGTAATGTTTTGCACCATATGTCATTGTGTGAATGAAGTGTGTATATGAATTCATAGCTTTTAGTTACATTATATGTGTCAAATTTCCAGCTATTACTGCAAATCAAAATCTTAATATACAGTGCATCCGGAAAGTATTCACAGTGCTTCACTTTTTCCATATTTTGTTATGTTACAGCCTTATTCCAAAATGGATGAAATTCATTATTTTCCTCAAAATTCTACTAACAATACCCCATAATGACAACGTGAAAGAAGTTTGTTTGAAATCTTTGCAGGTTTATTAAAATAAAAAAATGAAAAAAAAAATCACATAAGTATTCAAAGCCTTTGCCATGACACTCAAAATTGAGCTCAGGTGCATCTTGTTTTCACTGATCATCCTTGACATGTTTCTACAACTTGATTGGAGTCCACCTGTGGTAAATTCAGTTGATTTGACATGATTTGGAAAGGCACACACCTGTCTATATAAGGTCCCACAGTTAACAGTGCATGTCAGAGCACAAACCAAGCCATGAAGTCCAAGGAATTGTCTGTAGACCTCCGAGACAGGATTGTATCGAGGCACAGATCTGGGGAAGGGTACAGAAAAATTTCTGCAGCATTGAAGGTCCCACAGTGGCCTCCATCATCCGTAAATGGAAGAAGTTTGGAACCACCAGGACTCTTCCTAGAGCTGGCTGCCTGGCCAAACTGAGCAATCGGGGAAGAAGGGCCTTAGTCAGGGAGGTGACCAAGAACCCGATGGTCACTCTGACAGCTCCAGCGTTTCTCTGTGGAGAGAGGAGAATCTTCCAGAAGAACAACCATCTCTGCAGCACTCCACCAATCAGGCCTGTATGGTAGAGTGGTCAGACGGAAGCCACTCCTCAGTAAAAGACACATGACAGCCCGCCTGGAGTTTGCCAAAAGGCACCTGAAGGACTCTCAGACTATGAGAAACAAAATTCTCTGGTCTGATGAAACAAAGATTGAACTCTTTGGCCTGAATGGTAAGCGTCATGTCTGGAGGAAACCAGGCACCGCTCATCACCTGGCCAATACCATCCCTACAGTGAAGCATGTTGGTGGCAGCATAATGCTGTGGGGATGTTTTTCAGCAGCAGGAACTGGAAGACTAGTCAGGATCGAGGGAAAGATGAATGCAGCAATGTACAGAGACATCCTTGATGAAAACCTGCTCCAGAGCGCTCTGGACCTTAGACTGGGGTGAAGGTTCATCTTCCAACAGGACAACGACCCTAAGCACACAGCCAAGATAACAAAGAAGTGGCTACGGGACAACTCTGTGAATGTCCTTGAGTGGCCCAGCCAGAGCCCAGACTTGAACCCGATTGAACATCTCTGGAGAGATCTGAAAATGGCTGTGCACCAACGCTCCCCATCCAACCTGATGGAACTTGAGAGGTCCTGCAAAGAAGAATGGGAGAAACTGCCCAAAAATAGGTGTGCCAAGGTTGTAGCATCATACTCAAAAAGACTTGAGGCTGTAATTGGTGCCAAAGGTGCTTCAACAAAGTATTGAGCAAAGGCTGTGAATACTTATGTACTTGTGTTTTTTTTTATATTTTTTATTTTTAATAAATTTTCAAAGATGTCAAACAAACTTCTTTCACGTTGTCAATATGGGGTATTGTTTGTAGAATTTTGAGAAAAATAATGAATTTAATCCATTTTGGAATAAGACTGTAACAGTGAAGCACTGTGAATACTTTCCGGATGCACTGTAGTATTATTAATAATACTTTGTTTTTACAAAGTAAATGTTACATGAATATATTCATTTCAAAAGTTTGAGGTCGCTAAGATAATGTTTTAATGTTTTTGAAAGAAGTCTCTTCTGCTTAATGCATTTATATGATAGAAAATGCAGTATAAACAGTGATATTGTGAAATTCCAATTTAAAATAAACATTTTCTATTTAATGTAATTTATTTTTTATTTTTCTGAAAACCATGATACATTTTTTCAGGATACTTTGATGAATAGAATTATTCATATATATATATATATATATATATATATATATATATATATATATATATATATATTATATATTTTTTTATTTAAAATTAGAAATATTTTGTAATAATATATAGTGTCATTATACAGTATATAGTATCATATCATATACTGTCAGTTTTGATCAATTTAAAGCACCCTTGCTCAATAAAAGTATTAATTTCATAAAAATAAAAATCTTTTAAATGGTAGTATATATACTGCATATTTAAATATTATTTGACTAATATAAAACATTTAGCAGTGAAAATGTAAAATCTTGGCAGGGCAATTATACAAATCTGAACTACTGCCCTGATCAAACATATATTTCAAGTGTTAATAATTAGCCTGTTTAACGACAGTCCGGGTATAGACTTTTATAGAGTTTAATATCACAGTTTATGTAGTGTATGCATGTGTTTCAGACAAGCCTTTCACAATTATGCTTTCAAGGATGCATCTTTTTTTTAGATTTATAAAGGCAATATTCCAAGTTTTGTTAAGCAGAACCATGTGAAAAAAATACCCAGAGCCGTTTTCCATGGAAGTTACTCAATCATTGTTAAGGGAAATGGTCAGCCTGAAAAGAAGTGTAAAAGGCTATGAATAGTGGCTAACATTCACACCAGATTTCCCCTAGTTTATGTTATTCCCATTTTCTGACCAGTTCAGAGGTGTGGTCAGGTGGTCAGCATTGAAGGGATTCCATGAGAAACAGGCTAAACAGGAGCGATGAATGTTGCGTGTGTTTTTGTGTGTAATTGCTCCAACTGTCTGGAGGCCATTGCAGGGGAGGGTCTGGGTTTGCGTGAGTAATTGAAACAGACTCGTTAACATTTTGCCTTAGGTGAAAAGAGTTACGAAATGTTTGATAGTCATTGGCTCCAGCAGCATACTTTGACCTGAGTTGCTGTGTAGCATCAAAGACCCTGCCAAGGTTTGATGTGAACCAGTGTGTGTGTGGGGATCTTTAGGGCCAGACACTGACAGACATTGCATGAGAAGAGTGCAGGAACACCAGCTGAGATATGATCTCAATGCTTTGCTGGCACACACTTCCAAATCCAGGGGTTTGTTGACACAGTGACTAATACTCATTTTCATCCAGTAATGGCATCTAGTAAGAGAAGACTGTGAAAAGATCATTGTTCTCAATAGAAATGAGTTTGCCTGGCAGAGTCAAGAGTACATTTCTGTGTGTTTGCCAGTGTTTTTTGTATTGTGTAGTTCTGTACAGTATAAAATCTTGAAGAATTGATTAGCTAAAACAATTAATTAGTTAATTACATAACTGGGTCAGTGCCATAATAAATAAATAAATAATATATATATATTTCTTTTAATTTATTTAAATTTATTCAAAAATATTTTTTAAAAATTTAGATATATCTAAATTCATTTTAATACAGAAATTAAAAACATGCTCATCATAGAATAGCTGTATTGAAGCTCCTGTATAAATCAGTTGCATTTTAAACATATTTTTGAATAAATTAAAAAATAAGTTTTTATTATTTATTTGAAAAAGTTTTTCCAAAATCATATGAAACCATTATGAATACAAAGAGAACATTACATGCCTTTTTAAACTAGATTTTAAAAATATTTTTTTTCTTTTCTTTAACATGGACACTCTTATTTGTTATTGACCCAATGTCTGTTTATAAAGATACCTCTCATTGCCCTTGCATGTCATAAACCACTCAGTGAGCAAACATTTAATGTGATGTGTGTCAAGCACAAGTATTTTTCAACCTTGACTGTGTATTGTTAATCCACTGGGCATTATAATTTGCTTTCACTTTTTGGTTGTTCAGATGTCAACAACTCCATGATTTAAGTTGCCATTGTTATACATTATTTCATGTTCCCCTCTCACTATCATTATTAATGCAGGAAATTCTTTCTAATGCAGGAAGTTGTGCTGTTGTTTGATTATGTCTGATCAAGAGCCCTCACATGACATTTACATATTGTTAAAGGTTACCCGTAATTTTCTCATCATGTCTTTGTTGAAGAATGGGTATTATCTGTTTTATCTATTGTGCAGAGCTTCTTCCTTTAATGTTTGTTTGCTGTTGCAGTGACCCTGAACTCAAAGAACTCCAGCCAACTATCAAACAACACTAAACCACACATTCAGGAGCTTCCAGAGGGAGAATGTTTGCTACAGGTGAGCTCAAATGTGTGCTGTGAAACATTAATATTTTAATTTAACCACATAGATCTAGACAAAAACAAAATAAAATTGCTTTAGAATGCTATTTATTAGCAGAGTAACTTAATCTACCTACGCTTTATTTTTTATAGGTTATAAATGGCTTTGTGTTGGTGGTCACGTCCAGTGGCACAATATTCTATGCTTCCTCCACCATTGAGGACTACTTAGGGTTCCATCAGGTTCGTACTGGATTGCATATGTATTGTGGGGGTGGAAGAAACTGCAGCCCAAAGGGTTTATATGTAGGGGCTAAATTGGACCCAAATGATCTGGATTGGCTTTCTAGCACCTTCTGTTCAAAAATGAATAGAGCTGGGTTAAAAATATTTCTCAATTTTAATCGGTTCTCATTTTGATCAACTGATATTGAGACTTAAATCCCAGAAATCAATCTTTTAGTCTATGCTGTCTTCAGTTGATTCTAGAACAAAACTTCACTAAACATTATTTGAAGCACACCTCCCATCCAATAAATCGCAATACGCTTTTGATATGAAACAAAGTCTCAGCATTCAAATTCTGTCAATGTTATAATAAAATTCAAACAATAAATACCGTTTTGATGGTCTTTAATGTTGTGTGACATATTACTGTAGCCGCCTCAGTTCAAGAGGCACGTGAACCGGTCATCTCTTCCTCTTTACTAGTTATAAACTAGTTATACTACTAGTTATTTCATAAACATGAAATAAACACAAAGTAAACATGAATGAACATCAGAAGGTATGTTAAATGAAACAGTAGAACTTACTGAAATGCATTATGTCTCATGTAGTCATGTAGTTTTTCAAGTGCAGAAAGACATCAATAAAAGATTGTAAACAATATGTCATGTAACAATATACAGTATTTACCTCAGAAAAGCCATTCAATGACATTTGCTTGATAGTTAGGTAGAAAAATGAACACTATACAGGAGCATTTTTCTAAATATATGAACTATATTACATATTTGTTATTTTTTAACTTAACATGTTCTTCAATATTTAATTGATAAATCTTTAAATAAATCTGTCATTAAAACAAGTTTGACAGCCACCATTTAAATGTTGATATATATATATACACTCACCTAAAGGATTATTAGGAACACCATACTAATACTGTGTTTGACCCCCTTTCGCCTTCAGAACTGCCTTAATTCTACGTGGCATTGATTCAACAAGGTGCTGAAAGCGTTCTTTAGAAATGTTGGCCCATATTGATAGGATAGCATCTTGCAGTTGATGGAGATTTGTGGGATGCACATCCAGGGCACGAAGCTCCCGTTCCACCACATCCCAAAGATGCTCTATTGGGTTGAGATCTGGTGACTGTGGGGGCCATTTTAGTACAGTGAACTCATTGTCATGTTCAAGAAACCAATTTGAAATGATTGGAGCTTTGTGACATGGTGCATTATCCTGCTGGAAGTAGCCATCAGAGGATGGGTACATGGTGGTCATAAAGGGATGGACATGGTCAGAAACAATGCTCAGGTAGGCCGTGGCATTTAAACGATGCCCAATTGGCACTAAGGGGCCTAAAGTGTGCCAAGAAAACATCCCCCACACCATTACACCACCACCACCAGCCTGCACAGTGGTAACAAGGCATGATGGATCCATGTTCTCATTCTGTTTACGCCAAATTCTGACTCTACCATCTGAATGTCTCAACAGAAATCGAGACTCATCAGACCAGGCAACATTTTTCCAGTCTTCAACTGTCCAATTTTGGTGAGCTCGTGCAAATTGTAGCCTCTTTTTCCTATTTGTAGTGGAGATGAGTGGTACCCGGTGGGGTCTTCTGCTGTTGTAGCCCATCCGCCTCAAGGTTGTGCGTGCTTTGCTGCGTACCTCGGTTATAACGAGTGGTTATTTCAGTCAAAGTTGCTCTTCTATCAGCTTGAATCAGTCAGCCCATTCTCCTCTGACCTCTAGCATCAACAAGGCATTTTCGCCCACAGGACTGCCGCATACTGGATGTTTTTCCCTTTTCACACCATTCTTTGTAAACTCTAGAAATGGTTGTGCGTGAAAATCCCAGTAACTGAGCAGATTGTGAAATACTCAGACCGGCCCATCTGGCACCAACAACCATGCCACGCTCAAAATTGCTTAAATCACCTTTCTTTCCCATTCTGACATTCAGTTTGGAGTTCAGGAGATTGTCTTGACCAGGACCACACCCCTAAATGCATTGAAGCAACTGCCATGTGATTGGTTGATTAGATAATTGCATTAATGAGAAATTGAACAGGTGTTCCTAATAATCCTTTAGGTGAGTGTATATATATCATGATTTTGCAATTTAAATGTTTTTATACAAATCAGTTAATTTTAACAAGTGTATTTGTTCCTTGAGATTAATTGACTTGTTCTGTATACTTGATATATATCCAAATTATTAACTTTCTGTCACCGTTGGGTTGAAAATAGAGATGAGTAAATGATCTAAATGCAGCAGTTTTATGTATATTTTACAAATAACTTAGGAACTAGGAAACAAAAACAGAACAAAGAAATGAACAGCAGGTGTGCAAAATAATCAAACAATGAGTAACCAAGGAAACTTACTGAAAACTAGGTCACAGAACAAAAACACATTATAAAACCACCCAAAACTGAAGCAAACACAAATAATCCCTGACAATATTGAATCACATTGAATTGAAATTTAATTAAATTGCAAGCTTGTGAATCAAAATTGAACCGAATTGTGAAAATTGTGTCAATGCCCAGCCCTAAAAAAGAACAAACAAAAATTTTGCCAATTTGCTTGTCAGTCCAAATTTCTCCAATCCAGTTTTTGTTTGATCCAGTGCACACATCTCTTCTCCATTTAGTGAATCTACTCACTCAAAACCATTCAAGGCTCATTACATTAAGCATTATGGACCTGATTTTATCACAATTTAACCCAGTTAAAGTGTCAGTTGTTGTTGTGAAACACTACTGGAAAGAGATCTTAATTTATGTCACCGGTCTTTTTAAATGCCTCATAGCTGTTTTCTAATTTATTGCGTGTGAAATTCCAGCTTCTTCCCACAAACGTTATTCTAGAAGCACTTCCTCTCCACAATCAGAAATCAAGCTGTAAACAAATACCAACCTGAATTGGATTGTTTTGCCAAACAAAGAAGGCTGTGTATAGATTTAGATAAAAACAGGTTGATAGCTAAGACATTTGCCATGAGTCTTTTTTCGCATTCAGATTCAGATTTCTTCATTAAATTTGGTACCAGTTGTAATGAGCAGCTGTGAAACTCCTTGCAGTAAAACAGATGTGTTTTGTTTGCAGTCGGATCTCATCCATCAGAGTGTTTACGAGCTCATTCACACTGAAGACCGGGCTGAGTTTCAGAAGCAGCTCCACTGGGCGCTCAACCCCAGCTGCACTCTAGACGCCGGACAGCTAGTGCAAGGTAGAAAATAACTAAACATCTCTCCAGACAGACCATGAGCAGACCTGAGCATTTGGACAACTGAAACATTCTGTCCCCATTCCATCAACACGAGTCAATGAAGATGGATCGCATTTGTCTGCAAACAAAGTTTGACAAAGTTCCATTGTGAGAGACAAAACATCCTAGTTTACAAAGAAATAAATCCACGAATAACATCATTTTAAAACAATAAAAGCAATACATTTCTATTATCTTCTTCACAATGGGTCTGAAACATTGTCATTGTTCAGATGGCTAACAAATTGTTAAGGTATCCAAATGTTTTTTTTCCTTAGAATAACAAAGAAGTTTGTAATGGACCATGTTTTTAACCAACAGCTCACTTGATTTCATACAATCTGAATATTAGATGCCTTTCAGTTATATATGCTCTGAGTATTCAGGTTCATATGTGCAACTGGCTCTTATAGCTGGCGTTCAAAGGCTGTGCCAGTTTGCTCTGGTTTCAGATTGGGCTTTTTATTCTCAACCAAGCTGGATCAGTTTTCATTAGATCTAACGCTGGGCAATTTGGACGGCCTGTCACTGTTATACACATGACAGCTGTGTTAGACAGCACGCACACACACGTCTGGTTCACTATCTTTGTGGGGACTCTCCATAGACGTAATGGTTTTATACTGTACAAACTGTATATTCTATCCCCTTACACTAACCCTACCCCTAAACCTACCCATCACACAAAACTTTCTGCATTTTTATATTTTCCAAAAAACTCATTCTGTATGATTTATAAGCTTGTTTCCTCATGGGGACCTCAATTTAGGTCCCCACAAGTCAGTGTGCATTCAGGTTGAAGTCCCCACCGGGATAGAAAAACATGAACACACACTCACACACGCACACAACAGCACATCCAGCCGTCGGTAAGGACACTACCTACAATGAGTTATATAAATGCTTACACTGCAGGGGCCAAAATTCTGCCACCAATGCATTATTATCCAGTTTTATGTTATAAAATCTTAGAGAGCTTTGTATTTAATTAATCTTTTCTCTATATTGATGTTTAAATGCACTTGCTTTGCTTTTGTCAAGCTTCCCCTGATTCACCACTGCCTCAGACGTACTGCAGTCCAGAGCAGTTGCCACCGGAGAACTCCATCTTTCTGGAGCGAAATTTTGTTTGCCGGTTAAGATGTCTCTTGAACAACTCATCTGGCTTTCTTGTAAGTTGAAATGATCATAAATAAAAATCTAAAAAGCTTTTTGGTCATACTTTATATTGGGGGTCTTTAACTACTATCTATTTACATTTTTAAAAAAAATGTTAGGTACAATGTACTTGTGTTCATGTTGTATTGCAAAACACTTTTGCTGCTATTGAGGTGGGATATGGGTAAGGCTAGAGAAAGGTTTAGTAATATGGGTGGGTTTAGGTGTAAGGGAAGGGGCATGTATGTACACAATAAGTGCATTGTATTAACTGATTAATTCAAATGTTAGTACATAAAGACACTTAAAGACCATTAAAGGCACTTATTTGTAAATGTTTTATTGTAAGAGATTTTACTGAAAAACTATTTTCTTCAACTGATACCTAAGAATATCAACATGCTATCATGTTGATATTCTTAGGTATCAGTTGAAGAAAATTGTTTTTTAATTTTGCATAATGTTTTTTAAAGGGATAGTTCACCCAAAAATGAAAATTACCCCATGATTTACTCACCCTCAAGCCAGCCTAGGTGTATATGACATTCTTCTTTCAGCTGAAAACAATCAGAGTTATATTAAAAAATGTCCTGGCTCTTCCAAGTATTATAATGGTAGTGAATGGCAGCCCAAAATTTGAAGCCCACAAAAGTGCATCCATCCATTATAAAAGTAATTTATACGGCTCCGGGGGGTTAATAAAGGCCTTCTGAAGTGAATCAATGGGGTTTTGTAAGAAAAATATCCATATTTAAAACGTTATAAAGTAAAATATCTAGCTTCCGTCAGACCGCCTTCCGTATTCAACTTACAAAGAAAGTGTAGCGCCTCTCGCGGTTCAAAACGCTTGCGCTACGTCCTAGTCATACGTTGCGCCAGTTACGCTTTTTCCGTAAGTTGAATACGGAAGGCGGTCCGCCGGAAGCTAGATATTTTACATTAGAACGTGTTAAATTTGGATATTTTTCTTACAAAAATCCATCGCTTCACTTCAGAAGGCCTTTATTAACCTCCTGGAGCCGTATGGATTACTTTTATAATGGATGGATACACTTTTTTGGGCTTCAAATTTTGGGCTGCCATTTACTGCCATTATAATGCTTGGAAGAGCTAGGACATTTTTTAATATAACTCTGATTGTTTTCGTCTGAAAGAAGAATGTAATATACACCTAGGATGGCTTGAGGGTGAGTAAATCATGGGGTAATTTTCATTTTTGGGTGAACAATCCCTTTAATTATTATAACCATACTAGATTACTTGAATTCATTACCAGTGCTTGCAAGGTAAAAAAAAAAACATTTTAATAGTTCTGGGTAAAATCATAGTTTATAAATTATATTTTCCAAATTGTGGTTTACTTTCATTAATAAACCATGCGACACAGATGTTCAAAAAAGTCCAATCACAATTTGATAAATATATATATAAAATATAAAAAATAAACATTACAATAACATTATTGCTTGTAGATAGACTTTGACTGCTGAACATTCATGTGATGGGAGTTGAAAAAATAAATAAATAAATAAATAGAAGATTTAATGTTGGATCCCTATGAGTCTGTAAATACATATTGCACACAAGGCTGACATTGGGAGTCTAGGGAGAGTCAGAGCTTTCCTGGCTGAAGGCTAAAAACTGTCTACAAACAAATTTTGAATGGAGTCTATTCACTGAGCAGAAAAATGTGTAAAAGAAAAAGAATACAATGAAGCATTAGAAATTGCAAAACAGTGCTGCTCGCCAAGAAAACCCTGTAATTAAAGTATTTTCGTTGTTAATAACCCTGTTTTGTATATGGCTGTTTTGAGCAGTGTTAATGATGATGTAATAATCCAGACTGAGGGGTAAAAATATTGTGCCTCTACTTACAGAGTAATCCACACGTAACAAAAGATGCTTTGGTTAGCATTGTTTGAACTAATAATAAGATGCTGTATGGCAGTAAGACTATAATGACGCATCTGTTATAATGTTAAGATCATATTTGAGTCAATCCGTTTTTTGGTCCATGACTTACACACAGCTTGGAGTTATGACTCAGCCTATTGAGAAGTTTCTCAGTTAACTGCTTATTAACAGAAAACAGAAAGCCACTGTTATCAGACTCTTCAAATAGCATTAAAGTCAACATGAAATGATAATTCACATTATCTATTTTCTAAATGCATGTTATAGATCTTATTGTGAACAATTCATCCGTGCATTAAAAATCCGGATGTATAGTACATCGGATGTACATCACAATATGGAAGGAAATGTCTGTCGCTACTTCCATTGCATCATGACATTAAGCACCAGTTAGCGCTTTGAAGATTAGCACTTCAATCAATCAGGTAGTATAATTAGCTTTTGAATATGAAATGATTGTATTTTCTTGTAGCTCAAATGACAATTCTCAAAAAAAAATGCATCATCTCTCCATATTGGTTTCAAAGAGAGATTGGGGAAAATTAGCTGAATGCTGTGCAATGTATTTACAAATGGTCAAATGTGTTAAATAGATGGCTTGTACTTTTATAGGCCATGAACTTTCAGGGGCGTTTGAAGTTCCTGTATGGGCAGAATGAGAGGACAGCAGATGGGAAACCCATCCCTCCTCAGCTGGCCCTGTTTGCCCTGGTCAGCCCTCTGCAGCCGCCTTCCATACTGGAGATCCGCACTAAGAGCTTCATGTTTGAAACCAAGCATAAGCTGGATTTCACGCCCACCGCATGTGACACAAAGTAAGACATGTATGCTCCTATCATGTGTGAAAAAGCTCTGTGTTCACTTTAGTTTGTTTCAGTTGACTTGCAGTGGCAACTTTATCTCTTTAGATTTGTGAACGTGTTAAAAATTACTTACGGTACCAATAATTGGCTCTTAATTTGGTGCTCTTAGACCATCAGTACCTCTCACTTTCAAAGCCATGTGTTTTTTTGCTCGTCCACAGAGGGAAGATTGTTCTCGGCTACACAGAAGCAGAGCTGTGTTACCGCGGCTCAGGCTATCAGTTCGTCCATGCAGCTGACATGCTGTACTGCGCCGAGAACCACATGCGGAGTAAGACTCCCTTTAATCACAAATGGATAAAGAAAACACACTTACCTCACTCGCTCCCGCCGCTGGGTTTCAACATTGATGTGTCAGAGGGTGGAGATCTAACTGTTGTAGAAGTTGAATTGCTCTTAAAGGGATAGTTCACCCAAAAAAATAAATAAATAAATAATTTATTCACCCTCATATCGTTTCAAACCCATAAGACTTCCATTCATATTTAAAACACAAATTAAGATATTTTTAATATTCTCACATCATTTTTGTCCATGCATTGAAAGCCCACACAACCAAAATGTTCATACTTCAAAAAGTACAAAAAGACATTGTAAAAGTAATTCATGATTTGAGCGGTTTAATCCAAGTCTTCTGAAGAGACACAATCACTCTATGATGAACAGATTTAATGTAGGCTTTTATTCACATATAAGCATTGCTCAACGCACATACAGTACATAGAGCACATCAAATATGGCAAATGGAAGCTCAAATGTGTTTGCTTGACTCGCAAGAAACTTTTTAAAGTGGGCTGCTATCAAAAGCATATACTTTTTTATTATTAATGGTAGCAACGTAGTTGCTGATTATTTAAATTAATTTAATAATTTCTCTCCCATGCAGTGATGAGGACAGGTGAAAGTGGGTTGACTGTTTTCAGACTGTTGACCAAACAGAACCTCTGGATTTGGGTACAGTCCAACGCTAGACTTGTCTACAAAAATGGGCAACCAGATTGCATCATTGCCTCTCAAAGAGTCATCACGTATGCCTTTATTTGTGTTTTTGTGAAGTTGTCTCTTTTTCATATTGAATATCCTGCATATGTTTTCTTTTGTTGTTTTATTGATAATTTCTATAATAATAATATGTCAGTTTTAGGCTGTGGTTGCTAGCTTTGTCTTTTGTAAACTTTATACCTTAAAGTCAGCATGAAATTAAAATTCACAGTATTTTTTATTTAGTTATTGATCTTATTATGAACAATTTATCCATGCATGTTTCATTTTTTTTAATAAAAATTTCACCCCATAATTTTTAGTCGTGATGAAATCGAAGTAGCGACAGATCTTTTCTTCTATATTGTGACGTACATCCGAGTGTAACGGATTATCAAAAAAGAAAGATCCATAACATGCATTTAGAAAATAGAAACATTTTCAATCCATTGCTTACAACTGACTGCAAGCTTTCACCGGGATGTATTTTATTTTGGCTTCTAATTAACAGTCTATAGTCAGCAATAGCAAAGCGGCAAAACAGAAACCTAAACCCTACGCTTACTTTTGCTGTGTTGCAAGTACTTTATTTCTTTCAGATCTAGTGTTAATATTGTTATTTGGTAGTAGCATTTAATATTGTTTCTGTAGGTGTCTTGCTTGAGAATGAGTCATTCTGTCTTCTGTAGGGATGAGGAGGGTGAGGAGAACCTGAGAAAGCGTGCTATGATGCTTCCCTTCAGCTTTACTACAGGAGAGGCAGTTCTCTATGACATGAACCTGCCCAGATCTCTGGGTAACACCACACCTTCTGATCCTACTGCTCAAGACAACAATAACCAACTGAGAACCATTGAAACTGTAAACTCTGACTCCCTTCTGGGCTCCATGCTGAAGCAGGACGAGTCAATATATGTGTGTTCTGCAGATGAGCGCTCTGTGTCGGTACAGGGCTTAGGGAATGAGGGCCTCAGTGGGATCTTCTCCAGTAACTGGCAAGAAAGTGTTCTTTCACTCTCTGAAAGCTCTGTGTTCAAACAAGAACCAATTGTTGGCTCTGGAGGAGATGACAGCTGTGAGATACTGAACTTCATGGGGAGTTTAGGCATCAGCCCAGAAGATCTGAAGTTCCTACAACAAGACGAACGGTTCCTCAAGATTGACCTTGATGGTCAGAATGACGTTGCAGACCTCACAGATGGCATCTTGTCCTATGTGCAACAGTCTCTCAGGATGAAGACGGACTGTATAGGTGATGTCCTGGACAATGTGAAGGAGAAGTATCTCGTCGGGAAGCCTACTCAGACCTTCACACCTCCACAGCAAGCTCCTGTGTTAATCCCACAGGATTCATGTGATCCTCTCACATTAGTACCTCAGGAAAAACAGATGACTTTTACAATAGAACATCCTGAACCAAAGACACAACCTCACTCTGAACTGCAGGCTACTGCAGATCTCCAAAACAATCCTCAAGGACAGCAACACACAATGTCTCAACCATACAAAGTTACAGGAATCACACAATGCAAACTTTCACGCATTACAATCCAAAAACCCCAGGTTCAGACCTCGAGCCAACAATCACAGTGCTCATACCTTCAACCTCTCCATCAGCAGGTGTGTAAAACGCAAAAAAATAATCAGGTTTGTGGGAACCTTACTGAAGTTCTAGCCAGTGACATGCAGCAGGTTCCTCCCCCCTTCCAGCCAGAGCTCCAGCAGCCTGGATGCTTTTATCTGGAGACACCCCTTCTGGATCTGAAGCACCCTTACAGAAACCATCTAAGCAGTGTGTCTATTAGCTACTCCCAGCAGCTCTCTTCACCTTATATCACTGCAGGTGACACAGGCTTGAGCGAGTTCACTGCTCAGGACATCGAGGAGCTGCTCAATGGCCTGGATGGTGATATGGAGAGGAAGAAGTACTCAGGACAGGATGAAGGAGTTGAAGGAGTCAGACCTAGCCTGGATCAACAAACTTACATAGCCCAGGTAAGAACCAAACCGTTCGTGTGTGGTTTACCTACTTTCATTCTTAAAAATAAAGGTTCTTAATTGGCATCTATGGTTCCATGAGGAACCTTTTACATCCATGGATCCTTTCAATTGCACAAAAGGTTCTTTATAATGGAAAAAGGGTTCTTTAAATGATTAAAAAGTACTTTAATTTTTGCATAAAACATTGCAGCATCACCTCTTTTCTCACAGTGTCTGAAACGGGTTGATGAAGAATTTGGTCTCTCTAAACTCCTCCTATCCGAGAGCCTACTCTGCTCTGATTGGTCAGATGGCCTAGTCTGTTGTGATTGTTCTACTGCTCACAGCATTTGTCAAATGAATCAGTCATTATCATATCTGAAATTCACTGTGCTGTTCTGTATTGAATTATACGTTACTGTAAAGTAAAATATTCCATCACTGTAAATAATGATAACTGTGAGTCTTTTTGAATGGTTCATTATAAAGACCGGCTCAAAAGTATAATTTGCTCATATTTAGACTACACTGTATGTTTTTGATTGACTAAAAAGAACATAAGAGGCATTTGTTCATAAATTAGACTTGGTCACAGTGTGTGTTATTGTTTGCAGCCCATTTGATTCAAACTGTAAACTCTTCTGCTGTGGGCCTGTAAAATCAGTACTGGAAAAGATTGATCTTGGGATTTTAGAATTGATATTAAGATAAGTAATCATATTAAAATCATCTCTCTAATCAGTTTCAGAATGGAGGGGGAGGCCATACAAACTATGCAATGGAGAGTACGGCACATCTGGCACAACGACCCGATCAGCGGCAGAACAAGAACAGACCCCATCCAGACCTGTCTTTTGGAGGATACTTGTGACCACGCATCATGAAAAAAATAAAGCAAAAAAACAAGGTGGAGCTTAGTTCCTACCTATCAGAGGTCACCATGCTCTGAGCTGTGATGATCATTGGCTGTCTAAAGTTGGCCCATAACCCATAATGCCTGGGTCAGAAAAGAGCACCAGTAGAATGCAGGATGAAGAGGAAGAAGCAGAAATTGGGGTGAAGGAAAGGCTGAAAATGGACAAAGAAAGGCACAACTGTCTTGTGGCTCAGCATGACGTCTGAGATGAATGAAGAACCAGCCCGTTTGGATCAGCTAGATATAAGAATCGTTCATCTGTGTCTTCCCTGTTATATGAACAGTGCTGTCACTGTTCTTTGATAAATGTCTCTTTAAATGTCTCTCATGAGATGTTGCAAATCTATTGGCCTGTCAAAAATGTGTCCCAAAGCAATATATACATTGTGCACTAACTGTAAATAGCTCCAGCAAATGCCAAACAAGCCTTGGTTTTTCAAATATGTAATAACATTTATAAAGTAGGACAACATAGCTATCTAATTTGCAGTTCTTCACACGCTAGCTACTTGTTTCCTCTTTAAATTGAAGTCAAAAGACGAATTTTTCAACATTTTTTTGTTGGTATTTTTCTTCTCTTCACTTTTTTGAATAATTGAATTAATTAAATGTAATGCCCTCTTCATAACTAGTTTTTTGTAGAGAGAGATTTGAAGTGTTTTGTAACGTTCTGGGGCATTGATGGGTAATCAGGGTACCTGCATGGGTCTCCCTGGATTGTCATTGTATAGTAATTTATCTTTTTTTTTTATCATTTATTCTTTGGGGAAAGCAGTTAAAGACAATCAGACATATGTAGCACTTATGAATAGAATAATTCAGCTCCTTAACTTCACAGGAGACAGACTTTGACTAAACTGTAAATCAAGCAATGTTCATTTTTCTGCAGGAATGTTGTATCAATAAAGCACTATTGTTAAATGAGCAGGCAAGATAATATGACAGATGACCAAACCAGTTTCTTAATGCTTCTGGAAAAAAAATAATAATAATGGGGAGTTAGATTTTTGAAAGAAGTCTATTATGCTCACGAAGGCTGCGATTATTTGATAAAAAAAATACAGTAAAAACAGTAATATTGTGAAATATTATTACAATTTAAAAGAACTGTTTGCTTTTTAAATATATTTTAAAGTGTAACATTCTTGTGATGGCAAAGATGAATTTTCAGCATCATTATTACTCTAATGTGCTGATTTGGTGTTCAAAAAACATTTCTTATTATTTTCAGTTGAAACCTGTTGTGCTGCTTAACATTTTTGTGGAAACCCTAATACATTTGTAAAAGATTCTTTGATGAATAGAAAGCTCAAAACAGCGTTTATCTGATACAGAAATCTTTCACATAAATGTATTTACTGTCACGTTTGAATACATGCATCTTTGCTGAATAAAAGTGAACATTTCTTTAAAAAAAAAAAAAAAAACATTACTGAAGTTTTTTTTAACTGTTTACGTTCACTTAAGACACCACTGACTGTGTTTACGAGGATATTTTGACATTTTCGTGTATTTGTCTGTTCAAGTGCAAAAAGACGCGAAAGACAACTCAGTTCAGTATCGTGCACTCTTCAGTATGAGAGGCGGGTTTCTGTGCGCACGTTTTGGATTTGTGTGCAGCACAGAAGACTGTGTGCGAGTCTTCTTGCGTTTGAATGGTTCAAAATCGCATTACACGGCAGTGTAAATACCTGCCTTCATAAAATATATATTTAGATATCTGTGGATCTGTTTTTCTTAAAGTTGTTGAGTCCTGCAGTTCTTTTAAGTTTGTTCAACAGCGATGAGCCAAAACATTATGACATTGTGTCGGTTCTCCTTGTGCTGCCAAAACAGTGCCGACCCGCTGAGGCATGGACTCAACAAGAACCTGAAGATGTCCTGTGGTATCTGACCATTCCAGAGCAAAGTGTGCAGTGTGGCAGGGTGCATTATCATGCTAAAAGAGGCCACATCCACCAGGGAACACCGTTATCATGAAGGGGTGTACCTGGTCTGCAACAATGTTTAGGTAGTTGGCACATGTCAAATTTTCATCCACATGAATGGCCAGACCTGGAGTTTCCCAGCAGAACATTGCCCAGAGCATCACACTCCCTCCACTGGCTTGTTGTCGTCCCACAGTGCATCCTCATGCCATCAATTCCCCAGGTAAATGGCAAACATGTACACGGGGGTCCACGTGATGTAAATGAAATGGGGACTCATCGGACCAGGCGACCTTCTTCCACTGCTCCAAGGTTCAGTTCAGACGCTTATGTGGCCATAGAAGGCGCTTTAGACAGTGGACAGGGGTCATCATAGGCACTCTGATTGGTCTGCGGCTACGCAGCCCCATACGCAGCAGTCTGTTGTGACACTTTCCTCCCAAAACCATCATTAAAATGTGTAACTTTTGCCACAGTAGACCTTCTGTTGGGCCGTACCGGGCGGGATAGCCTTCGTTGGCCTTGTGCATCGATGTGCCTTGGGCGCCCAACACCCTGTCACCGGTTCGTGGTTTGTCCCGCCTTGGACCGCTGCTGGTAAATTCTCACCACTTCTGACCGTGAGCAACCCACAAGCCTTGCTGTTTCAGAGATACTCTGACCCAGTTGCCTTGCCATAACAATTTGACCCGTGTCAAAGTCGCTCAGATCTTTATCCCTCCTCGTTTCTCCTGCATTCAACACATTACAAGAATTACAAGAACTGATTGTTTGCTTACCATCTCATCTACCCAGGCCTTGTTAGGACATGATCAACGATATTCCCTTTACCTGTGACTGGTCATAATGTTAGTGCAAATGGATATTTATAAAAATATATTTACTGGAGAGATTTTCACTTGATGCTTGTTTTTCTTGACTGCAATCAAATGAAATAACAGCTTGAACTCATTCCACTCATTTAGAGCAACACAGGTTACACACAGCCAAGCACTCCACCAAGAGTTCACTGGCCTTGAACAGTTCAATAAAGCTTTTACAATTCATGTGTGTAGCTGATTGGATCACTTCAGCTTTTCTGACCAACTAGAATGAGTATGAATGTAGCATATCCTGGTGGGATTTTGAGATACAAGAATTATGAGTATTTGGTCATTTTTAAGATTAAATGACTGCATCTGTTTGAGACATTTCCTGTAGTTCAGTACCTTTCCCGTTGTTTTTCCTCTTCTCTAATTGTGCAATACCGCCCTCTGTTGCTTGAAACAATATTGGCAACGTTTGTGATTTGGTTGGTGATTAATGAAAATGAAAATAATAAAAATGTTTTTATTATATTTTTCTATGAATGAATGAATGAAGCATTTATATAGCGCTTTCATATGTACTACTGTACACCCAAAGCGCTTTACACTCATGTCAGGGGTCTCTCACCAATGAGGCTCAGGCTATAAAAATCAATTATATTTATTTTGACATATACAAACCCGATTCCAAAAAAGTTGAGACACTGTACAAATTGTGAATAAAAACAATGCAATGATGTGGAAGTTTAAAATTTAAATATTTTATTCAGAATACAACATAGATGACATATCAAATGTTTAAACTGAGAAAATGTATCATTTTAAGGGAAAAATAAGTTGATTTTAAATTTCATGGCATCAACACATCTCAAAAAAGTTGGGACAAGGCCATGTTTACCACTGTGTGGCATCCCCTCTTCTTTTTATAACAGTCTGCAAACGTCTGGGGACTGAGGAGACAAGTTGCTCAAGTTTAGGAATAGGAATGTTGTCCCATTCTTGTCTAATACAGGCTTCTAGTTGCTCAACTGTCTTAGGTCTTCTTTGTCGCATCTTCCTCTTTATGATGCAGCAAATGTTTTCTATGGGTGAAAGATCTGGACTGCAGGCTGGCCATTTCAGTACCCGGATCCTTCTTCTACGCAGCCATGATGTTGTAATTGATGCAGTATGTGGTCTGGCATTGTCATGTTGGAAAATGCAAGGTCTTCCCTGAAACAGACGACGTCTGGATGGGAGCATATGTTGTTCTAGAACTTGGATATACCTTTCAGCATTGATGGTGCCTTTCCAGATATGTAAGCTGCCCATGCCACACGCACTCATGCAACCCCATACCATCAGAGATGCAGGCTTCTGAACTGAGTGCTGATAACAACTTGGGTTGTCCTTGTCCTCTTTATTCCGGATGACATGGCGTCCCAGTTTTCCAAAAAGAACTTCAAATTTTGATTCGTCTGACCACAGAACAGTTTTCCACTTTGCCACAGTCCATTTTAAATGAGCCTTGGCCCAGAGAAAACGCCTGCGCTTCTGGATCATGTTTAGATATGGCTTCTTTTTGGACCTATAGAGTTTTAGCCGGCAATGGCGAATGGCACGGTGGATTGTGTTCACCGACAATGTTTTCTGGAAGTATTCCTGAGCCCATGTTGTGATTTATATTACAGTAGCATTCCTGTATGTGATGCAGTGCCGTCTAAGGGCCTGAAGATCACAGGCATCCAGTATGGTTTTCCGGCCTTGACCCTTACGCACAGAGATTGTTCCAGATTCTCTGAATCTTTGGATGATATTATGCACTGTAGATGATGATAACTTCAAACTCTTTGCAATTTTTCTCTGAGAAAGTCCTTTCTGATATTGCTCCACTATTTTTCGCCGCAGCATTGGGGGAATTGGTGATCCTCTGCCCATCTTGACTTCTGAGAGACACTGCCACTCTGAGAGGCTCTTTTTATACCCAATCATGTTGCCAATTGACCTAATAAGTTGCAAATTGGTCCTCCAGCTGTTCCTTATATGTACATTTAACTTTTCCGGCCTCTTATTGCTACCTGTCCCAACTTTTTTGGAATGTGTAGCTCTCATGAAATCCAAAATGAGCCAATATTTGGCATGACATTTCAAAATGTCTCACTTTCAACATTTGATATGTTATCTATATTCTATTGTGAATAAAATATAAGTTTATGAGATTTGTAAATTATTGCATTCCTTTTTTATTCACAATTTGTACAGTGTCCCAACTTTTTTGGAATCGGGTTTGTAGCCTAACAGAATATAGAATATATATTCCATAGAAATACTTATACATAATGTTTATTTTAATGTTTTTCTATATTACATTAGATAAATATTTATATTAAATTAAAATCTAAAGTGTAATTGTAAAGTGCATGGGCGTCACTAGGCCCTTTTTAGGGGGGCTTCAAACTTCTGCCCAGCCCCCCTAAAAATATGTGATTAACCTTTAAAACATATGAAACTGGCGGGAGGCTTCGGCTTCGTCCCGTCTTAGTCTGCATGTTCTTCAATCCGCAGCGGCGCCGAGCAGAGCGCACGTCAGAAGCAGAGGTGTGTGCGTTCATCTGAGCCTCATTGGTCTGTCACCGCTCGTCAATGTCAAAATATTTGAGAAAACCAATTAAATCAGAGTAGGCGGGCTTTATGTTCACACAGAAGCTGCTGAGGCTGAGCGCAAATTTGAGCAGCGCGACTCGACGTCAAGTGCGAGTTATGTAAGTAGCTAAACTAAACATTTCACATTTAAACAAGTGACAAAAATATTCAGGCAAATTAATAAACTTTTGTCTAATTTCGCCATTTTGAATTGAAAATAGGCCTATGTGATTCATAATGTAATTAACGAACAAGACATATTAACAAAGCCGTTTTCATCAGCTTAGGCATAAAATAATAATGAATGTGTACATATTGTAAATTAATATAATTCCATTTGTAGCCTTCAGTAAATTAAAAAAGCTCAGTTTTTTTTCAGCCTGCATTGGCATAAGATTAGTAATTAATGTGTGCATATTGTGAATTAATTTAATAAACTTAGTTACCTAGCTTTCCTAGTAGCCTTCAGTAAATTAACGTGTCTAAGAAAATGATTCATAAAACATAAATATCAGTTAACCATATGTTTACTTTCTTCACTGACAAAAATGGAAAAACTATATCAGTCAAAGCTCAGCGTTAGGAGGGGAAGAGACAGGGCAAGATAAAAAACAAAGAGAAAAAGAGATGTGGAGATAAGAAGAAAGACAAATAATCTACTGTCCACTGACATGGTTTTCAAGCTATTGTTATCTAATTTTTTGGCTTTCAGAACATCTTAAAATGCACATATGTAGATCATAGAAATCAAAATTTTCTCGGGGGAGCATGCCCCCCAACCCCTCTAACTACCTCACATTTGGGATCTCAGTGACTCTAAAACCCTGCCTACATTCCTGTGTACGATTAAGGGATGTACAATATGATCATGCAGAATAAGGTATTAATATTTGCTTTATAAGTAATAATAAACAACCGATACCCTAGTAATATGCATGCTAATAAGCTACTAGTTAATAGTGAGAATTGGACCCTAAACTAAAGTGTTACCATTTTTTTCATACCCTCACTGGGGGCTGAGACCCCCTAAAATGAAAATCCTAGAATCGCCCCTGGTAAAGTGTAAATATAGAGTGTAATAGCATATATGTAACAACGTAATGGGATATATATATATATATATATATATATATATATATATATATATATATATATATATATATATATATATACACAAATAAGAAATGTTGGAAAGAAAGGTGGCGGCAGGTGACCGTCTTAATGAGTGAGTCATTGAGTCGATTCGTTCAAACAACTGATTCATTCAAGAAAGAGGCAGTCATCTATGAATGGGTCATTGAATCTTTGACTCAACCGATTCATTCAAAACGCTGAATGATTCAGTAACACACTGTTGCTGCGAGACGCGCTGTGGTTCTGCTGTGATCTTTGTTTGGAAATATTTTCGCTGCTGAAATAGAACAAAAACAGTCAATATTGCATCTAAATGTAGGTGACTTATTATATTAATATTTTTTTTTATTGAACTGTCATATGAAATCAGTGTCACATTTTCAATCGTGATGGTATTCAGCACTCTTGGTCGTGTGATGTTTCTTAACTGTAGGCCTATCATATGTTATAAATATAAAAACTCTACATTTTAACAGTGTATGTTAAAAGTTTCTGTGTGTGCTGCGCTCATTTGTTTTCGATTTCTCCTCCAGAGGACAAATCGAAAACAAATGAGTTTTCGATTTCAAATATACTTTATGTATTTATTCTTACTATTAACCAATGTCTTTGCTGCTGACGATCCAATTCAACCATACTAATAAACAAAACTTACTTTAGATAAACATCACATTTGTATTTAAATTTTATTTTTTTTTATACTGCTGAAGAGTGTTGAACTTTCATCAGCAGCAGAGAAAGCTTTATTTGAGCTGCTCCCTCTGTACAGGTGTGAATGTGCATGATTCATTTAACTTTTAGTATGAAAGGGCCTTTACATTTGCTCAAAAATATAACTTTTTTTGTTATTAAAAAACAAACAAGCAAGCCCATCTTAGATTAGGAAAAATAATGCAAAAGTAACACATTACTTTGCATAAAAAGTAACTAAGTAATGCAGGTTACTTTTTTAGGGAGTAGGGGAGGGCAGGGCACAACCTAACGCTTTTTGACTTTTCTCGTTTGTGTAAATCCACTTGGGGTTCAGAGTATTTATTTTTTTCCCACATTAATGTCACACGTCTAGTACAATTATGTGGTTTTGTTTCATTAATAAGTATATACTTTTTTCTCGATTTACCCCGAAAGAATAGAAGTGAAATGTGACAACATGCCCCATAGGTGGGGTTCATTGTAACATGTGAGGGGCACATTTTAACATGAGCATATGAGTGCTTAAAATGTTATCTGATCTAATCAAAAAAATATACAAGACAAACTAAAATATTTTGTCAATAAAATACAATTATTAACTTTTTCAAATAAAATAATGGCATTTTTTAATCATTAAAAATATACACATTTTTGAATTTGACAAACACACTGTGAAACAGCTATACAACATAGTTAAAAACATAATAATAATTAATAACTTTGAACATTGACTCTGTCATTATTCACCTTTTGTGCATGGTTTCTCAATAGAATTCATAAAAGTATTGAATATAATAGCGTAGTTCTAATAGGGGCACATTGTAACGCAGTGTTACAACATGCCCCACCTGCACAACTAGGATATAAACCCGGCTAGTGTCTTCTGCTGGTTAGATCAGCATTAAAGAACTATCTCAACTGTTAAATAACAGATATAAGATTAAAATAATATCAGATTTGTCTTATTTTAAATAAACACAAAAAACAGAGATGAAAAATAAACTTAACAAATTTACTTTTGCTATGGTTAAATAAATGTTCAGTGATATCTTCCAAAGATTTTTTAATTTTGGCGCAATTTTTTCTCTAAATAATGTTGATATGGCAACTAGTAAATACACTAAGTTTCGTCATCCTGGCATGTGTGGTAAGTTTTAAACCATGTGTGTTACAACTAACCCCACGTTAGGTTGTGCCCCGCTCTCCCCTAACGCAATACTGAAATGCATTACTTTTAAAAGTAACTTTCCCCAACACTGTAAATCCATTTCCAAATCCACAAAATTTTGTGAGATGGTGTGATGTTTAGTTTTACAGCTAATAGTGTCATAGCTTTAGGGACCAAACCACTCAGAGCAGGATAATCCCTATGGATTGGGCTCCATAAGCCCCATAAAACCCCACTAACACCAGATGGAATTTGCCTTCACAATGTATGAAGGTTCCCACAAATTGAATTAGTACACGGTCAGCAAAGGGAGGGTGAAGGGAGGCCGGAGGGCACAGGGCAGGTCAAGCCCACTCTGCCCCTGCTCTGCCACTGTATTCCAGTCCTATTTGAGACCTGCTGACCTTTGAACTTTACACTTCCCGTGAGGTTTATGGCTCATTGTGGTGATGAACGTGTCATCATCATCACTGTCTTTCTCTGTCTAAAATAAAAAGGTCTTTTGCGTCATGTCCTTTTATACGTAATTCTATGTACATATTTACATTTGTGTTATTTTTTTGTTTTTAGAACTTTATCATCGCTTTAACATGTGGAAAATAGTAATAATAAAGAATAAAAAATAAAAGAGTAAAAAAATCAGGAAAAAAAAATCTGGCAGTTGTGGTTGCAAAATAATACTGTAAAAATACAGGAACAAATGTAAACATATTTACAACATGTAACAACCTGTAACACACATACAAAATGTAACACAAATGACAAAATAATGCAATAAACATTAATTTAACAACCATTGTACCATAAAACCCTAATGTACATAAACAAAACATTAAAAACCATCAAATGTGAAGTGTCACACAGAGAATTTTTTCACTGTAAATTTGTTCTTTTTTACTTCCAGAAATTGATTTTTAAAGATTTTTACTGTAGCATTTTTACAGTCTTTTGCAGGTAAAATTACAATAATTTTTTTACAGTCAATATATGTGCAATAAAAACACCTCTACATGTATTTATTGTGAAGTAATTAATATTGTCTCATGCAGTAGTGCAGCTCAAGGCAGATCTGTGAAAGGATGGGGACACTGGGTCAAGGGAGACTCCCAGGCAGTCAGCATGAGGAATAGCAAACAGCTGGTAACACACACACACACACACACTCACACAAATACACAAACACTCTCACAAATCCAGATGCTTGACATGGAAGAAAGGAGGAGGTGAGAAGAGAAGAAAGGACATGAACACTAAGAAGAGGAAGGAAAGTCAGGATGAAAAAGGACCCAGGGTTCAGACAACACCTTGTGCGGAGGACTACTGGCCTTCCAATTTGCTCCTAACAAGCATTCAGGCAGCATGACGTGAAACGTGACATCTTGATGGAGAAGTGCAGAAGAAGGTTGACCCTCTTCTGCAGCCGTCAGTAGTTGGACAGAAGCTGTAAAGCAGGCAGAGACAGACAGGAATGCATTTGAAGTGACATGTAAAAATGTGATGGCCCCGACAGCTGTGGATTTATGACGATGACAAATCTGTACATAATCGGTGCTAATCGCATCCTTCACCCGCCCTCAGGATAGGGATGAAAGAGTCCCTGTCCTACTGCGTTCCCAACAGTCATCAGTGACAGACAGTAGGAGTGGGAAAGACCTTCGTGTTATGAGGCATAACTGATCATTCATCTCTTTAAAGTCATACTGGCTGCAGACTCTGAAATCACACAGAAGTTTTTTTTACCGGAGAATGTTCCGTTATTGTCATTTGAACAGTAGGTGGCAGTCTTCCTCAAATTGTAGAGAAAGAAATGCAGCAGGTGCATAAATACTTCTGTGCAGAATGAATTTCCCAATAACTCAGACATAATAAACATGCCAAATATGCAGTGGCTCCAAAATTGTATGAATGTCACTGCATTAAATAAGAAAATATCAAGCCATGGCATTCATTTTAAAGAAATAGCACTTTTTTGTAATTTAATATAATGGGGGACACAGTACTTCAGATTTGTAGATTAATATTTATTTATTTTCAGTGAAAAGTGAAACATTAAGCTTAGACTCATGCCTCCCTCAGAATACAGAACAGGATAGAAGGCCTCTAGTTGCTGTTGTATAATTTATCTTAATAATTATTATAATTCATTGCGCTGTAATTTAATAATTCTATGAATTACATATATTTCAAACACCTTCAGTATTCATCATAAAGGTCTTTGCACACTGAGTCCGAAATTTCCGTATGCGTTTTTTCATATATTCGTCATCTGGTGGCTCTGAATTGTCAAAACCCCTCTCAAAATGCTTGCTACGTATGCGAAAAACACAGAAAATCGAACCCGATCCGAATTTTTTTATGACGGACGAAAGTTTCGGGGCAGTGTGTAAACGTGATTGACACAACATGAGATCGTATTTATTTTTAACGAGCGGAAATGTCGGACGATAATTTCGAAGTGCGCAAGGACCTTAACCCATATAGGCCAGTTGAGCAGAATTATATGTGAATTGAGTCTATTGCTATGATATTACTTCAGTTAAAAGTATAGGACTGTGTATAATTCATAGAATTACACTAATTCACATGTATCACTTTGAGTGGGATTCTGTTATTTTTTTGGACTGTCATCATTTAATTATTCAAATGTATTATTTGTCAACATATATTTACAGAGAATTTCATTTAGCATCTTACATTAATGACACCTTTTTAAAAAAAAAAAAAAAAATCATATCAGATGTATTTTAGATATTCTGTAATATTCAGATGACAGTTGGTCTAAGTTTACACAAGGGGGTTCTTGTTTCAGGTAGGGGGTCATCATACCTCAGTAGTGGGGTAAGTTGGCCCCTTTTCATAATTTTGTGCAAGAACAACTACTGTAAATAAGTAAGTGATTCCATTTATTTCCATCAATAATAAATTGGATCCCAGTTAATAAAAATACGTTCCAATAATGTTTTGTTAACATTCGCATCAAGTTATGAAAATGTTATTTCTGAATGCTCTCTGAACGTTCAAAACGTCCAAATGTTTAAAAAAAAAAAAGTGCTTGGTTATGTGAACGTTTGAGAAAACATTAAGGGAACGTTCCATTTTATCATTTTGCGTTACTTTTTCCACATTTTGCTATGTTACAACCTTATTCCAAAATGGATTAAATTCATTATTTTCCTCAAAATTCTACAAACAATACCCCATAATGACAATGTGAAAGAAGTTTGTTTGAAATCTTTGCAAATTTATTACAAATAAAAAACAAAAAAAAATTCACATGCACATAAGTATTCATAGCCTTTGCTCAATACTTTGTTGAAGCACCTTTGGCACCTTTGGCACCTACAGGCAATTCCTTGGACTTCATGGCTTGGTTTGTGCTCTGACATGCACTGTTAACTGTGGGACCTTATATAGACAGGTGTGTGCCTTTCCAAATAATGTCCAATCAACTGAATTTACCACAGGTGGACTCCAATCAAGTTGTAGAAAGATCTCAAGGATGATCAGTGGAAACAGGATGCACCTGAGCTTAATTTTGAGTGTCATGGCAAAGGCTGTGAATACTTATGTACATGTGATTTTTTTCCGTTTTTTATTTTTAATAAATTTGCAAATATTTCAAACAAACTTCTTTCACGTTGTCATTATGGGGTATTGTTTGTAGAATTTTGAGGAAAATAATGAATTTAATCCATTGTGGAATAAGGCTGTAACATAACAAAATGTGGAAGCGCTGTGAATACTTTCCCGATGCACTGTAATACGCATGCACATGACGTCACCGTTTTCACAGATTTGCGTTTCTTGTTGTTTACGTTTCAAAACCATGCACTTTGAAACCCGTTTTCAAAAGGTTGCGTTTTCAGGCCCCCAAAACACAGTGGTAGTGTAAATGAACGGCCAAAACGCATAAAAAGTTTACAGTTTTCAGTTGAAAACGGTGTTGTGTAAACATACCCTAAAACATCTGAAACTAGTAATAGTAGTAATGTTTAAAAAAAGTTATATGAACATCCAATTAAAATGAATAAAAATATGAATATGGTGCTAACAACTCCACTGTCATGGATTTGATCCCCAGGGAATGCATGATTTGAAAAAATAATTAAATAAATAAAAATGCAGTAATGTTTTTGTGCTAACGTTTTGAAAACCTGATTAAAGACCAGACAACTTTGACGAATGTTCTGTTACTGGAAGAACATTTGTTCATAACTAAAGTTATGCTAAACTCATAAACTCTAAAAAATGTTACAATCTATTAGTAAATGCGTCAATCAAGTAAATCAGAATCAAACGACACTACACTCTTAAAAATAAAGGTTCCAAAAGGGGGTTTCGCAGGGATGCCATATAAGAACCATTCTGGGTTCCCTAAAGAACCTTCAATAAACAGTTCTTAAAAGAACCTTTTTTTTTTCTTAGTATAAAGAACATTTTCAATAATCTAAAGCTTTTTCCTAATAAAGTACCTTTTGTGCAATGGAAATGTTCCATGTATGTTAAAGGTTCGGGCCCATCAATGGCAATAAAGAACATTATTTTTAAGACTGTAACACTTCACCTTCATCATAGGAGAACAATCTCATCTCAAAAAGACAAGCATAGTGTCATTTACATGAGCTCATATATATCAAACATATTTAAAAGCAGAGTTCCTTAAAAAAGACCTGCACATATTCTCAGGAAACACTCTAAAATAGGACCAGCTAAGCTTCTCTCTTCTTGGACTCCTCCTTTGACTCGTGTTCTAGAGTGTTTTTGAGGCAGCAGGGGACGTTTAACCTCCGTCAGAGCCCCTGTTTCCAGACACAATACAGAGCCAGGATAAACACTACTGTGGTAGCTGTACACCTGCACAAACCAGCTCTTTCTCCCTCATACCGCAAACACTCGTCTGCAGCACAATAAACTACATCATCCATCACAGAGAAACTCCCCACTGCATCTCTTCATCATCAGACAAAAGGGGGGAGAGAAGATGGTTGAGAATATGTGTAGCTGGATCCTGGGGGATTTAGTTTTTTGTTGATGTGCAAGGCCTGCAAACAAACGTGATGATGGATTTACTGTGGTAGCAGGGGAAAAACTCTCAGCTTTAGAAAATGTAGTGTCATGTTGACATGCGAATCAGCGCAGTGCTCCTTGCTGGAGACCAACGCTTGAGGTTACACACCAGAATAAATCTAACGCAGGTATTAATTCAACACCTGCACTAGATACACTAATTCAGTCAAACAAGGCTATAAGAACATAAAACATGTTTTTGAAAGAAGAACAGAGAACAGTGCAAATGGAGAAGCAAACTAAAAAAACTGCTCTATAATTTTACAAGATGCTTCAGCACGAAAATAACTCAACCATAAGCTGTTATTTTGAGGTCATTGCATGCAATAAACTCTGAACACTGTGATGATCTAAGCATGAATCTTTTATGTATTTAAATACATTAACCAGCTTATCATCACTGTTGGAGAGTAACTACAAAGAGTGACTCTTCTAATTTAACATCATTTTCAGTAGAATGACAGCAGTTCAGCTGTTTTTAAGTTAATTAATTTTTATGGAACATAGCAGTGTTACTCTTTAATCAAAGTAACTTCCCCTTCCTCTTTCAACAACATCTCGGCTGCGTCCGAAAACTGAAAAATGCTGTCTTCGGAGGATGCATTCCAAGGTAGGCATGTCCGAATCCAAAGTTAGCTTCACTTCCTTTCTCCTGAGATACCTTCATCTGATCGATTTTTGAGCAGCATAGATGTATCCTTCACTGCCTTTGATATCCCACAATCCCGTGCTTTCCATTCTGTGACAGTTGAGATAAAAAATAAAGATGGTGTCTGAAAGTTGCGGTTGCTGGTCAGTTGGTGTGTAAATGTATGTTTTTGACCTACGTTTTCCACTTCTAGTAAGAAATTACTATTGTAGTAATTAAATATTCACTTAGTTTTCACCAAAGTTTGCTCTATTTTGCTGTAGATCATTAAACTGTTACGTGCCTTTGTGCACAAGTCAGCTGCCTAAGCTTTCGGACCTCTTCTCTTCTCTGAAGACATGTTTCCTGTCGTGAGAGTTTCTTGTTTGAGAAGCCATTTCACTCGGATATACATCACAATAAGGAAAAAAGACTAGTGCAACTTCTGTTTCATGCTGACATTAATTTCTAAGCTGATAGAAAAATCGGACGCTCACCTAAACGCTCCTCTCTCTGTCATTTATAAGTATAGCGCTGAAAAGTCTGATTCATTTTAGTGAATTCGTATTTTTCAAACAGTTCTCTTTCATATGCGTTGGAACGTCTGATTCAATCTAGTGAATTGGTTCGTCCTAAACTGAATTCTCACTCTCTAATTTGTTGTGTTCAAACGTCCGATTCATTCATTAAATCGGTTCATCCTAAACAGTCCTCTCATGTTTATTGGTGGAAAGTGTCATTCATTCTAGTGAATCGGTTCATATAAATGAACAGATTAAAAATATGATTCACCAATTCAAATCCATGTTTTTGACCTGGCCGTATGTAAAATAAAATTAAAAAAAAAAAGGGTGTAGTTCTACTTATAAATTTACCTGTTCAAGTTTGAAAGGTAAGGCTTGTTTGCATATATATATATATATATATATATATATATATATATATATATATAAAAAAAAAAAAAACCCTCACAATTACGAGAAATAAAATCAGATTTGCGAGTTTATCTCTCACAACTATTTCTTGTAACTGTGTATCAAGGTTGGGGGTGATGAAAGGAGCGAGGACCCAGTCGCAGGAGAAATGGGCTTGACATGAACAAGAACATGAAACAAGACATGCAGACAAGAGAGACCGTACGCTCACACAAAGACAAATTTGGGACTGTCAGAGCTCTGTCACAAAACCAAGAAATAAACTAGACCGAAGTGACAGAACCCTGACACTAGCCCCCTCTAAAGGGACGCCCCCTGGCCAGGAGGGGGTCTGGCGGATCAGGAGTCCTGGCAGAGGGCCAGGGCGGTGCCGGAGGAACAGGCCAAGGAGGCTTTGGCTCTTCAGGAACCCTGGTCAGTGGCCAGGGTGGTGCCAGCAGAGCAAAGAGCTTGACTGGGGCTGGCTGAGCAGGAAGCTTGAGTGGTGCCGGCAGAAGAGGCAGATCAGACTTTGACAGGACAGGAATCAGGGTGAAAAATGGGAACAAAATGAAGTTGATAGTCCCAATGGGAGTTCGGCTGCCAGTGTAGTGGGCATGGGTCTGGCCAGCCTTCAGGTAGGGAACAAGGGTCATGGTGGAACAGTTCCAGGGCTTAAGAGTGGGCTCTGGGACAGTCTCAGGAGTACAGACAGGACAGGAGACAGCCGGCTGAGAGGTGTGTGCTGCCCAGGCAGGTAGGACAATCATGACATAAAAGGCGAGGATCGCCTTCTGGGCCATGGCAGGACCGAAAGGGGAAACGGGAGGGCGCTGCGGCTTCTTCGACCGCCGCTGGAGGGCGCTGCGGCTTCTTCGACCGCCGCTGGAGGGCGCTGCGGCTTCTTCGACCGCCGCTGGAGGGCGCTGCGGCTTCTTCGACCGCCGCTGGAGGGCGCTGCGGCTTCTTCGACCGCCGCTGGAGGGCGCTGCGGCTTCTTCGACCGCCGCTGGAGGGCGCTGCGGCTTCTTCGACCGCCGCTGGAGGGCGCTGCGGCTTCTTCGACCGCCGCTGGAGGGCGCTGCGGCTTCTTCGACCGCCGCTGGAGGGCGCTGCGGCTTCTTCGACCGCCGCTGGAGGGCGCTGCGGCTTCTTCGACCGCCGCTGGAGGGCGCTGCGGCTTCTTCGACCGCCGCTGGAGGGCGCTGCGGCTTCTTCGACCGCCGCTGGAGGGCGCTGCGGCTTCTGCGACCGCCGCTGGAGGGCGCTGCGGCTTCTGCGACCGCCGCTGGAGGGCGCTGCGGCTTCTGCGACCGCCGCTGGAGGGCGCTGCGGCTTCTGCGACCGCCGCTGGAGGGCGCTGCGGCTTCTGCGACCGCCGCTGGAGGGCGCGCTGCCACCTCTGGGTAGGTGGCAGATAAGGCAGACCGGTTCTTCCTCCTCCTCCATTTACAGGTCATCGGAGGACTGGGGCTTCCACTGACTGCAGGTGGAAGGAGGGAACAATCAGTGTGGGGGGAATTTGTGCTGCAAAGGGACTCCACCTTCCCACGCTGATGTAAATGGTACACAAATTCCCAAAATGGCAAGCGACCCAGCTTTCCCATCTCCCAAATGCTGAGTGGCTTTGTGAGGCAGATGTTAAAAACCTCTTTTAAGTCAGCATTGTCTTGATAGTCCAGATCGTCCACCACAGCAAGGAAGTCATGGGCAAAGTTTCTGACATCGATCCTCCCCTGACGAAGGGAGAGTTGCTGGAAAACATGAAGGATCTGCTTTTTAACAGAGCTCAAATAGGCAGGAGACGGGAAGAATTCTCCGCTGAGTCCTCTTGTGGCTGGATCGTTCTGTCAAGGTTGGGGGTGATGAAAGGAGTGAGGACCCAATCGCAGGAGAAATGGGCTTTTTATTAATAATAATATAAAACAAACAAACAAAAACTACCCTGAGGGGGGAAAACATAACAAACAGCAAGACTTAACTTCTTTACTTGAGCAAGGAAACACACAAGTGTACATTCAATGACGATCCAGCACAGGACTGCAAACACAAGGAGAATAAATAGGGGAGCAAACAAGGCAGGTAATGAGGGAGCACAGGTGGGGAAAATGAACTAATAATCAGGTAACAAGATGGGCGGGGCTAGACAATAGACAGGAGAGCACATGGCACAAAGAAACATATATGACAAGCCATGTGCTCACACCAAACGAGACATGAACACACAACTATGAGAAAAACTCATAAGCTGTGTTCACAGAAAACATGATAACACAAGAGCGCCTGGCCAATGAAAACATAAACCAAGCGCTCCAAAACACACGAGACAAGAGCTCACGGCGTCTGAGAGGACACAACCCGTGCGCACACAATAAAGACAGAACAGGAAGCGCGAAAGTCCGAACCCCGACACGAAACAGAAACTGAACTTGACATGAGTGCCTGGATCCGAACACCACGCTCCCAACATGAAACAAGACATGCAGACAAGAGAGCGCACGGCTAGAGCACACTCGAGACCGTACGCTCACACAAAGACAAGACAAATATGGGAGTGTCAGAGCTCTGTCACAAAACCAAGAAATAAACTAGACCGAAGTGACAGAACCCTGACACTGTGAGATATAAACTCGCAGTTTATAACTTTTTTTTTTGTTTCTCAGAATTGTGAGATTTAAACTCGCAATTGTGAGGAAAAAAAAGTCGCACTGTGATATAAAAAGTAGCATTTACCTTATTTATTACTTTTTTTTTTTTTTTATCCCGTGGCAGAAACAAGCTTAGAAAGGCCTATTTTCAGACTTTGTTCATTTATTCAAAACCCTTCATTGTTTTTTATACCAACAAAAATAGCTACTGCTATAAATGCATGAAGCAGCTCACATCTATGAATAAAATCTAATTACAAGAGAACTATTTATGTTGGATCTGGGGACGTTACATTAAAAACCTCAGTAAATTCATATAATTAAATGAAAAGCATTCAAGCTAATCAATTTTGTTGATGAGTAAGTAGTACTTTTTTTTTTTTTTTGGTAAAAAAAAAAAAAAATCTCACACTTTCTGTCCCCAGATCAACATAGTCACACTCATAGTGTTTGGATGATAATTAATCATGGTTCAGCAGTTCTGACAGAATGTGTGATGAAAGTCAAGAAATTACTGATGATAACTAAAACAAATATCACAGGGACAACTCAGTGGGACGGATCACTAAAACAGGTGAGACACGGTTAAAAATTTCTCCGGGTAGTGTATTTTAATACCCTAATGCTAATGAATAGATATTCAGAAGGTCTGTGGTTCTGTTGACTCTCATTAAACATAACATTTTCTGTACAATGTGTAGCGTGCCCAGCACAGAGCAGCTTTTGCCTGATGAAGCCCAGCAGGTGTACGATTCTCCAGTCAGATGGCTTGAGGGGGCAGTGTCACCGCCATACTGCCAACTAAAGTCCTCGTGAACCCAGGATCATTCTCACCACAGATTTGTGTGAGTTTGAAATGTAAGAACAACATATTCCAGTAAGTCTAGAATTTTCTTTGGATATACAGTACAATGGCAATTCAAATGACTGATTCTTGCAATTGTGTGTCAGAATGTCAGAACATAGGTGCTATTTATATCAACACTTAATGTGATGTGGACAGGGAACTATTGTTTTATGTAAAAGCTGTAACACGATTCTTTAAAAGATATTTTGTGTTCCACAGAAGAGAAAAAGGAATTTGGAAATGACGCGGGGGAGTAAATGTTGATTCATTTTCATATTATGGGTATTCCTTAATATTACTTGAAAAAGTGAGAACTGAAAGCTTTCATAGTAACAACAATGTACTTTTCCATTTCATGACAATGCTGAGATTCACATTACTGGTTCATATACTGTGCATCACATGTAGCTTACGGCTTACAAAATCTCCCGTTGCGCACTTCTAAGCAACAGTGTAATTTTGTTCCTTAATGAATCAGTGTTTTGAACTAATTGCTTGAGTAAATGATTCAATGCCTCCATTAAAAAGACGATAATTTGCCACCACCTACAATTTAACTTGCAGAAATAGTTTGAAAAGTATGAAAAGTTTGCAACAGTCGGGTTCAGGAAGTATTTTTATCCATTGGGGAATTGATTTTTAATAATAAGTAATAACTTATAAACTTTTAAAAACAGACCTTCTGTGAGCTACAAGGTTGTTAATCAATGTTATATGCTTCTGTTGAAGCCATCAGTCCACATTTCAAGTTATTATTTTTTAAATAATCGTGCTCAGCAGTGGAATTCCTGCTGAAAAACTACATTACCCATGATTCTATAAGAACTCTCCACCAATCAGAGAATCGAAAACCAATTGTGCCAAAAGTATAAAAATATTTTAGTGTACATACAGTGCATCCGGAAAGTATTCACAGCGCTTCACTTTTTCCACATTTTGTTATGTTACAGCCTTATTCCAAAATAGATTAAATTAATTATTTTCCTCCAAATTCTACAAACAATACCCCATAATGACAACGTGAAAGAAGGGGGGGGGGGGGGGGGGGTGGGATGGGGGAGGAGAGCATACCACACGTAGGGAACCAGGAACATGAATCATGGACGGTAACAAAAACAGGGAACAGAAGACAACGATCCAGCACAGTACAGCAAACGCAAGGAGACTAAATAGGGAACAAACAAGGCAGGTAATGAGGGATAACAGGTGGGGCAAATTAATCAATAATCAGATAACAAGAGGGGTGGTGTCAGACAATAGACCGGAGAGCACATGGCACAAAGAACACGTGACCAGCCATGTGCTCACACAAAACATAACAAACACAAGCACATGGCCAGCAACGACAAATACCAGCCATGTGCTCACACAAAACAAGACAAACCCGGGAGTGTCAGAGTTCTGTCACAAAACCAAGAATATACTGAACAGAAGTGACAGAACCCTGACACTACCCCCCCTCAAAGGGACGCCACCTGGGAGACACCGAAACCAAGACCGGAAAATCAACATACAGAGACAACGAAGGAAGGGAGGGAGGGAGTTACCAGGGCGGATCCGGCCAATCAAGACCCCTAGCAGATGGCCAGGGCAGGGTTGGAGGGACTGACTAGGGCGGGACGGGAGAGACTGACCAGGGCGGGATGGGAGGGATAGACCAGGCAGGCTCCGGTGGATCTGGAGTCCTGGCAGAGAGCCAGGGAGTGACCGGAGGAACAAACCAGGTGGGCTCCGGTGGATCTGGAGTTCTGGCAGAGGGCCAGGGCGGAACCGGAAAGACAGACCAGACGGGCTCTGGTAGCTCTGGATTCCTGGCAGAGGGCCAGGGAGAAACCGGAGGGACGGACCAGGCAAGCTTCGATGACTCTGGCCGAACAGGGAGCCATGGCGGTTTAGGAAACCAGGTCGGCGCACCCAGTTTAGGAGACCAGGGCAGCATACACAGTTCAGGGGGCCAGGGCGGCGCACACCGTTCAGGAGGCCAGGGCGGCGTACACCGTTCAGGCGGCCTCCTCTCTGGACTCGAAATAGGATGCGGAGTCCTCCCTGGACTCGGGACAAGAGGTGGAGTCCTCTCTGGACTCGGGACAGGGGACGGAGTCCTCTCTGGACTCGGGACAGGGGACGGAGTCCTCTCTGGACTCGGGACAGGAGGCGGAGTCCTCTCTGGCCTCGTGACAAAAGGAGACGGAGCCCTCTCTGGACGCTGGTCAGTGGCTGAAACCATCTCTGGACGCTGGCAAGTGGCTGGAGCCATCTCTGGACGCTGGCCAGTGGCTGGAGCCCTCTCTGGACGCTGGCCAGTGGCTGGAGCCCTCTCTGGACGCTGGCCAGTGGCTGGAGCCCTCTCTGGATGCTGGCCAGTGGCTGGAGCCCTCTCTGGACGCTGGCCAGTGGCTGGAGCCCTCTCTGGACGCTGGCCAGTGGCTGGAGCCCTCTCTGGACGCTGGCCAGTGGCTGGAGCCATCTCTGGACGCTGGCCAGTGGCTGGAGCCATCTCTGGACGCTGGCCAGTGGCTGGAGCCATCTCTGGACGCTGGCCAGTGGCTGGAGCCATCTCTGGACGCTGGTCAGTGGCTGGAGCCATCTCTGGACGCTGGTCAGTGGCTGGAGCCATCTCTGGACGCTGGTCAGTGGCTGGAGCCATCTCTGGACGCTGGTCAGTGGCTGGAGCCATCTCTGGACGCTGGTCAGTGGCTGGAGCCCTATCTGGACGCTGGTTGCGGGCTGGAACCATCATTGGACGCTGGTCAAGGATGAGCCATGGCAGGGCAATGCAATTGGGCAGCTCTGGGACAACCTCCTGGACGGCCACGGGCTGCTCTGGGATGACCTCTGTATTAACGGCGGCCTGCTCCGGGACGGCCTCAGAAGTGCCTGAAGGACTGGAGGAAGCCCTGTGCTTATTCCAAGCACGCAGGTATGCCATCACATAAAACCCAAACACAGCCCTCTTGACCATGTCCGGACTGACGGGCACCTCCTCGAGGTTGATAGCAGGCTCTCGGACGGTCTCCGGGCTTGGGATAACTGCTATCAGGTCCTCCACTGAAGTCGGGTCCTCCCAGACCACCGGACTTGGGACCACCGCGGTCTGGTCCTCCTGGACCACCGGACTTGCGACACCCGAAGTCGGGTTCTCCTCAGTGGAGGTAACCGAGGAGGTGGACCTCTTCTTCCTCCTCCTTCTCCGGGTCACCGGAGGGCTGGGGCCTCCACTGACTGTAGATGGAAGAAGGGAACAGTCAGTGGGCTGGGACTCTGCTGGACGTAGATGTTCCGGCTCTCCAAGATGGTAAACATGGTCTACAAAGTCCCAGAAACCAAAACTCCCCAGCCTCTCCATCTCCTCCGGGCTGAGAGGCATGTCCAAGCAGAGATTAAACACCTCCTTAACCACCGCCTCAGTATGGTTCAGATGGTCAACTTCGATGAGGAAGGCGCATGCGAAGTCTCTCATGTCAGCCCCCTGCTGACGGATGTAGCGAGAGTTGACATATCTAGCTAACTGCAGGCGGTTGGAGGGTTCAGTTGAGGAGGATGGAAAAAGAAAGATGCCCATCTTCTGCTGAGTCCTCTAAATGGCTGGATCGTTATGTCACGGTTGGGGAATGGGTGAAAGGGAGCGAGGACTCAATTGCAAGAAGATATAAGGTTTATTAATAATAAAATAAAACAAACAAAACACTCATGAGGGGGAAAACAGAGCATACCACACGTAGGGAACCAGGAACATGAATCATGGACGGTAACAAAGGCAGGGAACAGAAGACAACGATCCAGCACAGTACAGCAAACACAAGAAGACTAAGTAGGGAACAAACAAGGCAGGTAATGAGGGAGAACAGGTGGGGCAAATTAATCAATAATCAGATAACAAGAGGGGTGGGGTCAGACAATAGACCGGAGAGCACATGGCACAAAGAACACGTGACCAACCATGTGCTCACACAAAACATAACAAACACAAGCACATGGCCAGCAACGACAAATACCAGCCATGTGCTCACACAAAACAAGACAAACCCAGGAGTGTCAGAGTTCTGTCACAAAACCAAGAATATACTGAACAGAAGTGACAGAACCCTGACACATAAGTATTCACAGCCTTTGCCATGATACTCAAAAGCTCAGGTGCATCCTGTTTCCATTGATCATCCTTGAGATGTTTCTACAACTTGATTGGAGTCCACCTGTGGTAAATTCAGTTGATTGGACATGATTTGGAAAGACACACACCTGTCTATATAAGGTCCCACAGTTAACAGTGCATGTCAGAGCACAAATGAAGCCATGAAGTCCAAGGAATTGTACGTAGACCGCTGAGACAGGATTGTATTGAGGCACAGATCTGGGGAAGGGTACAGAAAAAATTAAGCACACAGCCAAGATAACAAAGGAGTGGCTACGGGACAACTCTGTGAATGTCCTTGAGTGGCCCAGCCAGAGCCCAGCCAGAGCCCAGACTTGAACCCGATTGAACATCTCTGGAGAGATCTGAAAATGGCTGTGCACCGACGCTCCCCATCCAACCTGATGGAGCTTGAGAGGTCCTGCAAAGAAGAATGGGAGAAACTGCCCAAAAATAGGCGTGCCAAGCTTGTAGCATCATACTCAAAAAGACTTGAGGCTGTAATTGGTGCCAAAGGTGCTTCAACAAAGTATTGAGCAAAGGCTGTGAATACTTATGTACATGTGAATTTTTTTTTTATTTTTTTATTTTTTTTATAAATTTGCAAAGATTTCAAACAATTTTCTTTCCCATTGTCATTATGGTGTATTGTTTGTAGAATTTTGAGGAAAATAATTAATTTAATCCATTTTGGAATAAGGCTGTAACATAACAAAATGTGGAAAAAGTGAAGCGAATACTTTCCAGATGCACTGTAAATGTATGAATATTTTGCAATAAACATAAAATATATTGTTTCTATATACATCTTTTTTATTATGTGGTTCGCAATGCTTCATGGGATTGTAGTTCTTTCTCTTACTGAGGCCGTTAAGTGCAAGTCTTGCATCTTTGTATTTTTGTCTGATTTCACAAAGTTTGTAGTGTTGTGATTCACCTTGTAGCTGGTTGTCTTAGTTCATAGCTTGTAACACTTTAACAAAGACTTTTTAAATGGGATGGGAATGGGGGAAAAAAAATACTTCCAGAACCAGCAGGGCCGTAGCTAGGGAATTTTGGGCCCCCTGAAAAAACATTGATGTGGGCCCCCAACGCCCTCCACTCATATCATATATGGTATACACTCACCTAAAGGATTATTAGGAACACCATACTAATACTGTGTTTGACCCCCTTTCGCCTTCAGAACTGCCTTAATTCTACGTGGCATTGATTCAACAAGGTGCTGAAAGCATTCTTTAGAAATGTTGGCCCATATTGATAGGATAGCATCTTGCAGTTGATGGAGATTTGTGGGATGCACATCCAGGGCACGAAGCTCCCGTTCCACCACATCCCAAAGATGCTCTATTGGGTTGAGATCTGGTGACTGTGGGGGCCATTTTAGTACAGTGAACTCATTGTCATGTTCAAGAAACCAATTTGAAATGATTCGAGCTTTGTGACATGGTGCATTATCCTGCTGGAAGTAGCCATCTGAGGATGGGTACATGGTGGTCATAAAGGGATGGACATGGTCAGAAACAATGCTCAGGTAGGCCAAGGCATTTAAACGATGCCCAATTGGCACTAAGGGGCCTAAAGTGTGCCAAGAAAACATCCCCCACACCATTACACCACCACCACCAGCCTGCAGGCATGATGGATCCATGTTCTCATTCTGTTTACGCCAAATTCTGACTCTACCATCTGAATGTCTCAACAGAAATCGAGACTCATCAGACCAGGCAACATTTTTCCAGTCTTCAACTGTCCAATTTTGGTGAGCTCGTGCAAATTGTAGCCTCTTTTTCCTATTTGTAGTGGAGATGAGTGGTACCCGGTGGGGTCTTCTGCTGTTGTAGCCCATCCGCCTCAAGGTTGTGCGTGTTGTGGCTTTACAAATGCTTTGCTGCATACCTTGGTTGTAACGAGTGGTTATTTCAGTCAAAGTTGCTCTTCTATCAGCTTGAATCAGTCGGCCCATTCTCCTCTGACCTCTAGCATCAACAAGGCATTTTCGCCCACAGGACTGCCGCATACTGGATGTTTTTCCCTTTTCACACCATTCTTTGTAAACTCTAGAAATGGTTGTGCGTGAAAATCCCAGTAACTGAGCAGATTGTGAAATACTCAGACCGGCCCGTCTGGCACCAACAACCATGCCACGCTCAAAATTGCTTAAATCACCTTTCTTTCCCATTCTGACATTCAGTTTGGAGTTCAGGAGATTGTCTTGACCAGGACCACACCCCTAAATGCATTGAAGCAACTGCCATGTGATTGGTTGATTAGATAATTGCATTAATGAGAAATTGAACAGGTGTTCCTAATAATCCTTTAGGTGAGTGTATATGGTAACGGTAAGATATGGGCATGGAGGCCCACATCTGGTGCCATGCACCTAATAAGGATTTCTTACAAAATAACTAAACAGAAAAATAAATAAATGCAAATAAAGGTTATTGCTATTACTTATTTTATATACAAAGTTATATATAAATATATCAAGAAATGGCATTAAGTGATTAATAACTTCATTTACAGTCATCAAGCAATTATGCAAGACAACAAAAGACAAGAAATTGATAAAATGATAAAATAAACTTTTTTTAAAATAGGCATACCAGCAATATAATAGGCCTATAAAATGTATTTTCTGTCAGTCTGGTGTCTAACTGTCACAGAGACGAACTCCGTGATCCCCTCCACCGACCACCAGAGGGCCACATCGCCCAAGTATTGACTCTATCTCCCTCACTACATTTCCCATTAGCCCCGTACCCGGCTCTGATCAGCCGTTCCAGCTGCAGCCTATCTGGCCTCTTTAACCTGACGCTCTCCCTTTCCCCACTGCGAAGTTTTGTTTTGCTATGGTGAACATCTCTGAGCGTTATTTCCTTGCCTTTGCCTGCCTGTTGTGACCCCGTTGTGTATTTCGACTATGAACCTTTGCTGCCTGCCCTTTTTGACTCTCTGCTCTGTTTTGGACTTGTGATTGTTATCTGCCTGCCTTGACCTACTGCCTGTCCATCTACCACGGTTGTGTGCTCTCCGTTTGCTGTGTTTGCTGGTGCTTGACCATTGCCTGTCCGACCACGTTATTATTAAAGTTTGCACATGGATCCCACTTCGAGTGACGAGTCATTACAGAAAACTTCGCCACCCCACGATCCAGCGACTGTCACCCATCTTACGTCAGCGCTGTCTGCCCAGGCTAATCAACTCGCCGCGCACCAGCATCAGCTTAACCGCCTGACGTCGCTCACGGAGGAGCTAGTAAAGGCACTCCAGAGCCTCCACCGCTCTCCACCAGAGGCTGCCGCAACACCGCCGAGCACCGCCATTAGACCCGCGTCTGGAACGCCATCCCAAGTGAGTCCCCGTCTCGTGTTCCCTGATAAGTTCGACGGAGATCCCACGAAGTGTAAGGGATTTATCCTCCAATGCTCGCTGTTTGTGGAGCAGCAACCAACGCTATATTCCACCGAGGCTGGTAAGATCGCTTTTGTGTGCTCTTTACTCACTGGCAAGGCATTAGAATGGATTACGGCTGTTTGGAGAGAGGGAGGCACGGCTTTTCCGACCTTTGATGTCTTCCTGGAACGATTTCGCGAGGTCTTTGATCATCCCAGGGAGGGCAAGAGTGAGGGTGATTGTCTTCTAGAACTCTCTCAGGGCAGGATGACCGCGGCAGAATATGCACTCGCGTTCCGCACTCTCGCCGCACAGACTTCATGGGTCGATGATACTCTGAAAACACTGTTCAGAAAGGGATTAAGTCATGAACTGCAATTGGAGCTGGCTTGTCGCGACGAGGGAAGGGATTTAGACCAGTTCATTGAGCTCACCATTCGGATTGATAATCTCATCAGGTCAAGAAGGTCCAACACCCGTGGTCCCCTCCGAGCACCCACAACTCCCATCACCAACGAACCGGAGCCCATGCAAATTAACACCTACCGTTTATCCGCTGCAGAGAGAGATCGGCGACTGGCTCACCACCTATGTTTGTACTGCGGACAACCCGGCCATCTACGAGTCGCCTGTCCTTCAAGACCAGACCCTGAATCCCGGAAGTCGGTGAGTGTTGCCATAGATGCTCTGAACCTTGACCTATGTGTAACTGTACCTATCACTATTACTGCCAATAGTTGTAAGATCTCCACTACTGCTCTACTGGACTCAGGGGCAGCTGGAAATTTTATGTCCAAAGAATTTGCTCAACTGAACAATATTGCTCTCACCCGCTGCTCTTCTTCCCTAACAGTGGAAGCGATAGATGGACGTCCACTGGGCTCTGGTCGAGTGGCATTCATCACACAAGAACTGCTGATGCACACTGGTATACTCCATTCAGAAATGATTCAATTCTACATCTTGACGACACCACACACACCAGTCATCCTTGGGTTACCCTGGCTCCGTCGACACAACCCTCACGTCTCCTGGAGAGATGGTCAGATCACTCAGTGGAACAGATCATGTTACCCCAAATGTCTCTCTCATGTCTCACTCCTGCCGGTCCAGTCCGTGACAGTCACGGAGGAGAAAGACCCCGACTCCAACCTCCCAGTTGAATATGCTGACCTGTCTGAAGCCTTCAGTAAGACCAAAGCGTCTAAACTGCCTCCGCACAGGACCTGCGACTGCGCCATCGATCTGCTCCCGGGTTCTACCCCTCCCAAAGGTTGCATATTCCCACTTTCTCAGCCCGAATCAGAGGCCATGAAGAAATACATAGAGGAGGAGCTAGCCAAGGGTTTCATTCGACCTTCAACGTCTCCTGCGTCTGCTGGATTCTTTTTCGTTCAGAAGAAGGATGGAGGTCTTCGACCCTGCATCGATTATCGAGGCCTGAACGAAATAACGGTCAAGTTCCGATACCCCCTACCACTGGTCCCTGCAGCTCTGGAACAGCTCCGAATAGCCAAGTACTACACCAAACTGGATCTTCGCAGCACATACAATCTCATTCGCATACGAGAGGGGGATGAATGGAAGACAGCCTTTTCCACGATCACAGGGCACTACGAATATCTGGTCATGCCCTTCGGCCTGGTCAACAGTCCCTCCGTCTTCCAATCCTTCATCAATGACGTATTTAGAGACATGCTTAACCGGACTGTTATTGTGTACATTGATGATATTCTGGTCTTTTCAGACACCTACAAGGAACATGTCCAACATGTTAGGGCTGTACTCCAGCGACTCATTCAACACCAGCTATATGCAAAGGCAGAGAAGTGTGAGTTTCACCAGACGTCTACCACGTTCCTGGGGTATGTCATTAGTCCAGAAGGGATCGCTATGGATGATCGCAAGGTCAGAGCAGTTCTTGGCTGGCCACAACCCACCACCTTGAAAGAGCTTCAACGCTTCCTGGGGTTCGCTAACTTCTATCGTCGTTTCATTAGGAATTTTAGTTCTGTGGCCAATCCCTTAACGTTCATGGTCAAGAAGGGAGCCAACCGCCTCAAATGGTACGATACAGCTGTCCAGGCTTTCGAACAGCTTAAACAAAGATTTGTCTCAGCTCCCATCCTGCGCCATCCCGATCCCGACCTCCCCTTCGTCGTTGAGGTAGATGCGTCCAATGCAGGCCTTGGTGCCATCCTCTCTCAGAGACAAGGTACACCTCCCAAATTACACCCCTGTGCTTTCTACTCTAGGAAATTGAATGCAGCAGAGAGGAACTATGATACTGGCGACAAGGAACTCTTAGCCATGAAGGCAGCTTTCGAGGAGTGGTGCCATTGGTTAGAAGGATCCACTTACCCTTTCACCATTCTGACTGACCACAAGAACCTGGAGTACCTAAAGACAGCCAAGAGACTCAATCCCAGGCAGGCACGCTGGTCCCTGTTCTTCACCCGTTTGGTCACTTATCGCCCCGGGTCCAAGAACACCAAAGCTGATGCCCTGTCCAGACAGCACGAGCCAGACCAATCCCCATGACTTCCTGAAACCGTCTTGTGCCACTGTCCAGTGGGACATTATGACTGAAATCGAGCAGTCCAACGCTCAGGCGGAGGTTCCCAACGATACGAACGTAACCGGGTTACGGAGGGCTACCCCAGCTCCCCACTGCTCTGCAGACAGCTGGACACCTTTGCAACCTGGTCTTCCGTTTCTATGGGTTACCTGAGGATATAGTCTCCGACCGAGGACCCCAGTTCACTTCACGAGTCTGGACCGCATTCTTCAAGACACTTGAGGTCAACGTAAGCCTAACATCAGGGTATCACCCTCAGTCCAATGGTCAAGCCGAGAGGTTAAACCAAGAGATCATCCGTTTCCTCCGATCCTACTGCAACCAGCACCAGAATGATTGGAGTCGCTATCTGATATGGGCAGAGTATGCCCAAAATTCCATACAAAAGCCCTCTTCTGGTTTGACCCTCTTCCAATGCATCCTTGGATTCCAACCGCCCTTATTCCCTTGGTCAGGAAAACCCACTGACGTCCCGGCTGTTAATGACTGGCTACGCAGGAGTGAGGAGACCTGGAACCAAGCTCACACTCACCTCCAACGCGCCATTCGTCGACAGAGATAACAGGCTGATCGTCACCGCCGCCCCGGCCCCGAGTACAGCCCTGGCCAGTGGGTATGGTTATCCACGAGGGACTTACGGCTTCGACTCCCCTGTAGGAAGCTCAGCCCCAGGTACGTGGGCCCGTTCCAAATTGTCCGACAAATCACACCTGTTTCACACCTGGCTCTGTCACAGAGACGAACTCCGTGATCCCCTCCACCGACCACCAGAGGGCCCCATCGCCCGAGTATTGACTCTATCTCCCTCACTACATTTCCCATCAGCCCCGTACCCGGCTCTGATCAGCCGTTCCAGCTGCAGCCTATCCTCTGGCCTATTTAACCTGACGCTCTCCCTTTCCCCACTGCGAAGTTTTGTTTTGCTACGGTGAACATCTCTGAGCGTTATTTCCTTGCCTTTGCCTGCCTGTTGTGACCCCGTTGTGTATTTCGACTACGAACCTTTGCTGCCTGCCCTTTTTGACTCTCTGCTCTGTTTTGGACTTGTGATTGTTATCTGCCTGCCTTGACCTACTGCCTGTCCATCTACCACGGTTGTGTGCTCTCCGTTTGCTGTGTTTGCTGGTGCTTGACCATTGCCTGTCCGACCACGTTATTATTAAAGTTTGCACATGGATCCCACTTCGAGTGACGAGTCATTACACTAACAGTTTAGATAAATATTCAGAAATAAAAAAGGATGCAGTCAAATGTAAAATAAAACCACTGAAGTTCCTCACTGTCTTCATTTCTGATGAAGATAATGTGCTATTTTATTAAATAAAGCTAATAAATGTATCCATCAATAGCAGTGAGTTGTATTCGCGTTTTCTTGACAGTAGGCTATTGTTAAAAATATCACATCAGCAGCCGGCAAGTGTGTAATCCTTGTGACACGTATATTTTTCTGCCTCCAAAGACAAAGATGTTATAACATCCAAAGATGTTATTATATATTTTGAATCAAAAAATGTGTTAATTTTAAGATAAATCTTTTTATTTGGTAAATTTCATATTCATAAAAGTAAAATAAATAATTCTAAACCTTGTCTGAATGTCTTTATGGCTGATTTTCATTTGTATATTGAGTCTCTCCAATGTATTGATAACAAAAAATGTAGAGATACAATTTCATTCGCTAAAGAGTTAAAGTTAATTGAAAATTTAAATTGTATATGCTCATTCTCAGGTACTAGTTATTGATTTATGTGTTTATTCTTTACTTCTATTTAAATCAACACTATTGTATACATAGACAATCTTTTTATTTTTTATTTATTTTTTAATATATATATATTTTTTAATGCAGTCTAAACCCAATTCCTTTTAGTTGTTATCTTTTGGATGTCTTGTTATAGTTGTAAATTTTTATGTGTGTCTTTATGTCTAATAAAAAAAAAAGAAAGAAAGCAGGTATACAGAGATGTTGAGAGTACCGAAGTGCACGGGCGGCGTCCTATTCCCGCGGAAATAACCCTAGCTGGGGTGGGACTTTCTGGGTCTCTCTGCTGTTTGCCGCTGATTGAGCTGAAATATATGTTATAACCATCGGACTAAACCATTTTTTAGGGAGGGGAGAGGGAGGAGATTTGGAAAACTTCTTTAACTAAATTGCATGTATTTGTGGTTTTCATTGAACTATTAGGCAAACAAATATATATACTATAATGATTCATAAGAGTAGGGAAATATATAACATAACTACTGGATTTAATGGGCCCCCTGGGCATTGGGGGCACCTATAATTGTCACCACCTTTTACCCCACTAGAGAGTCGCTGAAAAAAGTTGAAAATTTGCACTTAATACCAGCACTCTTGGAAGCCACTCAGCCAATCAAATTCAAGGACTTGAACTAACTGTTGCATTATGCTTTTTATTACACAGGTTTCATAGGAGGTGTTACCGAAATATGTTGTAGTGTTCAACCATGAGTTTTCTGACAGTAGCGTAGGACCGAACGTGCTGTAATGTGTGACAGTAAGTGAGAGGCAGCCAATGACTCAGTCCCCATATCACTGCTGTGTTTCAATCCTTTCAAACCGCTGAGATGGGGAAAGAGGAATTGGGAGAGCACGACTTTTTCATATCCTCAGACAATGTTTAGAGACCTTTAAACTTCAGATGGCCATTTCCTCTGCTGGTGACAGGAATCCTCAGTGTATGAGTGTATGTAAAGAGGTGCGTGTGCTAGACTGATCTCAGATTAATATTGCAACAGAGGAGTGACTTCATCATGAAGATCAAGAGTGGTAAGTTTTTTTCTCATTTTTTTTTCTCTGTTTTTTTTTCTCTGTTCTACACAGTAAACGTTTTTTGTTCTTGTAATAACAGCTTTAGGTGAAGGCTGTGACGACTATATAACACACAGATCCTATGGGCCATCAGGATGGGGCAGGAGAGGTCACCTCTTTCCCTTTAAAACTCTAACCAGGCCAGGCCACTCAGTCTGGGGCTACGGTGAGTCAGTACACTGTGTGTTTGTCTCTGTAAGAAGCACTGAATTGTGTTATTGTGCAAGTGGACTTACAAAAGAAGACTTTGTGACAGACAAATCACTCAGCAAAACTAGACATTACATTACTAATTATTTGTGTTCAACAGTCAAAAATGTTGAGAAAACCGTGAGTAAGTGCAGAGGCGTTGTGAGTAAATATGATGGTTATTGTAGTTATAGGCTAAATGTGAGCATGCATTTACTAATCTCACTTGCACAAAAAAAGATTCAGTATTCTCCAACATGAATAAAATCAGTGAAATGCAAAATCAGAATACTATGCAAACCTCCAATAATTAAATGTTAAATAAAACAAATATTTTTATGCATTTAATCTCACTTTATTGACCAATGTACTTGCTGCTGACCTTCAATGATTGTTAAACCATAAGCAAAAATGACTTTAGATTTTGTAAAAGAAGTGTTAAACTTTCTTCTCCTGCATCCTATTCTTCTGCAATCCAGAATGGCAGCACAACTGAAAGCTTTGTCTGAGCTGCGCCCTCTACTGTACACCAGTGAATTTGCATTTCCCTTAGTGTTATTATTTCAGTTTTGGTGTGAAAGGGCCTTTACATTTGCCCAAAAATAGAATTTTTTCTAAGCCCAGCCCAGCCCAGGTGAGAAAAAGTAATGCAAAAGTGATGTAACACATTTTCTTAAAAAGTAACTAAGTAACACAATTAGTTACTTTTTAAGGGAGTAACGCAATATTGCAATGCATTATTTTTCAAAGTAACTTTCCCCAGCACTGCTTTCAACATTGATGTGACACTAAAGACTGAAGTAATGGCTTATCAGAGGAATAAACTACATTGTAAAATATATTAAAATAGAAAACAGGTACTTTAAATTGTAATATTTTTTTTTCAATATCACTGTTTTTACTGTATTTTTGATGAATTAAATGCAGCCTTGGTGAGCATAAGAAACTTAGCGACCGAAAACTTTTGAACAGTTGCATATGGGCATATATATATAACAGGGGTGCCCAATCCTGCTCCTGGAGGGCCACTGTCCTGCAGAGTTTAGCTCCAACCCCAATTAAACACACCTGAAGCAGCTAATCAAGGTCTTCCAATCAAGACCTCCAGCAAGTGTGTTGAGGCAAGCTGGAGCTAAACTCTGCAGGACAGTGGCCCTCCAGGACCGAGTTTGGACACCCCTGATATATAACAATGCACTTTTTTCCTAACTTGTACATCCCTGTTGATTCTTCATTGTGAAGTACTGGAGTATGGGCAAGGATTTGGTAGCTGTTATTGTGAGAGAGAAACTTGGATGGGGAAGTGTAATGTGCCTGAAAGAGGAAACGCTGAAAGCTTCACACATCCTTGCGCAAATAGGATAGTACATTCATGAGATGTCCTTTCACAAGCTTCCTGTTTGACTCTAAAAACTGAAAAGCTTCTTTTGTAATTTTTGGTTTCTCAGAAACGGTAGAAAGACACAATGGGTAGTAGGCCTGCTTTTACCAAATGGGTGATTAAGACATTTTAATGATGTGAGATCATATGAAGGACACATTCACCTCACCAGACCTTTTGATCTGAAAGTGTGTAGCTGCTCGAAGTAAGTATTTCCTTGTCAAACAGTGTTAGGATATAATGAACCCTGACAATGAGAGCAGCATGGGTCGATTTCACACGTTTGGCCCGGTATGGATCAAAGTATGCCATGAATTATAGTACCCCTATAATGATGAGCTTACATACGTACCAGTGATCTAATCTTAGATTTAATCCATTTGGAGATCAATCAATAAGAGTGCAGACAGGGGTAGAGCTGAACAGAACGAGAGCTATTGTGCTCTATATTGGGAGCCATTTCAGGTTTGACGCAGAACATGGTCTCTAAGCAACAGCATTAGATTTTAAAGTAACAGAGCTGTCTACATTTCCATAACAGTAGGTAAACAACTTACCTGCACTCACCAGCACACATATCTGAAAACACAATACAATGAATAGATTTTTTGTCTTTTGCATTAGACCCTCTTTGGTTAAATATGCACTTGGGATTAGAAGAAGCCCTTATCCTCAGAAACTTGTTGATGATTTGTGCAACCTCAGTCCTACAGAATTGCCTGTTGAGTAAATGAGTAGGTAAATTAAACTGTAGTCATCGAGTTTTGCCACCTGCTGGTAAGAGATTAAAGAAGCAATCATTCCAAGCCTGCAACAACATGCACAATGAACTGCATCATTTGCTTCTGTGCTATTTATAAGGCATGTGGATGTGAAAATATGCAAAAAAATTGTGCCTGTATGTGTTTGAGAGAGAAACGTGTGCGAAAAAGTGTGATAATTCTGTGCAAATGCATCTGTGGTTTGCTCCATCTCTCAGCAGCAGTGGCCCTTCACACGTCATACTCATCCTTCTACTGCTGCTGTGTGCTGGCAGAATAGAGATGAGACCAGCTGACAGTCACACAGCTATTTGTTCTGCTTACTCCAACCTTTATGGATGTTTCTTCAACTCTGGCACTTCTATCTCTTAGGGGTTGATTTGTATTAAACACTACAGATTTTGCTTTTTATTTATGTTAAATGAAAGTCACATTAAAAGTGCACTATGCAACAAAACTGCATGCATTTTGCAGAAGATCATTGCTTTGGTTGTGCTTCAGCTCTGCGTGTCTGTGCATATGAATGTGGTTATCCTACTGCTCATAAAACATTCACTACTAGGCTTAAGGGATATACAGTGGGGAGAACAAGTATTTGATACACTGCCGATTTTGCAGGTTTTCCTACTTACAAAGCATGTAGAGGTCTGTAATTTTTATCATAGGTACTCTTCAACTGTGAGAGACGGAATCTAAAACAAAAATCCAGAAAATCACATTGTATGATTTTTAAATAATTAATAAGCATTTTATTGCATGACATAAGTATTTGATCACCTACCAACCAGTAAGAATTCCGGCTCTCACAGACCTGTTAGTTTTTCTTTAAGAAGCCCTCCTGTTCTCCACTCATTACCTGTATTAACTGCACCTGTTTGAACTCGTTACCTGTATAAAAGACACCTGTCCACACACTCAATCAAACAGACTCCAACCTCTCCACAATGGCCAAGACCAGAGAGCTGTGTAAGGACATCAGGGATAAAATTGTAGACCTGCACAAGGCTGGATGGGCTATAGGACAATAGGCAAGCAGCTTGGTGAGAAGGCAGCAACTGTTGGTGCAATTATTAGATAATGGAAGAAGTTCAAGATGACGGTCAATCTCCCTCGGTCTGGGGCACCATGCAAGATCTCACCTTGTGGGGCATCAATGATCATAAGGAAGGTGAGGGATCAGCCCAGAACTACACGGCAGGACCTGGTCAATGACCTGAAGAGAGCTGGGACCACAGTCTCAAAGAAAACCATTAGTAACACACTACGCCGTCATGGATTAAAATCCTGCAGCGCACGCAAGGTCCCCCTGCTCAAGCCAGCGCATGTCCAGGCCCGTCTGAAGTTTGCCAATGACCATCTGGATGATCCAGAGGAGGAATGGGAGAAGGTCATGTGGTCTGATGAGACAAAAATAGAGCTTTTTGGTCTAAACTCCACTCGCCGTGTTTGGAGGAAGAAGGATGAGTACAACCCCAAGAACCATCATTGGAGGAAGAAACATCATTCTTTGGGGATGCTTTTCTGCAAAGGGGACAGGACGACTGCACCGTATTGAGGGGAGGATGGATGGGGCCATGTATCGTGAGATCTTGGCCAACAACCTCCTTCCCTCAGTAAGAGCATTGAAGATGGGTCGTGCCTGGGTCTTCCAGCATGACAACGACCCGAAACACACAGCCAGGGCAACTAAGGAGTGGCTCCATAAGAAGCATCTCATGGTCCTGGAGTGGCCTAGCCAGTCTCCAGACCTGAACCCAATAGAAAATCTTTGGAGGGAGCTGAAAGTCCGTATTGCCCAGCGACAGCCCTGAAACCTGAAGGATCTGGAGAAGGTCTGTATGGAGGAGTGGGCCAAAATCCCTGCTGCAGTGTGTGCACACCTGGTCAAGAACTGCAGGAAACGTATGATCTCTGTAATTGCAAACAAAGGTTTCTGTACCAAATATTAAGTTCTGCTTTTCTGATGTATCAAATACTTATGTCATGCAATAAAATGCAAATTAATTACTTAAAAATCATACAATGTGATTTTCTGGATTTTTGTTTTAGATTCCGTCACTCACAGTTGAAGAGTACCTATGATTAAAAATTACAGACTTCTACATGCTTTGTAAGTGGGCAAACCTGCAAAATCGGCAGTGTATCAAATACTTGTTCTCCCCACTGTAACTAGTTTAGATGGAAAGGATCTCAAGCTGACTAGCTGAAGACGTTACTGTTGCTATATCCATTAATAGACACGGTACCTCCTTGAAAATAAATTCCAGCACAGCAACAACAACCATAATGAAATGACCCTTCACAATAGATAATGCTTTGCAATGAACTTTGTTAGAGAGCTACATAGACAATTAATCTGTTCAATAAAACACCTTACTAATTACTTACACCTTACTGTTGAGTAATAAAAAACGTTCTCCGTGTTGCTTTTGTCATCTCTGAAAACCTATGTTGATTCTTGTTTTAGTACAAGCTCTGTCGTGTTCTCTTTTTGACAGCAGATTTCCTCTGTTCTGCGTTTTTTTTTTTTTTTTTTTTAAACAAGTGATTCCCTGGAGGTTTGAGATTTAACTGCTTCATGTAAACCTTTCTCTCTCATTGTGACAACTAACTTAATCCATTCCCACAGCATACACACATCAAAGTAGCCGGAGCAACTTTTCTCTATTTATGGATTTGACGAGACACGTACACACGAGCGAGTGATGTACCGTATTGTTACGAATATAAGACAATATTTTTTTCTTAGAAATACATCTGAAAAAAACGGGTTCATCTTATATTCAGGGTCTAGACTTTTACATGTCAATAATACACCCACAACAATAGTTGGCGCCAAATACACGTAAAACGAGTGTGCCAAGAAATACAGTGTGTCAGAGTTAGTGCTGGGCGGTTTGACCAAAAATCTGTATCACGGTTTTCCCCACTGGACCTTTATTATAGCTTATTTTACGGTCAGGAGTACAGCAAATATGTATATATATATATATATATATGTAATAATTTCAAGGTAGACAGAGCTTTTATTTTGCCGGGTTGGAATGAAGACATTTGAGTTTGTGTGTGTTTTAACAAACGGTATTATTTATTGATTTATTTATTAATCGAAGTACACTCTAATGTACAATAGTAATATATTTATTCCGTGTTATACTGAACTTTTATTTTGACGGGTTGTCGTGAAGACCTTTGATTTCCTGTGTGTATATGATACGACAAATATCGATAGTTTTATCAAATTAAATGGTGAAATGTTCATTAAGTGACTGCAACTTTATAGAGACGAAGTTCATGTGTCCTCATATAGTGAAACAGCAGACGCTGAAATCATCATGAGTGTCACACGCGCTTCAGTATGTGTAAAGTTAGACGAAACCGCGGCACTCATTCACAGAGACACGGCAGAACATACAGACTTAAGGTTTCAGTAGCTGTTTTTATTAGCTTTAATATTCACAGACACTAGTCCGTATCGATATCTAATTCATTGTATGGCGATACTTTTGATCTATTCATCTAAAAATTGCCAAATTCTGTGACGTTCCTCTTTATACAGTAAATTCAATTTGTGACTGGATTCCTTGATTCCATCCTTGTTTTCTGCGTCACGGACATCATATGGCTCTACGTGGTATTTGCAGTATTAAAGAAAGTTAGTTTTGTGAGTTATTTATTGTTGTCATCTAAAGTTATTACCATTAGTGTAAGAAGGATATGCAGTTAATAGAGGTCTGCTCTCAATACACTCTACATAGCTCTCGCCGCTCTTCATGGCCACTTGATAGATACAGCAGCTGTTTAAGCAACTCACCGGTATGGCGGTATTTGAAAAATTCATATCGGTCGTGAAATTGAAACCGGTTTACCGGAATCGGTTTACTGCCCAGCACTCAGAGTGTAATGTTAGAAGATCGCGAGCGTAAAAAGACTGTCTAAGAGCCGTGTGACTGTAATGTTTGCGTGTCTCGCTGATGGGCAGGCCCGTCGCAAGGGGGGTTTGAGGCCCTGTGCGAACTTTATGCGCGAGGCCTCTATAGTTACGGGAGACTACTGTTGCTGTGGATATTTAAGAAAAAAGTTTGCTTTGCTTGGTATATTCAGTTTAACAGCTGTGTAACTGAACTAAGCACATATATTTTTTTGACGCTTAAATTATGTTGTGAATTATGAATTGGTCAAACGCGTTTGCAAAATGGTCTGCATCCACTCACATTCGTTTGGACTGCTCTCTCACTGAATCATCTAAAGCAATTTCTCAGTCAGTATATAAAACAGACAGTATGGAGAGAACAACCAGCGCTGTCAATTTTGTTGCTTTTTGGAGTTTTCCAATTTAAAAACGTCTAGAGATAGAGTAGGCTACGCTCGTTCTGCTGAACTGTTGCTCTAACCTTTTAGTGTTAAATAAAAACCCCTTTGTGCGTACTGTCAGATGAAATCCTGCAGGCGTCCATGCTTTCTCTGTCCAAGCAATGAATGCACATCCTTGAATGAGTGCGGATTTCTAGTGTATTTACTTGAACTTCTTGGGTAATATCTATGGTTTGACCCATTTCAGAGGCAGGATTTAAAATGGACTGAATAAAACTCTCTACGAACTTGACGTGCGATGGCGCGCTGGCTGACATGTATGCGCATGAATCAGTCACACGCACACGTTCCGAGCAATATTATAAGTCACTGCATAATACATAAGCAGAATAATACAGCATCACAATACACATAGTCTCACTTATGGCTATGTCTTTGAACTATTATAGTATTTTGAAGGACAAAACATTAACATTAACTGTTGGCTTTACATCATCAAGTCAGCTGTTACTTTACTTTGAGCGAGTCCCTGGGGAGGCCATAGGCCTACTTGGCACAGCCCTTGCGACGGCTCTGGAAACTTGAGTACCCAGATTTCAAAACTAGGCCTACAATAAGATTTCACTTCTACTGTTAATGAAATTTTGGTTGGCTACATGGTTTTCACTATGAGATTGATAGCCTAATTGTTATATAATTCAGATGGGCTGCAGGTTATTTTTATGGTATGCCAAAAAGTGTTTATTTTTAAATGCGATTGTACATTTTACCAGTATTTACCATACTTTCAATACAAAAATTAAAATATGAAAAATATGGAATATGAAAATTATTTTCAAATAAAAGCATTTTCTTTATAAAAGTTTTCTTTTATTTGGTCTTCAAAAAGCCTTTTTCCAAAAGGTACATCTTGAAAAAGGGGGGTCGTCTTATTATCAGGGTCGTCTTATATTAGGAACAATATTGTATGTACGCAATTTCCTACGAAAACATCTAAACAGGTCAAAAATATAAACACTTACAATAGGCTTACTATAGTTAATCAGGGTAAGACAAAAACATGTTTTGGAAGAAAGATAGATGATGTATTGACTAAATTTGGAAAAAAAGCAAACTTTTTGCCTTTGCTTTTATTTCCTTTATAAATTTTAACTTATTATTAGTTGTAATAATAGTATAGGCCTAATAGTATAATTATAAAATAATGATAAAAATACATATATGTAGTTTGTCTGATAAAATATGAAAATCCATTGTAACAATAATAATTGGACCCACTTTATATTAAGTATGTACTAACTTTTAATGTAGTCATTTGATACAATGCACTTGTGTACATACATGTTTTTACATTGTATTTATATTTAAAAAATAGACTACTTGCATGTAATTACATCTGTTAACCCTTCCCTTACACCTTAACCCACCATTAAACTTACCTGTATCCCATCTCAATAACAGCAAAAGTGTTTTGCAATACAATATGAACAATATGTACAATGCATCGAACAATTATTATTTTTTGATGTAAGTATACTGTATTGCCAAAAGTATTGGGACACCCTTCCAAATCATTGAATTCAGGTGTTCCAATCACTTCCATGGCCAAAGGTGTATAAAATCAAGCACCTAGACATCCAGATTGCTTCTACAAACATTTGTGAAAGAATGAGTCGCTCTCAGGAGCTCAGTGAATTCAAGTGTGGTACCATGATAGGTTGCCACCTGTGCAATAAGTCCATTCGTGAAATTTCCTCACTACTAAATATGCCACGGTCAACTGTTAGTGGTATTATAACAAAGTGGAAGCAATTGGGAGCAACAGCAACTCAGCCACGAAGTGGTAGACCACGTAAAATCACAGAGCGGGGTCAGCGCATGTTGAGGCGCACAGTGCTTAGAGAGCTTCATGGAATGGGTTTCCATGGCCGAGCAGCTGCATCCAAGCCTTACATCACCAAGTGCAATGCAAAGCGTCGGATGCATTGGTGTAAAGCACGCCGCCACTGGACTCTAGAGCAGTGGAGACGTGTTCCCAGGAGTGACGAATCACACTTCTCTGTCTGGCAATCCAATGGACGAGTCTGGGTTTGGCGGTTGCCAGGAGAACGGTACTTGCCTGAATGCATTGTGCCAAGTGTAAAGTTTGGTGGAGGGGGGATGGTTTGGGGTTGTTTTTCAGGGGTTGGGCTTGGCCTCTTAGTTCCAGTGAAAGGAACTCTTAATGCTTCAGCATACCAAGACATTTTGGACAATTTCATGCTCCCAACTTTGTGGGAACAGTTTGGGGATGGCCCCTTCCTGTTCCAACATGACTGCGCACCAGTGCACAAAGCAAGGTCCATAAAGACATGGATGAGCGAGTTTGCTATGGAGGAACCTGACTGGCCTGCACAGAGTCCTGACCTCAACCCGACAGAACACCTTTGGGATGAATTAGAGCCAGGCCTTCTCGTCCAACATCAGTGCCTGACCTCACAAATGCGCTTCTAGAAGAATGGTCAATTATTCCTATAAACACACTCCTAAACCTTTTGGAAAGCCTTCCCAGAAGAGTTGAAGCTGTTATAGCTGCAAAGGATGGGCCAACTCCATATTTAACCCTACGGATTAACAATGGGATGTCAAGTTCATGTGTATGTAAAGGCAGGCGTCCCAAAACTTTTGGCAATATAGTGTATATAGTAGAGACACCTAATATAATGTTCATCACATGTTGAAATACACTTTAAATATTTATCGTGTAAAGATAATTTATGTACATTTTAACCCAAATTATGAAAAGTTGTGTCATCATTTCCACCACAAACCAAAAATTCAATCCAAATGTTTTTTTAAGCCTAGTGTACTTAGTTACCATGGAGACAACGGTGTCAGTTAAGTGCATTCTTGATTTGAAATATGAGACATAATGTGTAAAGAAAACAAAGAACATTCAAGGCAAATATCATATTAAAACTGTAATATTTTGATTGTGCCAATTCCAGTCAAGCTGCAATAGAAAGAAATAGTGGGGAAAGTGTGAAAATACTGCATTATGTGTATATAGGAAGTGCTAGTTATGAAGTTAGCTTTAGTATTTTAAAGCTTTTATCAAAAAGAATCTGGGTAATACTGAACAAATGTTGTAATGTATGCACGTGCCCATTAATGATTTTCTGTTGTGACTTACTGAGGGCACATACATTTAAAGTAAATGTAGATAGATGATAGCTTAGAACGTTTTAAAAACCTTGACTTTGGGGGAATATCTCTGCTTACAGTGAGGACGGACACATTGAGTAATAATGAGTGTAATTAATTATTACAGGACTGTCTGTTAAGCTGAGGGCAAGAGAAGTCTAAAGGAAAGAGAACTAATTCTTTCACTCTCTGGAGGGTCATAAAATGCCTCCGACATTGAAGGTTGAGTTATTTTAGGGCAGGCCTAATTTACTACGCCTACTCTCATCTCCAGCTAATAATCTAAACCTCTCTCCAAAAAGACTTGAAATACTGAAATTAACTGCAATAATAAAATAAACAAAAAAGTCTTTGCTGAGCCCTTTGTAATATGTGTTGTAGCAAGATGTTATAGCAAAACTTTACTCCTTGTAAACAACACAGATGGAATGTTAGCGGTTATCAACAAGACAGGTGCGACAGACTGCATTCCATCTCAGTGTGAGATCTGTGATTCCCATTACCACACATACTTGTTTTGACCCTGATAGCAGTAACAGACATTTCAGGGTGACATTGACCAGGTCCCATCATCCTCAGGGCCCAGGTCACCACGCTCTGTGATTGGACGGCCCTTTGTTCTGGCCTTTCATGTGCAGTGCACCTGCTTTGCCCCTCCCTTGAGCCGTCCTGGTGAGTTATGGGATAGCGGTGGATAGAAAGGCGTGAAATGAGAAATGTGAAGTTGCTTTAGGTTTCCACATGCTTTAGTCACACAAAGTGGTGCCCCTGTTTGGTGTCTAAAGCAGGGCAGCAGTATACCCCAGATGTGTGTGATTGATAGGAGGATTCTGTATATTGTCTGCATTGTCCATGTTCTAACATGGTACGGTCTGATACAATTTCAGTGACATGCAATTTTCCCATCCTTTCTTCAATGTCACACAATCAATTCAACTCACATTTTGTTATGTACTGCCCTGACGCACAGGTGAAGATCCGAATGCAGCTTTGAGTGTAATCCACAATCAAAATTCAAAAGACAAAGACAGATTCCACCACAGAATAAAACATTTTAAAAGATAATTGCGACTTTTTATCTCACAATTGTGAGATATAAAGTCAGAATTGTGAGAAATAGTCAGAATTGCGAGATATAAAGTCAAATTCTGAGGGGAAAAAAAGACTGATTTTTTTCTCAGAATTGCGTGATATAAAGTCGCAATTGCGTGTTATAAAGTCAGATTTGCGAGATATAAACTCGCAATTGTGAGAAAAAAAGTCAGAATTGCAAGATATAAACTCGCAATTCTAAGAAAAAAAGTCGGAATTGTGAGATAAATAGGATAAATTACCTTTTTTATTTTTTTATTCTGTGGCGGAAACAAGCTTCCATAGAAAACAATCCAAATGATAACAGAGTCCAAAACACAAGCAAATTCAGGAGGCAGAGGTCAAAAAAACACAACAACAACAACAACAACAACAACAACAACAACAACAACAACAACAACAACAACAACAACAACAACAACAACCCACGGGAAAACCAGGACAAGAGCACTCAGAATTGCAGTGTAACACAAACAAGACTTCACAAAGAGTGAGTGAAAACACAGGGCATATATAGGCAGAGCTTAACAGGATAATGACACACATCTGGAAGTAATCAAGCATAATGAGTCCAGGCAATGGGTTATGGGAAATGAAGTTCATGATCAGCAAAGGATACGGGAGATCATGGGCACTCCAGCTGGTGGTTGTGACATTTATTTGTATAGTGCTTTTTACAATTTACAATACATATCCTTTATTGAAAAAGCATGTTTCAATTCACAGTCAGTCAAAACAATTGCAGTCAGTTTGTACAGCCAAATTAGTGACGCTGATATTCAAACCAACATCACATTTATACACCGTTTAAACAACATTTTAGACACAATATTGATGGTTACTTTGTCTATTTGTGCTGTGCCAATGAAGCTCCAAAAAAAGCCACTGCAGAATTAACCTCTGCTCTATGAGTAACACACAGTTAGTAGCATTAGTGAATGAATCAGTGTTTTTGAATGAATTGCTTGAGTGAATGATGCAATGACTCACTCCTTACATCAGTCACTTGTATCATTCCTAAATGAATCAGTCCCTGCGTCCACAAATACCAACTTACCTACTATATAGTAAAAACAGTATGTGAAAAGAGTAGTATGTCCGAATTCATATACAGTATTCATTAAAACAACCTAGGCTCGGTAGGAAAAAAATCTCTACCTACCTACATTTTTGTAAATTTTAAAAACTTAAAGATTATAAATACAATCCACTGCAGTTTCCATCTGAAATGAACACTAGAGGCAGTAAAACGCCAACAACTTTTGTTGTTTATGATTACAGGGGCAGATTAGCGATTAATAAAGACTTAAATCCACTCGGTTCCTTGCACAATACCAAATTATGACCTCAAAACACTAGCACATGATTTGTACACTAATACATTTTGACGTTCACAAAGTAAGTTCTTCATAAACTTCAAAGTAAGTTTTAATTCGCCCAAGCACTAATGCTAATGATGCTCATAAAGAGATATATGATAACATCTGTTTACTTCAGAATATGCACCCGGAGGCATTTTATGTGCTTGTAGAAGATTTTAACCATGTCAGTTTGACGGATATTCTTCCAGTGTTCTATCAGAATGTTGCCATTGCAACCTGTGGTAGCAAGACTCTTGATCATGTGTACACAAACAGAGAAGGCTCATACAGATCTATTCCACGCCCCCACCTAGGTGTTACAAGCACGCCAGGCTCCACCTTATCCCAATCACAGCGCACGCCCTCTCCTGAATACTGATCACACGCACCTGCATCCCATCATCACTGCAATCACTGCCAGCATTTAAGCACCACGCTCACATTCAGTCACCGTCTGGTCTTGTTTGCACATAGCCACGCTTATGCTTACCTCAAGGACTCTCCTTCGATACTTACCTCTTCTCCATCGTGTCTCCATCGTGTCTCCATCGTGTCTCCATCGTGTCTCCATCGTGTCTCCATCGTGTCTCCATCGTGTCTCCATCGTGTCTCCATCGTGTCTCCATCGTGTCTCCATCGTGTCTCCATCGTGTCTCCATCGTGTCTCCATCGTGTCTCCATCGTGTCTCCATCGTGTCTCCATCGTGTCTCCATCGTGTCTCCATCGTGTCTCCATCGTGTCTCCATCGTGTCTCCATCGTGTCTCCATCGTGTCTCCATCGTGTCTCCTCGTCTTGTCTCCAGTCTCCAGCGTCTCCTTCGATCCAGCATTCCAATCTCCAACGCCATCTGAAACCAAGAAGTATAGTATTATCCAGTCATCTTCATTATTCATCTGACTCTCTCACCATCCACTCACCTGCCCCACTCACGAACTGGTATCTCAATAAACTCTGTAATTTTACCATCACCTGTTCTCCGTGTCTGCCTGTTTGTAACACTAGGTCACTCTGATCATATTTATATCATGCTGGTCCCTACCTAGAACCTTGTGTTGAAGTCCTTTAAACCAACACAAAAATCTATCACTGTATGGCCAAGTGATCCATCATTGGTTACATCAGGAAGTGTGTGGAGGACGTTGTCATCACCAAGAATATTACCATCTACCCCAACCAGAAGCCGTGATTGATTGCTGAGGTTCGTTCTCTTCTTAAAGTCCGGGATTTTGCATTTCTGGTCGCGGTTCTGGTTCACCAGGTCTGGTGATACATCTGCACTCAGAGTAGCAAGGAGAAATCTGTCTGTAGGTGTCAAGGACCAAAGCCTCTTATGCTCTTTAGATCCAGGATTATTTTTCTACTAATGATCCTCAGCATATGTGGAGGGGCATCAGAAGCATCTCTGACTACAATAAAAGAGATCTAGAATTTTCTAGCCATCCGTCTCTCCCCAATGCCTTAATGAGTTTTATGCTTGTATTGATGATCCAAACCCTTCACCCTGCATCAGACTCCCCCTCCCATCAGGTGAGCTGCTTTCCAGGGTGACAGTTGAAGATGTGAGGAGGACTAACCCCTGTAAGGCTGCAGGCTCAGATAAAATTCCAGGCCGGGTTTTAAAGGGCTGTGCACATCAGCTTTCAGAGGTTCTGATGGACATTTTTAATATCTCACTTTCCCAGGCAATAGTTTCAACATATTTTAAGTCTGCTACAATTATCCCTGTCCCAAAGAGTTTGTCAGTGTCATGCCTAAATAACTACTGTCCGGTGGCACTTACTTCACTAGTCATGAAGTTGTTTGAGCGGTTAGTTATGGCTCACATAAAGGATAATATAGGGGCCTACTGTATGTGGACCCCCACCTGTATGGATATAGGGAAACCACTCTACACCAGATGCTATCTCATCTGTGGTTCACTTAGCCCTTACTCATTTAAAGATTCATATGTCAGACTTTTATTCTTGGATTTTGGGCCCTATTTTAACAATCTGAGCACATGGTCTGAAGTGCATGGTGCAGGTGCACTAAGGGCGTGTCCGAATCCACTTTTGCTAGTTTAACGAAATCAGTCTCATCTCCCATTCCCTTTAAAAGCCGGTTGCGCTTGCACCATGGCGGATTCGCTATTTACATGGAGGAATTTGTGAGCGGAAAGACTGAACACTTCTCCAGAGAGGAATCCTTTTATTTTTAATATTTAAAAATGTTTGTGTGATGCATGCTGCTCGTCCCTGTGTGTGTAATAAGCAGAGTGTACAAGCATTGTGCACCTGCCTATAGGTTCATATTACTAACGCGCCCTTTAAATAACACAAAAAATACTGCGCTACTGACTTTAGACCAGGTTTTTGCTGGTCAATGGCACAGTCGTTTTCAGTTGCCTCAAAATAGCAACGCACCAACAATGCGCCTGAACACATCGCGTTTTTAGACCAGACTTTCAGAGTCTCTTTGAGTCTCTATGTAATTGGGTACTGGATTTTCTAACATATGCCACGGTGTGTTAGAATTCACAACCTCTCATCCTCCACCATTATTCTTAATACTGGCTCCCCCCAGGGCTGTGTCTTGGGCCCCCTGCTGTACACTTTACTGACCTATGATTGTACAACCATGCACGCAATCGAGCACTTGTATTGTTAAATTTGCAGACGATACTGTAGTGGTGGGTCTAATTTCCAACAGTGTTAATTCAAAGTACAGACAGGAGGTGGAATGAATGGAGGTTTGGTGAAGAGCAAATAACCTCTGCATTGATGTGAAGAAAACGAAAGAGATGACTGTGGACATTCCTCCTCCTCTAGACATCGGGGAGGAGCTGTTGAGGTGGTCTCCAGCTTCAAATACTTAGGAGTGTATATTAGTAATCTTGGAGTAACAATATGGTCAGCCTGATAAAGAAGGCTCATCAATGCCTATATTTCATGAGGAAATATAAGCATTGATCCCCATCAGTGCTCCCCATCACTAATACACACAGCGCAATGCGACGCCAGGCGTGACGCAAGTGTTTTTTGCTAGTTTCAGCCCGACGCAGTTATCATTTTCATGTCCAGTGCCATGTTGTTTAAATAGCAAATGCACTCGCGCCAATCTGTTCGCCCATGGGTGTGCTGGTCTGAAAACGAGGTGTGTTTAGGCGCATTGTTGGTGCATTGCTATTTTGAGGCAAATGAAATCGCAGTATTTTTTGTGTTATTTAAAGGGCACGTTAGTAATATGCGCTTATAGGCGGGTGCACAACGCGCATACACTCTGCTTATTACATACGCAGTAGCACACAAACATTTTTAAATATTAAAAATAAAAGGATTCCTCTCTGGAGAAGCTTACTCTTTCCTCTTGCAAATTCCTCCATGTAAATAGCGAATCCGCCTGCGAACGCAACTGGCTTTTAAAGGGAATGGGAGATGAGACTCTGATTGGTTTGTTGCATGTTACGCCCAAAACACACCCATGACTCATTAAGAGACTAGGTACAACCCTTTTGGACCATACGCCTGGCACACCGACCGTTTTTTCCGTCGTTAAACTAGCAAAAGTGGATTCGGACATGCCCTAAGTGCACCTGCGCCATGTGCTTCAGACCATGCGCTCAGATCGTTAAAATAGGGCCCAGGGAGTCTTTCTGGAAAGTGTCATGCCAGTTAGGACACAAATTTTGTCATTAGTTTGGCTTCTATTTTGACATTTCATTGGTATAAAATCCTATACTTCATATATTAAACAGGAAATATCTTCTGATTGGCTGAATTTTGCGTTGTGAACAAATTTCTTCTTGCTTGAAACTTGTCTCGATTAACTTGCTTTGTCTTTTATTTTGTTAATCTTAATTTGTCTGATCTATAACAAAAATT